>CM030860.1:7809906-8104906 GCA_018105865.1 Metaphire vulgaris | reverse complement strand
TGGCGTCCTTTTACGTCATCCGAACATAAAAACACGTTATATATATATACATGTACGTGGCTTTGCTGCGCTATACTGAGATGGACCGTCTACCCCGGTTCGCTTCTGGACGTAAAAGAGAACTTGCGTTTCTTTGGGTTCGCCTATAAATGCGAGCGCTGAGTGGACGCTCATGACATGGTCTGAGCGCCGCTGTATAGAGCAATAGGCAGTGAAGCCGAATTAACTGCATACCAGATGCACCTAAGCGATTGGCCATGGAAACACAGGACACAAGAGAAAAGCGCACCGCGAGAGAACCGGAGAGGACAGGACACAGCAGGACACAGCAGGACAGAGCAGGCCAGCAGGTGCTTAAGAGCAAAAAAAGGAAGCCTGAGAAGGAGGATCTGAGGATCATACTTTCGACTTCAGCTGCACTAAACAAATTCACATAAATTGAATTATACTACAGTATAATTCAATTTATGTGAATTTGTACAGTAGAACTTCGTTATAACGGACTCAGTAATGACTTATACCCGATTATAAAGTACCCATCTGATGCGCTCAGGGCTTTTTTTGGAAAAAAAATATTTTCCGGAACGCAACAGTCGGGTTAGGGTTAAGGTTAACCCTAACCCTAACTCTAACCCTAACCCTAACAAAATCATCAGTCATGCCACATTTGTAATCAGAAATTTGAAAAATTATACGGACAATAGATATAGTTCTAAATTTTTTATTTAATAATTTAATTTTGCAAAAAAGTCTTCGGATTTTGCGGAACGCGGTCCGGATTTTCCGGAACGCCGTTCCGCCTCGTTCCGGCCCAAAAAAGTCCTGGCTGCGCTATAGTTTTGAATGGTATTGGATATAACGTATCTCGGATATGACGTACTAAATTTGTACAGACCCGCTAATTACGTTATAACGAAGTTCTACTGTACACTATTTCTAGATCAGCGCTTACAACACTGTACTTATATGTTATGCGGAAATAGAAAACGTCTCGGTCTGTCTCCAGTCTCCACGACCTCCTTCAGTTGGACAAACGCGGTTCGATAATTCCGACCAGTTTCATATTTTCAAAAAGTTCCAGTCACAAAACGAACCCAATTATAACTGATATACGCTCGCTAGTGTCAGTCGAGGACACGTTACACACGCAGTTGTGCCGGTATAAAGGGCAGAAATTATATAGCGCACTGGTCAAGCATAGGTGAACTCCAATTTACTAATATTATATAATTGGAAGCACCATATTAGGCAGTCGACCAGTACGAAGTCATTCCGGTGAATTTGATTTCCTGTTCGGCGTCACGTTCGAAATAAGTGATGATGACAGAACATGACATCACTTTTCCGGATAGTGTAACTCTCATTATTACTGAGGATTAGCACTCCATCTTCTCTCTTCTTTCCATCCTCTCCATCTTCTCTTTCTCCTTCTATTACTATTGATCTCAAGAGTAATACTAATTAATATTCCTACTGTCCCTGCTACAACTGCAACTGCTGCTACTACTGATATCATAGCGTAGCCAGAAGGGGCGCACGGAGGGAGGGGTGGGCCCCATATTCGGATTGGAACCAGTTGTTGCATTTGCGCAAAACCGATGACATTTTTTCAGAGGTAGAGTGACTGTTAACAGAGTCTACATACTGTATACGTAGCTGTATATTCAGTGGAGGTCCACATGGAGACCCGGGGTGCCCGTGCCCCTATTGACTGCCTGCCTCCTTCCCAGTGGCCCTCTGTTTGGACCCTATACTTACTACTACATACCTATCAACAAATGTGTTTAGAAGTTGCCACCCAAACGACTCCCCCACTTTTCAAATCCTGGAGCCGCCACTGGTCGTTTTATAGCTTTTGGCCACTCAGTAAAAATCACAATTGAAGACTTTGACATACAGTGTATGTACCAGACTACCAGGCTCGTGGCCAGCTAGACACTGAAAGTTTCCTTGAAATCTTGTCTTCTTGTAATCTTCTCTCATATTATGTTATTAAAATTCCTTTCATGTTCATATCTTCTCTGATATTGTCGATCCACTTTCCTTGTATTTGACTGTAGAGCGCTTTGTATGGTAGCCTCCTTTCATCCATTCTATTGACATGTCCATAACCGTTACATCTTTTCCTTCTAATTCTGTCGACGACTGTAATCGTTTAGACCAGTGTTTCTCAAACTTTTTCGTCTTGCGGCACACTAGAAATACGCGAAAACATCGGCGGCACACTAGAAAAGACGTCGCAATTTTTTTGCCGATGAAAGGCATCAAAGCCTTCGCTCAGGGTTTAATCTAGGCCGTTTCCGGGGGAATTGCCCTTTTCCCCCCGGAAATTTCAAATTCCCCGAAAATTTTGGAATACTACATGGACTAACAGCGGCCCCTAGCAGAATTGCCCCCGGCATTGTCAGTTTCCCCACCCCCCGGCTTTTTCAGTCCCCCCGGAGTCTAGATTAAACACTGCCTTCGCTTGTGAAAGCCAGCGAACATCAGTATGGTATAATAGGCATGTATATTCGGAATCCATTGCTTCTCAGAGCTGTGAAAGAAGTCAAGATTTAAGTGGTCAGGATTTTGTGAAGTTCACAACTTGAATAGCTTGGTTCAGAACAGACTGCGAGTCCTCTCTGCCGGTACACAGCCGCTCTGCAGATATGACCCCCTTAAGTGCCAGAAACCAGACACCCGGCAGGGGTTGTATCTTAATGGCTTAGGCGTACTTGGTCCCACGTAGTCCTAACTGCGAATTCACAACCCCTCCCCACACCAGCATCATCTCGTATACCAAGGGGTTTGGTATGCGATGGTGCACTTCCCGTCCTCCCAGGTCCCACGGGGCGAATTATCAAGACTCTAGATTCATCAGACTCGTCGGTGACGCTACGACCATCACTGGCAATGCGTACAAGATAGAGTGTTGAAGCACAGTCATTGATCTGAGACATTTAAAACATTGACATTTTTAATTTAATAAAATTTCCAACAAATCCCACGGCACACCTGATAATCTCGCGCGGCACACTAGTGTGCCGCGGCACACAGTTTGAGAAACACTGGTTTAGACTGACACGCTTTATAATGTAAGCCTATTTGTTTATGATCTTTTGCAATCGAGTTATCCCAAGAATTCTCCGTAAGCAGGTCATTTCTGCCACTAGCTGACTATGTCCATCTGTTCTTTCGTACTGCATATTTCTGCGCCGTTTAGGCCTATGATCTGTGGGACTACCACGTGGTGTTGTATATTTTGACCTTGGTGTTTTTATTTATGCTCTTGTTGTTCTAGGTTACTCGTAATCTCCCCATTGTTTGCAATCCTTTAGCTATATTCTGTTTGAAATCCTCTTAATGGCTCCCATTACTGACAATTTCTCCTCCAATAGAGATGAAACTTTCGACTTGTTAAAACGCTACCTTTTCTTATGCTAATTTAATTTGAGCCGTTTACTTTCTGCTGACTTCAACGATTTTTGTTTTATGGAACAAATATTAAGTCTAATTTTTCGGATTGACTAGTCGGATTGACTAGTCGGATTGACTTCCTCACCAAGTGGTCGCAGATCTGATTTGTTGTTTGTGATCAATTCGCCGCTGGCATCATATGCAAACAACTTTAGATCGTTTTATTTTTCTCCGTCGCACCTTATTCCTATACGTCCAGCTTTCCAGTAAACTATTTTAAAGGGATTGCATCACGGCAAAACTCTAATAGGCCTATTACTCAAAACTTCTGCGGCTGCAGCTCTGCCCCATACCCCGCCGGGGGAGCTCACATCTTTCCTCAAACGCTTTAGTCGGATTAACTGGGATGTGTGTGTGTATGTGTGTGTGTGTTTGTGTTGGTCTTGATGTCGTCTGGCACAGTCACAAGAGGAGCAGGTGTTCGGTCCCCTTTATTCAGGCCAAGACTAGTCCTATGATTGTTATTGAAACGTTAAGAAATGTTTATCTAATGGGGTGGGGATCGTCGAATAGTTGTCATATAGAAAAAGATTTATTACTGAAAGTAGATTTCAGGGGCGTAGCGACGGGGGTGGGTATATCGGTATATATACCTCCCTCAAATCAGTCTACCTTAAAGTGTTTATGTAATTTATATGTGGTTATAAGTGGTTATATGTAGTTTATATGGTTTATAGTTAAGGTTTATACCCCCCCCCCAAATATTTATACCCTCCCAACTCAAATTCCTGGCTACGCCTCTGGAAGATTTGAATCTACAACAACAATAACAACAACAACAACAACAACTACTACTACTACTACTACTACTACTACTACTCTACTACTACCACATGGGCGTCGGGAACGATACAAGATGGTGCAACTGCACCCCTGGAAATTATTACCTTATAAAAACAGAAAATATTATTAATACACTAAAATTTAATCATAATAACAAATCTATAATAAGTAATACTAAGTTTAAAAAACTAATTTGTAAAAGATTTCGGTTGACCTCTAAATTGGCGCTAAATAATTAATAATTAATATCCATTCCAGTAGAATTTTGTAATACTTTCAGGTAAGTAAAATTGTACACCACCCTGGAAAAATGTTTGACGACGTCCATGTGTGAAGGTACTATACTTGACAATGGGGCTGTGAGTAGTAGTTAGTCATTATAATTATTAGTTATAGTTACATAGTTACTCATTATTTTAGTCTTTGAGTTTTTTCCCTTGTGTTACCGTTCTGGGATGTTGTGGTGGTGTTCGCCGTAGAGTGACAATGGAGGAAACATTCTTCTGGGAGACAATTGGACGACGTTCACAAAGGCTCGTCTCAACTGCTCTCTACCTGGACTCTATCCGTTCTACTTCAGTGAACTCCAGGACACCTACTTCGACATGGACGAACAACTTCTCTACGCCACGTTCACCACGTCGCCGTACGTTAGACTATTCAAAACTAGCAGTGTAATAAGACTACTACTACTACTACTGCTACTACTACTACTGCTGCTGCTACTACTGCTGCTGCTGCTGCTGCTGCTGCTGCTGCTACTGCTACTACTGCTGCTGCCACCACCACCACCACTGCTGCTGCACCACTGCACCACCACCACTGCCACCACCACCACCACCACCACTGCCACCACCACCACCACCACCACCACCACCACCACCACCACTGCCACCACCACCACCACCACCACCACCACCACCACCACCACCACCACCACCACCACCACCACCACCACCACTGCCACCACCACCACCACCACCACCACCACCACCACCGCCACCGCCACCGCCACCGCCACCTGCCACACCACCACCACCACCACCACCACCACCACCACACCACCACTGCTGCTGCTGCTGCTGCCACCACCACCACCACCACCACCACTGCCACCACCACCACCACCACCACCACCACCACTGCTGCCACTGCTGCCACCACTGCCACTGCTGCCACCACCGCTGCTGCTGCTGCTGCTACTACTACTGCTACTACTACTACTACTACTACTACTACTACTACTACTGTATCTACTATACTGTAACTACTACTGTTAATAATAATAATAATAATAATAATAATAATAATAATAATAATAATAATAATAATAATAATAATAATAATAATTTTTATGCTATATGGTTTCCAGTGTATCGATTTGCGTGTCTACTGTACTGTAGATGAAATTGTTTGTAGAACCAGCATCTACGGTTCGTCTGTCTGTGTCTACAATATGACGTCATTCGATCAGGCATTCAGTGGTTCGTTCAAATATCAGTCGCATCCGGAAATGGCCTGGACTCGCGTCACAAACAACTCCCCAAATTTGCAGGTAAATCACCTGTGCCATAAAGCAAATGAAATTAGAGTTAATTGAGATTAAATCGAACGCGCTTGTCGACACCAACCGCTTCTGATTACAATGTCCTGATAAAAATAATAATTTGCATTGAACAGAATGTGAAACTGATCCTTATATTTATAGACTACAAATGCATTAATATATATATATATATATATATATATATATATATATATATATCGGACCTATATTCATTTTATTAGGTAATTTGGGTTCAGCTGGATTGACAGTTGTTTTCACAATGAGTGGGGCGAAATTTTAATAAAACGCTGAAATTGAACACATGTGTTTTCAAAGTTCAATGATGATAATCACCATTGGCGTAACCATGGGGGAGGACACGATCCCCCCTATTCTTACTTGGACCGGTCGTGGGATTGGCGCAAAGCCGCCGAGTAGTTTGTTGTGGGGGGGGGGTAGTGAATGAGACTTGCAGGGAATGGACGAAAGTTGAAAGCTCTTCACAAGACGACTTGTTTTTTCCTGCTCGACAGTTTTTTAATCCAAAAATGTCGATGTGCACCCCCTTACTCCGACATCCTGGCTACGTCACTTATTGTCACCCGTAAAAGAAGTAACGACCGTTAGTTTGCTTAGCGCTCAAATCGGTCATTGTCCGTACCTGTGTCATCAGTCGGAAGTGACGGACCCGATGTGGAATCGATTTTGGCGTTGATATCGATTGTTCTGTGTTCTGAATATGTCTGACTTGGATCGCTCGCGACCGACCCGTAGACACAGTCTGATGTACAAGCTATCGCTATTTACTAGCAATCAGCCGATTGTAACTATCATGCGATTTCAAGCACACGAAAGCAACTCAATGATACGGAGAGAGACAGACAGACAGACAGGCAGACAGACAGACAGACCGACAGACAGAGCGTGTGAGAGACACAGACAGAAAGACAGACAGACAGACAGAGACAGACTGAGGCCGAGACAAAGACAGAGACAGAGAAAGAGAGAGAGAGAGAGAGAGAGAGAGAGAGAGAGAGAGAGAGAGAGAGAGAGAGAGAGAGAGAGAGCGATGAACAAAGAGAAAAGACAGAGAAGGGCACAGAGGAAGGTGAAAAAATGGACAGGAGAGAGACAGACACCGGCAGACAGAGACTGAGACAGAGACAGACTGAGAGCGAGACAAAGACAGAGACAGATAACGCAGAGGGAGAGGGAGAGAGAAAAGAAAGAGATACAGGAGGGAGAGAGAGAGAGAGAGAGAGAGAGAGAGAGAGAGAGAGAGAGAGAGAGAGAGAGAGAGAGAATAAAACAAGAACTGATGCGAAGAAGAAGGAGGAGGAGGAGGAGGAGGAGGAGAAAGAGGGTGTTGTGGAACGGCATTAAGTTTCGTTCAAAGAACAGGAAGGAGTCTAAAATGGAGATCACACGGATCAAGTGTTAAACAACAAGAAGCAGGATGAAAAAGTTATCAGAACGGATAAGTGAAAGAAAGACAAGAAGAAGAGCAAATGGGAAGAACACGAAAAGAGGACGAAAAGCTGGCAAGAGGTCCATAACGAGAATACCAAAAGCATAACAAAAACCAAGAGAAAGTGAATGACAAATTAATTCACAAAGAGAGTGATAATATAATTTATTATTACTATTATTATTATTATTACTACTACTACTACTACTACTACTACTACTACTACTACTACTACTACTACTACTACTACTACTACTACTACTACTACTACTACTACTACTACTACTACTATTATTATTATTATTATTATTATTATTATTATTATTATTGCTATTTATTATTATTAGACAACTTCTATAGCGCCATTTTAGTAATGCTCTTGGCATCAGTCGATGGTCACTCCAGGTTTGAATTTGAGTATAAGAAACTTGGAGGATGAATAGGATGGCCAGTGGCGGTTCCAGGTTTTCTTGGTGGGGGATTAAATGAATCTATAGGACGTTGGTGGGGGAGAGGAACCGCCAATGAGGATGGCGGGTTGGAAGTGATGATGTTCCTCAGTGGCGTAGCCAGGTTTTCGGAATTGGGGGAGGGAGTGGAGGCACAAGTAAACAAGTCTCCGACAAAGCCAAAAAACGTCGTCAGGCAATTAGCGATTATTTTCACATGCACGTATTCTCTTCCATCATAGAACCACCCTCCAGTGTTTAATCTAGGCCGTTTCCGGGAGGGTGGAATTGCCCTTCCCCTCCGGAAATTTTAAATTCCTCCCCGGAAATTTTGGAATACTACATGGACTAACAGCGGCCCCTAGCAGAATTCCCCCGGCTTTGTCAGTTCCCCCGGCTTTTTCAGTTCCCCCCGGAGTCCAGGAGTCTAGATTAAACACTGCCCCCTCCCGACCAAAACACAAAATAATTTCTCAACGGTTTTGTGCAAATTGCACGACCTGTCCCAACCAGTGGCGGCTCCACCGGGGGCCAGGGGGCCCGTGCCCCTATTGACTGCCTGGCCCCCCCAGTGGTCCCCCCAGTTGGGACCCTATTCTTAATGCTACATGCATTAAACAACAAATGGTTGGCCCCCCATGATTAGAAGTTGCCCCCCCACGGCCCCTCCCCCACTTGCCAAATCCTAGAGCCGCCACTGGTCCCAACCAGAGCAGGGGGCCCGCCTGCCCCGGTCCCTACGCCCCCCAACGATGTCTCTTCTTTTCGTCTTATGACGTCATCCGAATGTTTTGTCGTCGTCGTCGTCTCAGTGTAATTCGGTGGGCGGAGGCAGGAGATCGTCTGACGAAACCGACCAAACGCCCGTTCAACGTCTGCTCGTCGACGCTCAGAAGTTCCAGATGATGGACGTCGCCGTTCAACCGACCGCTCTTCATCCGTTCACAGTGGCCGAAAACGAAAGGTCAGACACCGGCAACAACGGGGCCTATATATCCGCTATCATCATCATCATCATCATCATCACCACCATCATCATCATCATCATCATCATCATCACTCGGCAACTCCAACACTGCCTATACACCAAGCTATATTCAATTAAATTTCACGAAGGGTCGAATTTTTTTTATGACCGGTGCCAGAGGGTGTTTTTGAAGTCAGTTGTTGTCTTTAATCAATATTTCGCAAATAAGAGAAAAAGTTATCGCCACATCATCTTCGCCGGCCATTTCACATCCCTTGGCGGTCCGGATCTGGCCCGCGAGCCGCCGTTTGAATATCCCTGCTATACAGCGAGCAGCAACCGCACGAAGAAAGAACTTTCTGGCGTTGTTTAAAGCCCTCCTCCTCCTCTTCTTCTTTTTCTTTTTCCTTATGTGTCGTCCTTTATCAGAGGGTTGAAAGTCTATGTAATATGAATTATGTCAACTTCTATAGCGCTATAGGATGGACAGGCTTAGCGAAGCTTAGAGTCAAATCAGTTTCCTTCATTTTTCTCTCTATCTTCTGCCGCTCTTTCTAGGGCTCCGTAGTTCATTGAACATCCTCACCTGGCGCTATATCAGGCGACGCGGTCTCGCCCCGTTTGATCTTTTTCGTTTCGTCGTCTTGAATGCAACTTACTCAGGTTCACGAAGATTGTCGTCGACCGCGTCCGAGTTCGATCTCACTCCAAGGAGTCGACAGTCAGCGTCGTCTTTCTGGCGACGCTAGAGGGCGCCATACACAAGATGGTTGCCATGCCGACGCCCCGGACGAGGGCAGACGACGACGCGAGACCGGATCGTGACGAAAGCAACGGCGACGATGACGTAGGGTCGACGTCATCTTGTCTCGTCGAGCGGATCCTTCTGCCGTGCAGGGCGGCGCAAGCGACCATTCTGTCGTTGAAACTCGACAGAGAACAGGTTGCAGTAACACTCTTTGATTACTTCAAACACCGCGGGCCGCCTTCTGAGAGTTTGCGGGCCAAATATTGCCCTCGGGCCGTGGTTTG
This sequence comes from Metaphire vulgaris, assembly GCA_018105865.1. Classification (NCBI taxonomy): domain Eukaryota; kingdom Metazoa; phylum Annelida; class Clitellata; order Crassiclitellata; family Megascolecidae; genus Metaphire; species Metaphire vulgaris. The sequence goes on along the minus strand of CM030860.1, from coordinate 8,095,202 downwards.
GGAACCTCTGATTCAGTGTTTTATACAGGCTTGGTGGGGGATGTTTCCCTCCACAAAGAGTCCAAAGACTACAAAAATCCCCCAAAATTCCAGCACCGACACTAATTTTTGCATTGAACTGTGTCTTTTCCCTTCCAGCCAAGTCAATTCCCTCCCCCTTCCCCACCCCACAAGGCTTGGAGTCTGGATAAAACACTGCTCTGTATTACGGCGTTTAGCCAGAATTCTGACGCAGATATTTTCGCGACATGGAACCCGTTTAACGAAAATGTGATTGAAATATTGTCAAATTTAGGAAGATTACTGCTGCCGCTGCCTATGGCGCTAACGAAGCAGGCTTCGTTTAATTAGCCACTGCATGAAAATGCACGAGAGAGTCTCATAATAAATACTCTTGTGATCTCATTCCACTTTAAACTTAGGGTAATCCGAACAAATGATAGAACTTAAATCATGGTCTTGTCAAGAAAGTTTTTATTTTTCGACGAGCGCATTTACTGTAAATTATTTCCGTTTTTTGTCTCTGAAGTTCTTGATAAATATGTTTCGTTAGTCGGTCGAAAAAAAGAGCTGTTGACATTTTCCGCTTCTTGAAAATTCTTCGGGAATTCTGATTTTCTGACGCAATTCGCCAGAAAATAATCGGTTTTCCCAGCTCTGTCTCTCTCTCTGTCTCTCTCTCTGTCTCTCTCTCTGTCTCTCTCTCTGTCTCTCTCTCTGTCTCTCTCTGTCTCTCTCTCTCTCTCTCTCTCTCTCTCTCTCTCTCTGTCTCTGTCTCTCTGTCTGTCTCTCTCCTATCTCTCTGTCTCTCTCTCTGTCTGTCTGTCTGTCTGTCTGTCTGTCTGTCTCTCTCTCTCTCTCTCTCTATGTCTCTCTCTCCTCCATCTCTGTCTCTGTCTCTCCTCTGTCTCCTCTGTCTCTCTCTCTGTGTCTCTCTTTCTCTGTCTCTGTCTCTGTCTCTTTCTCTCTCTCTGTCTGTCTGTCTATCTTTCTGTTTGTCTGTCTGTCTCTCTCTTTATTGTGTAACCTAGATTATATTACATTTGGAATGCTCCAGCGGTGGAGATCCCTACCTGAGAGAGATGTATCTAAGCTCAATCGACGTCTTGCTGTGGCTATGACTGAAGTAGGTCTACACATAAAAAGCTGTGCCGAGTACCTGTATATAGGCAAGACTGGATGAACTATACAAGAATTACAGCAAAGATTACGTTGTATTAATAGTGCCGTACTCTTTCTCGAGCGGTTTTTTCATATGATATGAATTCGCCGACTTTGCCTACAAAACGTTGCATGGATTTTTAAAAATAACATCACTTCGATACTCTCTTGTACAAACCAAAAGATTCACTAAATATACAATACAAATCACACACACACACACACACACACACACACACACACACACATATATATATATATATATGCGCTCAAGAGATTGACTATAAATATCTCTTCGCGACGTCCACAGTCTATGGAAGGCCTCATTATACTGACTTACATGGAATCGAATCTTGTTCAGGGCCGTTTTAAAAGGCACAGGCATGGTAGGCACGTGCCCAGGGCCCCGCGCTATATGAGGTACTGTGCGGGAGGTGAACAAATTATTTGTTAGCTGGTTGATTTTGCGATTTTCGAAAAAACAGGTAATCGCCGTTTTATCTTGGTTGATTGTTATTAATTATCTTCTCCAAAAGTATAATATGCAAAAAGAAATAAAGAATAAAAGGTCACCACCACTTTTAAACAAATGCATAGGCCCCCAAACTTCTTAAAACGGCTCTGATCTTGTTGTTTAGAATTGCGAAGCATTTTGCCATTTTTCTTTCTTTTGCAGAAAATGCTTTACGTTGCGACGAAAGACAAAATCTATCGCATATCGGTTCATCGTTGCAGTCGATTCGTCAATAAACTGTAAGTCGAAACATAAGACGGAAGACCGTCGGACTTTGGGGCCGTCCATAAAGTACGTCACGCTCGAAGGGAGGAGGTTTAGGAAAGAAAGTGCGACAGTTTGTAACAGGGAGGAAGGGACAAGGACCAGCGTGGCACCACGCTTTCAGTATAAATACAACCTTACATATACCTGAAAGGAGGTATATAGTGAAAGACGTTTTTAATTGCTTATTAATACTTTATACAGGAATTATACATTAAATCTTAGGTCTCAATTATATTCGTTATCAATGTTTGCAGTTAAATATTTGTTTTTACTGCAGAAAATAGAACGAGTAACTATAAAATATTAAATACAAAACCTGCGTGACGTAATCTATGGACGACGCTTAAAGGGGGTCCGAGATTTGTGACGTACTTTTAGATGTGTCCGAGATTGTACCAGTTTGTGATAGGGGAGAGGGGTCAAATGGCAAAAAATTAGCGCGAAGTTATTAGATTAGTTACGCTGTAGATTGGCGCTTAGGCTGAGCGCTTGTTTAAGTTTCGTTAAGTTGCAAGACAAACAGAAAGCAAATCCTGCTTTTTCAGTTCTTCTTCTTAGTTCTTCTTCTTCTCTTCTTCTTCTTCTTTTTTTTTTCTTCTTCTTTCTTATTATTATTATTATTATTATTATTATTATTATTATTATTATTATTATTATTATTATTATTATTATTATGCCTATTATTATCATTATTATAATAATATTGATAACACTAGTAATTCTTGTTATCATATTATTAGACAGAACAGAAGGTATCATGTTAGTTCTGTATCGTTGACAGTGAATGTTCGAGCAGTGGAGATCCCTACTGTGACTGGAACGACACAATCCGCCAATGTCTTGCCACAGGAAACAGGAATCTGACTTCGTGTCCTGTGCTATCCAATCCCGGTTAGTTCAAGCGCAAAGCATGTTCGACTATTCGGCCCTCTATTCATTTCTAACCTATTTAGAACAGATACCGTTTTTTTCCAGCGATGTTTTTATATATCTTGAAAGAAATTCTAAGTGTATTTAGAATTATTGCTTTAGATGTGTACTCTGATATCGTTGTAAGCAACGTTCGTCCATGAGAGATACGTGGTATTTTCATTAACTCTTTCTTAGTGTGATTTAAAGTGGCTTAGTATAGGCATTACTGCCTGTGTGAAAGCCACTAGGAGCGCTAACGGGACTTGAACCCGCCCCGTCAGCCTACCGCTCCAGCGCGTAACCCACTCTGCCATCTTCCGCCCCTTGTCAATTTTCGTTTTTGGCGTACAGAGTTGACCGATTCTGTCAAAATCTTCGATCTGCTGACCACTTGGACTTGATACCCGTTTCTAATTCGTCAGAAAATTCGTCAAGATCCAACAGCAATGCTTCTTTATTTCTTCGATTTCCTTTTGAGAACACCACCAAGTCCTTGTATCCGTGCTGCGGTCCGTATTGCCCGAGCGTTAACTGGTTTCCTCTCCGTTTGTTTCCAGTGGATGGCGAATGGTGTCCGTGGTCAGCCTGGCAACCCTGCCCACAGACTGGTCACTCGATCGAGAGTGGTCAGTGCTGGTGTAGAACGAGGTCCTGCGATTGTCCACGGCCGCGTTTTGACGGGGGCTCGTGCTCCGGCAAAGGTGTCGAAGTTACGAACTGCACGGGTAAGCGATCCTAGCGCGCTTGGCTCTATACTAATGTTTGTGGTTCTTGTTCTTCCTTAGCGGCCTTTTATGATTTTGATTGTTTTATTTCGATCGTAACGTAATCACTCTTTGTCGTAGCCACGGGGGTTCGGGCCCCCTATTTTTCTCAAATCCGTTGAGTTTTTGGGAAGGGGAGGTATTAGCCTGACGGAAGAGACGACGCGAATGCGCGAAGAACTCCGCGGTGAGTTTTTTCTCTATTTGTCGAAGTTTTCGGACGGAAACGTCGATGGTGCTCCATATTCAAGAACCCTGGTTACGCCACTGTAATCAATTGACCAAATAGAAACAATTTCTATATAAAATTCTCTCGATGGTTCATTCGACGGAGCGTCAACTCTGCGTTGCGAGGCAGCACCTACCCGAGTTCGCTGCTAGCGATCGGATATTACGTATTGACCGGTCACGCAGAGGCGCAGAATTTGATTCATATCAAGTCAGTTAATTAATATCAGAACCACAAAAAACAGCCACAAAACTGATAGAATAATTAGATAAACATATGTCATTGAGTGTACAGTTAAAGATTTACATCAACGCTGAGAAACCAACTGGAGAGGCGGGAGAAGAGAACTTATTTTTCTGTAATAAAATCCGTTTTCCTAATAGTTAACATGGTCATCATAGCACAGATAATTAAGGTGAAAAGCTTAAATCAGGGTTTCCTAAACATTTTGGAACTGCGGCCCACTTAAACGGCATTGTAACGTGCCGAGACCCTAATAATATCATGTGATATAGTAATATAAAAAAAGGCATTACGCCACCTAGCGAACGTTGGTTGAAAGGAATATTCCGAGTTTTCAATAAATGGCAAAACAAAAGCTCTGATTCAATTCTAATGAAAAATGTGGCAAATATATTAAACAGAATTATTTATATTTGTGCCAGATAAGGCAAAATGAGAGAAATAAATATTAAAATTTTTGAAAATTATCATTTCTAAAATTTTGCCAAGAACGTACCTTTATTACGCGTCTTGAAAATCCTATGATTATGGCAAAATCGCTTAACCGTTGGGTCTCAATTCGCCGACCTCATATTGTTATTGGAGTTTCAGAGCAAATTGGTCAGAATACGCTTCCTTGCGTTATTGCGAAATAAAATTAATTTTTAAAAGCAATACAGGACAGGGTTTCACAAGCTTTTAGGAACTGTGAGACTCACGTCAGCGGCTTTGTAACACGTCGACAAAAACTGCATAAAAGTTTAATAAAACACTCATCTTTTTAATATAAGATGTGTATGGAAGATTAAAAAGGTAGTCCCATACTCGATTTCGAGCGTAGGGGGCCGGTGCTGATCTCCGGTTACTAGGCAAGTAGCAACGCAGGTGGCTAGCGCCATTAATCTAGAGTAGTTTGCCATTACTTTTTCTAGACCCACTTTTCACCCTTCGCAGCTTAACGCTGCTACCAATTTATCGACGCCCTAGGGGATGAACGACTTGGTTGGTCGCCGGTACCACGGCTAGATCCCGGGATGGTCACCCATCCAAGTACTAACCGCGCTCGACGTTGCTTAACTTCGGTGTTCTGACGAGAACCGATCGCACAGCGTCAAGTAGGCCGATTGATATGGAAGATTGCAGGCATATACATTTCTTAAAACCTTAAGTCTACTTGCAACTATCAAGGCTTGTGACATTGTGGTATTGATTAGAAAATGACACTTTAGAAGTTTAGAATATAATTTCGCGCTCCCTGCGACCAGTGTTTAATCTAGACTCGTGGAATCCGGGGGGAAACTGAAAAAGCTGGGGGGGACTGACAAAGCCGGGCGAGGAATTCTGCTAGGGGCCGCTGTTAGTCCATGTAGTATTCCAAAATTTCCGGGGGGAATTTGAAATTTCCGGGGGAAGGGCAATTTTCCCCCGGAAACGGCCTAGATTAAACACTGCCCGCGACCCACTAGACTGAGCCCTGCGACCCACTTTTGGCTTGCAACCCACAGTTTGAAAAAACTAGCGTACATGATATGTACGCCAGATATGATATGTCCAGAGTAAAAACCGGTTCGAAATCGTCACATATTGCTTAATTTTAAACTGCAGCAAAGCGTAGAATGTTTATCAGCCTCTAGGGTTTTACTAAAGTCCATCGGTTGGGGATCAATGTCACCCCGGTAATTCGTTTGATTATATCGCAGTCGATGGCAATTGGACAGAATGGTCCTCTTGGTCAGGTTGTTCGCTCACCTGCGGCGGCGCCGGTAAACGCACCCGCCAGCGCACCTGTTCTAATCCGCAGCCTCGTTTTGGGGGTAAATCCTGCGTTGGGGAGAACGAACAGAACATCGTATGTCTTAACGATGCCTGCCGACCTGGTTTGATTCTGTTCAGTTATTCTCAGTTTCATCAATTCAACGTTTTTGTTTTATTTTCAAGATTATTTTATTGCACTTGATTTGAATTTGTTTGATACACTATATGTTAACAGCGTCATTTAAGGTTACCTGGTAAATTGCGTTATGTCGCAGCGTGTCGATTTTTCGGCCCTGGAATTGATAAGGGCCAGCCATGGTCCATAGGATAAGGGAAAGGTGATACCTCTTTCACCTCCATTGATGCGCAATGCATCAATGCCTCTCATTGTGCCAAGACCGTCGCGCATTATGAAGAATCACATCCGAGCAGCAGCTGGGATCTTTAATCCTTTGTATCCGTCTTTAGTCAGCATCCAGTGCAGTAGTGATGTACATGTACGTGGTCATCCTCTGGTTTTCCTTCCTCCCACATGTCTCTCCAGTATTGTTCTGAATAATGAGTCTCCTCTTAGAATATGCCCAATCCAGTACTTTTGCCTCTGTTTTATTGTTTGTATTACACTGTATTGCCTTTTCTTCCGTTACAATATCTAGGACCTCTTTATTGGATATGTGCTGTGTCCAACTGATTCTTTCCATTCAGTGTTTATTCTAGCCACCTTGACATTGGGGGGATTTTGAAATCTTTGGGGGACACGGTCTGAGTCTCCACACTATTTTTTTTGGGAATTTCCACCCCCAGCCAACATATAAAAAATGGGGGGGAGGAATTTTAAAATTTAGTGGGGAATTCCCCCAGAGAAGGCCTAGAATAAACACTGTTTCCATTCGTCTTCATATCCACATTTCAAACGCCTCTCATTGGGTTACAAATCAGTAAATGGTAGGTACACTGATGGTGGCACGATTTGAAACAAATCCAATCAACAGCTCATCTGTTCAAGTCTATGCTCCAACTGGGGAAAGCACAGTGGAAGAAATTGGCCGTTTCTACACGGATCATCATCATCATCACCTCACGTAGCCAGCGGCTGGCCGTTGCGTTGCCTCAGAACCGTGGCCACGAAAATGGCATGACGTCACAGCGTAGTGGGGGAGTGTTGTTGCTGTGTCGGCGGAGTTGATCGCTGCATTTTGTCTAACTTGCTGTTCAATTTAATATGAACGACTCTTGCTTACAGAAAACCGCTGAAAATTCAACCCCATTGCCAGCGACAAATAACACTGTTCATCACTATATTATGACTATTTTATTTCACCTTCTCCTCCACGAGAATTAATAATTTGATATGCGACTAGTAAATTATCGCTGCTGCCATCTGGCGAATGCGACGACATTATAATTGTCTTACGCTTCATTTAATCAGCCAATACTCGCAGTGGCCGCTTGTGATATATACGTTTCGAAGTACACCGATATGTAGTGCATTGCTGTACAGAATACCAACTTCCGGCCGTCGAGGGACACTGGTCGAGCTGGACAGAGTGGTCGGCGTGCAGCGTTAGATGCGGAGGGGGACATTCGATACGAACTCGCAGCTGCAGCAACCCTCGGCCTCAGACGGAGACCGGAAGCAGTGCAACCTGGGACAGTGGCTGCGTCGGCAACAACAGAGACTGGAAGCAGTGCAATCTGGGACAGTGCGACGGTAAACCGCAACGACCCTTGAATAAAATTACACTATTCACCGCTGCATTATGACTACTGTGTTTTCCTTCTTCGCTTTGTGAATTGTGAACTATTACGCGAGTAGTAAATTATCGCTGCTGCCATAGCAGCTCGTTTTTTCACAAATAATAAAAATAATAATGGCATTAATGACAATAATGACAATTACAATAATGATAAAAGTAACAATATTGATTGAGAAGGGTAACCTCGACAACACACTTTCAGTTATAATACACGAAATTTTATCTGTTTAGTGCTTTTTTTTACTATCGTTTAAATAAGAGTTCATGCTCAGAAACAATAATCAATGTTGGCCGGAAACACTCGCTTTGTATACGTTCCTGGAGTAGCCTAGCAGCGCGATTTTATTCAGAAATATTGGATTCATTCGAGGAGACGATGCGGTTTTAATTTCGCAATTACAGAGGTCCGGAAGCTGAGCGATTGGTCACCATGGTTACGCGTTAATTCTTCCCGCGACGGCGGTTACGTCACGGAAAGGTTTCGATGCGTCTGCAAAGCGAGCGTCTCCAATCAGCTGCAGCTGCGCCAACCGCAGATCAAGACATCGACAAGATACTGCTCACCATCAGGAGAAGACTGCGACACAGGTGACCGAAGAGCAAACCAAAAATCTCTTCTCTTCCTCTTTCTTCTTTCTTCTTATTCTCCTCCTCCTCCTCCTCCTCCTCCTCCTCCTCCTCATCATCATCTACTACTACTACTACTACTACTACTACTACTACTACTACTACTACTACTACTACTACTACTACTACTACTACTACTACTACTTATTATTATTATTATTATTATTATTATTATATTATTATTATTATTATTATTATTATTATTATTATTATTGGCTTAATTTATTGCAATTATTAAAGCAACTACTAAAACAACTACTACTATTACTGCTACTGTTGCTACCACTAATTTCTTATTTTTAATCTACTACTAGCAGTAGTTTACTACTCGTAGTCTTCTACTGCTATTATTATTATTGTTATTATTATTATTATTGTTATTATTATTATCTATAATATTAAGATCCTTATCTGTATGTCTCTCTGTCTGTTACCTTCAAAACGCGTTCTGATTGGTTGACTATTGGTAGACGGTTTAGACCGTTTAGTCCTTACGTCGCGATGCGTTGGTGGGCGAGCGTTGACTATTGGTAGACGGTTTAGTCCTTAATAACGCGATGCGTTGGTGTTCGAAGACGACGTTGCTATTGGTATACAATTGTTCGTCGAACCGGTTTAGTCGAGTCATTGCAGCGTCAGAGGGCTGGGCGTGCGACGACGTTGCTATTGGTAACAATTGTTCGCAGCCTGAGGTAGTTGCAACGTACATTTTAACGTAAACAAAAAGAGACGTGTACAGCGTCACAAATGGCCACAGTTGCGTGATTTTAACGTACATAAAACCTAATTATTACGTGGCGCAGAACTTGGTCAGGTGGCGATCATTGAAATGTTGTTCAGCATGAATTCAATGATTGGGTATTAGGTATTGATTAGTATTATCTGCACTGCGAGCGAAGTAAAGCGCGAGTTGAACCACGAGCATCTTTCTATTTATTATTATTATTATTATTATTATTATTATTATTATTATTATTATTATTATTATTATTATTATTATTATTATTATTATTATTATTAGATAATGCTGCTGCTACTGCTAATTTGTGTAAGGTCTGATGAGAATTTATATTGAAATTGTTTTTAAAATGTTAAAAAAAATCACCAGGAATTTTCGCCGAAAAGTAAGGAATTACAACAATTTTACAGTTCGAAATTGGCTGACGAATTATGATTATTAAGAGTTTCACGATCGTTCTTTCTCCGTCTGAAACAGGGCAAAATGATTTCTATCTTCACTATTAAATTTTACATTTTTATATGAGATTGATTGTTTTCGAGAGACGGTAAAAAATCGAAGAACACGCCGTCGAAATCAGCCATTTTCATGAGTTTTTGCCGAATGAACAAATAGTGATTTCTCAACAAACACTGCACAGTTTCAGTGGTTAAATGTTAACCACTGATATTAACCACGTTAGTCTCTTTATCATGTTTAGCGTAGATGCTTGTGGTTATCTCCCAATTATTTTCTGTTTTTTTGTGACGGTATGAATGGTTACAACGTCCTGGGAAATCCTGAAATTATCGTAGTTTACAGATTGTCTCGCATCCGTACTTTCAAAAATTTAAAATTTAACGTTTTAAACTGTATTGTATGCTCTCTCTCTTATCGTTTGATGTTGAAGCGTCTTATTTTTATATATGAACCAAACGCGTGGCCGGACAAAATGTCAAGAAAAAAATGTCATGGGGACAAAATGTCATGGACGAAATGTCACGGATAAAATGTCATGGGGACAAAATGTCACGGACAAAATGTCACGGTTTAGGTTAGGGTTAGAGTTATGGTTACATTTTCTCCGTGACATTTTGTCCCCATGACATTTTTTCCGTGACATTTGTCCGAGGACATTTTGTCCTAGCACCGACCAAACGTGACCGTATCACTGCGTATCAGCTTCTATTATAATGACGCTGTATTTTCGTTTAGACATCATACGTAAAACGTACGCGATCCTAGAGTCTTATCCGCCTCCTTCTTTATCAGCATATTTCGTTACCGGACAAAATGTACGAGAACAAAGTGTCACGGACAAAATGTAACGGACAAAATGTCACGGGTTGAGGTTGGGGCTAGGGTTAGGGTTAGGCTTAGGGTTACATTTTATCCCAATTACATTTTGTCCGTGACATTTTGTCCTGGCACCGCATTTTTTATTAGTCGGTGTTTTGAGCTCACATACTGAAATCTGCTGTTCCATCCTCCCCTTCTAGGTCATCTTGACATCCCGGACGTTGACGGGGTTTGGTCCCTCTGGTCGCCGTGGACCGACTGCGACGTCGTCTGCGGGTCGGGGGTTCAGTACCGCGAGCGCCAGTGCAGCAGCCCTGCTCCGAGCGGTAACGGTCGGGAGTGCACGGGGCACTCGAGGGAGCTGAAGGCGTGCAACACTCACTCCTGCCAGGGCCAGTGGTCCTGCTGGAGCGACTTCGGGGCGTGCAGCGCCTCCTGCGGCCAGGGTAGAAAGTGGCGCAAACGACAGTGCGAATCAGAACCGCCCGGAGATGACTACACGGTGTCCTGCAAAGGAGGGAACCTCCAAGAGGTCACCTGCACCACACCATCTTGTGACAGTAAGCGAAAATTGTAGACAGGCAGACAGATAGGCAGACAGACAGGCAGACAGACAAACAGACACAGACAGACAGACAGACAGACAGACTGACTGACAGACTGACCGACTGACTGACCGACTGACTGACTGACTGACTGACTGACTGACTGGCTGACTGACTGACTGACTGGCTGGCTGACTAACTGGCTGACTGACTGACTGACTGGCTGGCTGACTGACTGACTGACTGACTGCCTGACTGACTGACTGACAAACTGACTGACTGACTGACTGACTGACTGACTGAGTAGTTCTATATACTAATTCAACTTGTGATTGATTAATTAATTATGTATTGTGAATTTCTATTCAATAATTCAATGTTATTGAATTCGATACCTTAAAATCGTATCTGAAGGACCTCAGAATATGGAACACAATGCACAGACTATTAGTCGCGCCATTATTCTTATGCAGCTGCGCAGTCATTCTGCCGATAGTGATCTAGTTGATAATTTCTCCAGTGGCTCAACAAATTCCAATTTTTGTGCTTAAAAGACTTTGATGAAAAACTCTTTTTTCATCTAAGTCTTTGCCTTTCCATTTCGATGTATCCGTGCCACAAGACTTTGTGTCACATTTTTCTCTATTCGTCTCTGTCCGTCCATCTCTCGGTCTGTCCATTTATCCCCCTCTCTCTGTCTCTGTCTCTCTCTCTCTATGTCTCTCTCTATGTATGTATGTATGTATGTATGTATGTATGTATGTATGTATGTATGTATGTCTCTGTCTCTGTCTCTGTCTCTCTCTCTGTCTCTGTCTCTCTCTCTGTCTCTCTCTGTCTCTCTGTCTCTCTCTGTCTCTCTCTCTCTGTCTGTCTCTCTCTCTCTCTCTCTCTCTCTGTATGGTGGCTTTATCCAAGTTTTAATATTAAGAGAAAATAACTCATGTCACAAGACTTTGTGTCACATGTTTCTCTATTCGTCTCAGTCCGTCCGTCTCTCGATCTGCCCATTTATCTTCCCCCTCTCTCTCTGTCTTTCTCTCTATGTCTTTCTCTGTGTCTCTGTCTCTGTCTCTATCTGTCTGTCTGTCTGTCTGTCTGTCTGTCTGTCTCTGTCTCTCTCTGTCTCTCTCTCTCTCTCTCTCTCTCTCTCTGGTGGCTTTATCCCAGTTTTAATATTAAGAGAAAATAATTTATGAACTAGAGTCATCATTTCAGCTCAGGTGTTGCGCCGGGGGGGCATTGTTTCCAGGTATCGTGGACCTGCCGGACTGGACAGCGTGGTCATCGTGCGATGACAAAGGTACTCAACAGCGAAAACGGAAGGCAAACTGTACGACGACGACGGCGACTAACTGTCACGGAGCAGACGTAGAGTTACGACAGTGTCGCGAAGTCACCGACACAGGTGGGCATATGAACATGTTCATTCGGGTGTCACAATGCAACTGATTAAATACTAAAGCAGTGCTGAATACCGCGTTTGCAGGACCGTCAAATGTACGTCAAACGTTGTTTCTGCATTTTAACCCTTCCACAGTGGCGGTTCCAAGAACTCTTGGGGCGGGGAGGGGGGTGCAGTGAATTAATTTCTAGGAAGATCCTGCTGATTGTCAAAGGAATTATATGTAAACTGATGCCCTGGGCATTATGCCAGTGGCTCTATAGAAGTCGATTGACTGATGATGCGAAGGTTATCTGTGGTCTTTGTATAGAATTTTAAATCTCTTTTGAGACTATATACATCGTGCGTTTATTGAATCCAACGACGGTGAACCGCCTTATTTTCTTTCTTCTCCTTTGTCTTCACTGTTACCTTTACCGTTCTCCCGGTCATATGCAGGGTATCCGGTGCAACACGAACCGCCCTCCCCCCCCCGCCACGGCCCAACTGTATAATCGTACAGAAAATCCCGTTTCAGAACCCGGCGGCGGCAGTAGCATCGCCGACGCATCCGAAGATCCACCGACGGGCAACCAGTCTCGTTCGGACGCTGGTTCCGCCGCGGTGCGCTACTATCACCTGATCGCCGTCGGTGTCATATGCTTCCTGCTCGGCGGCATCGTCGTCTTTGTCGCCACGATACACTGCCACCGGGTGGTCTTTCGTTCCTCCAAGGAGCGGAGTTCCTTTGCCACCGACAAGTGCGACGTCGTCTCCGACTATTCCTTCTTTCCCGCCGTCCGTCCCTTCATCACGTCAAGTGGTTCGATCCAGGCAGACGACGTTGTCCGAACGGCGACACACTCCAGCCAGAGGGCGCTGATAGACTTCCGACAGTACTACCACCACCCGAACACATAGCCACACACACACACACACACACACACACACACACACACAGTGGCGTAGCCAAGGCGGGGGTTTGGGGGGTTAAATCCCCTACCCCCCTTGGTTGTCCGACCAAAAGTGTTTTTATTGAGGATCAATATAGTTGTGCGCGCTCATATTACAGTATACCTCCTATATAATTTACGTAATCAAGCAAAATAATAGTTCACGAACTGATTTGCTTTTCAGGTTTCTCCGTTGGAAATCATAACCTGTTTTTTGCTTTTTCGCTTGTCGCAATTTGAGAGTTTTCTGAAGTTGGGAATCATGGAAACCATAACTCCCCCTTCGGGAAAACCTGGCTACGCCACTGCATAAACACACAAGCCAACACGCACACAAGTAAACACGCACACAAACACCTACACTTCTAACCAGACTTATGCTGTCTCACGATGTATATAATAATCCGAAGGCATACTAGTAAACATGCTTGAGTATATACACATGTATAACATATATGAGAGTGCGAAATATGTTAATCACTATTATATTTTTGAACTGACACTAAATCTGCTCAGAAATAAATGAAATAAACGAAGTGTTGAGCTGTACGCCGATGTTGCGTAGCTTATTTGACACTTCCGTTCTTGGTCGCAGTAAAGATTACGAAACCGAGAGAAAGATTTACAGTTATTGGCAGGACTTTTTTTCAGTGGGAACGCATGGGAACGGCGTTCCCATACCTTTTAGCCAGATTGTATATATAATTATGGATACGTAATAATGCGTTTGGGAACGTACGGGTACAGCGTTCCCACGCCCGTTTTTGTTGAAGAGTAAAAAAGGATGAGTTCCCAAGCCCTTTTTCCTAGAAAAAAACCATGGTTATTGATGACGGAAACCACAGACCACGAAGTCATGACTCATGATGTTCTTGGGCCTATCGATACGATGCTGTTACCGCTATCGCTCAAGCACATGTATTATCCACTTGGTTGAGTTGTCGGTCTATTCTACTTCGGTGCATCAGAGTGGTTTTGTTTCCAGTTTGGAATTCGTTTTCGAGGATTTTGTTTTTCTCTGTTCTCGTCCTTTTTCTTTTTGTTTTCGTGGTTATGCGCTTCAGTTGGTTTTTGTCCAAGTTCAGTTTCACTTATCATCGTGCATTGGCGATGTATGATGTTTCCAAGACAGGGTCATTAGACTTCGCTTGGATTTATATAGCGCCTTCGAAGTAGCACCGTTGCAGCTGCTTATTCTTACGCTATTGGTCTATCATGAAATAGCCGTAGACAAGGCGCAATGGTCGTTATACACTGTATCTATAGAGAAGGGAAGTATCGGACAAATCCTTGCCCGTATTTGTCCACTGCCAGTGAAGAATGAGGAGGACTACGAAAAACTAAAATTTTCGAGCCTTACTTGGTAAACATTGATTCCCTAGAGAAGGTCCTGCTCAAAGCAATAAATTCAATAAGGAAACATCTTATCACATTACTACAGTGTACACTATTTTCAGTGGACACCAACGAGCAATGTATCCAAAGATCCTGATGATGATGACGACGACAATGATGATGCTGATGATGATAATGATGATGATGTGGATGATGATAATGTTGATGATGTGGATGGTGGTGATGATGATGATGTGGATGATGATGTGAATGAAGAAACTATTTCAGAGCCAAGTCCGAGACTTTTTAAAACGTCAACCTGAGAATTTTTATATCGATACTGAACATCTGTTGATGACCACTTTAATTCCCTTGAAAGTTTTTCAAGTCTCTTTTTCTCCCTCAGAAAATTTCACACACGAATAGGCCTACCCTTCTAAATGCGTCGACAATGACAAACTGAAATCCTCTGATCTTATTGATAGCTGATGGTATTTATTACCTTCCACTGGAAAACAAGACTTGATAAAATCAACCGAAGGAACACATTTGTTTTTTCTTTTAGGTTTCTTTCTAAGTTTTCGTTTACTTGGTTCATTTTGATTTTCATTAATTTGCTTTCATTTCATTTGTTTCTGTTTTCTGTTGGTATATCGTCTCAGACGACTTAACAGTAGATCTTCTAAGGCCAAGCAGCAGCAGCAGCAGTAGCAGCAGCAGCAGCGACGGGTCATTCAGAACCTATCATCTCCTGATCGTTGGCATCGTCAGTTTTATCGTCGGCGGAGTGGCAGTTGCCGCCGTAGCTCTGTACTGTTGGCGGTACTGTCGCTGTTCCTTTTGGAATGCGGGTCTCGTCGGAAAGTCTTCCAATAATGGCGACGGTCTGCACCGTTTCGACGCAAAACCGAACAACTATTTCAGTCCGCTACAGTTCAAATGGAAATCGCCGAAATCGCCGAAAGACGTCGAACCCGCGACGACCAAATATCACCAGCCCCCTTTTCAGCCGATTGTGGCTGTGGCGCCACCATCAGAAGTACCGACAGCAAGTACGGAACGCTGACGAACAAGGACTCTTCTGACTGTTCTGTGAGTCTGACGCGGTACGGAGTAAGTACCGGTATTAACGAAACAGAAGGTGTCGCTAGAAATAAGTCGGCACCTCCTCAGACTAACCAGGTGGCGCAATCGACGATGACACCCAAAAGGTACGATGCCGGCACTCAAGGTAGAGAAGAGAATAGACGAGTTTTCGGCGAGAAAGACTACAGCCAGAGATTGCCCATGAGCAGAAAGACATCTTATGATTACGGAGGCCGAAGGTTACCACCACAACCTTTCGCCGCCGATGGAGTTTCGGCGACTAACTTACCAACCGGAGTCACGCCCGCTTTCTCTCTCTCGTCGGGGAAGGTAAGTCCCATAGGCTTCGACAACATTTACCTGGCGTGGCCGGACGGCGGTCGGTGCTTCAATTACACATCCTCCCTCCAGCGCAACAAGAAGAGGGCGGCCAACAGGTGTTCGATGACCTATCCGGACGACCCCGGTTTGCCCCGCTACGCAACGGTGGAACGCAACGGCAGCATCAAACTTGGCTCGATCTCCAGAGAATTCGACCGCCGTTCATCCCTGATCCAGCAACAGCAGCAGCAGCAGCATCATCATCCGGGCAGCCAATCCGACGACCCCGATTCCGCCGATCCGGTGCGCTTCCGTCGCTTTGACCCGACGGCGACGACCGGGACCAATAATTACGGAACCATGCCCGTCGGTCGCCCAACCAGGCGTGCTGCGCCGGCGGTTCAGCTGCCCGGGATTCAGAGGGAGGACACGGCGGCGACCGAACGACGGTCGGAGGGAAGCGTTCAGAGTCTTCCTTCGTGGACGAACTACAACAAAATGACTGTGGGTCAGGCGACCCTCAAACGGAACGCCCTAGCACCCGTGTCGACAGCGACAAGAGCTTATGAAGATTAAAGAACTTTCTCGAAACATCTTGTTTACGTTTCTTGGCATGCGCTCATCCGTTTTAGGTCATTCTGTTGTTTTCCAGATAGAGTATTTTCGTTAGCGTCCAAGTGTTGCAGCGTCATTTCACACATTTCTTGCGGGCGAGATAATTTTTGGGGCAATTTTGGAAAATTTTTGGTAAATTTTGGGCAATTTTTGGCGATTTTGTACACATTTCACATTTATTTATTTATTTAGTACATTATACTTTATGTATTCATTTCTTTGGTGGCCACGGACCCCTCCCCCAATGACGCCCCTGTCCAAGTGCATATTCCAATAATTTTAAAATGACAAACTGAATATTCTGCACACTTTTAAATATTAGTTTTTTTAAATGCGTAATCTATTATCGCAAGCAACATCTGAACGTCTATTGAAACGATCGTCCTTCTACAAGTTATATATTGACCGTCAGGCATAACTGCCCTCTAAGAACATACCGATAGACAGATTTTCACGTTTTAGGCGCTTTGAATGCTAAACTGATGCAGTTATTTGGGTACAAAATGTATACAAATGACAATAACCATATGTTTTTATACTGTACTTTTGTACTCATGTATCAAGCAGCCAGTGTCAGTAATGTACTAATAAATGAATGTATAACACATGACGAGCAGCGACCTAAATAGGACTCGTTTACTTACTTACTTGTCTAGGGGAAACTACTTTGGCACTAACTCGTACATTTTAACGGACAAAACTCTTCTTATTATAAAATATCACTTTAATCTTAATTAAATATTCAACTCTTCCGCCATAGCGGCTATCAATAGGCAGTGCTATATAACTCTAATCAATGTTTTAAAACGTCCAGCGACAGCAACTATCTTAGCAACTAGTTACTAATATAAATAACAGCTGATAACAGCTTCCACACAAAATCAATGAAAATGAAACAAATGTGCCCTTGCACGAAAACCAATTCGATATACTAATTCACGAATATTAAGCGAACTGAAATCTCGGTTCAGATTTAAATAAAAGCAATTTAAACTAAAACAACGAAGAACAGGCACGAATCGCTGCGATCGAACGTCCGCCTTCTTCTTCGGCCACCGTCGAACTCTTCTTCTTCGAAAAAGACCCACTTTCAAAACGTAACTGCCTTCAGCAACGGCTCTTGCGACCAATGACGCCCGTCGTCTCATCACGCCTTCTATAACGTGAATTCCTATTTGCTCACATAAACATAGAGCAAACATAGTAAACTTCACATACAAACCTACCAACATTCCAATTATTTGCTATCTATGCTTCAATATAGCACTCCATCACACCCCTAGCACTCGAGCCTACGTGGTGGATCACCACGTCAACTCAGATGCAGTGGCTGTGACGGCATCAAACGGAAATTGCGAAGCAAACTTTGGCTTACACCAATTTCAACTTATCCAAAATGGAATTAATATTACAAAGGAATAAAACAAGAACCAACCACTGAGAACAACTGCAAAAATTATGCTATCTAAGTGGTTATATCACAAAACTATCCTAACTTAGCTTACGCTACAGTAACACTTACATTCTATTTTACTTTCAACACTTACTTACAACACCTAACTAATTACTTATCCTACCTATTCTGATGGTCAACTTAACTCTATAGGACATCCATACATACTTAAGTATCAATAAAGTAAAAGAGTAAATCAGTCTATGAGCAAAACTCATAATCATTAGATGCTGTATTAAGCATAACCTAAGAAACTCAGCAAAACTACTGCACTGTACTGAAAAATATATAGGCTTCCTATCGGGTCTCAAGGGACTTACATATCTCACACATGAGAATGTCTTTGGCATTTCCCTAATTATGCGCTTCAAAGGGGCTTGACCCAACAATACTGGATCATTGCGACCATAATCCTCTAAATTATAGACAACTGACTTTCCATCAGCTTCCACTGAGATGCTATGTTTAATCATGCAATCAACTGACAATTGGGTATGTTCCCCATTGACAACTTTTGTGTTGTCAGGACTTAGTCTATGTGGTGAAACATATGCGGGTTGAGCATATTGTTTAAGCAAGATCTCATATGCGATAAGATCAGTCTGTCTAGGTTTATTGTTGAACATCTGTTCATGTTGCATAATCAGAGATTTCAATTTCTCTGTTAGACCTGACCCCAAATGTTTTGCTTTGTCCAGTACCAGTTCTTCAAAAGAACACTGGACGTTCTCTGTTGTTTCTATTGCATTGGCAGTTTCAAGTGGGTTTGTAACTGTGCATGCAACAGTTTTAACAAATTCTTGTTCACTTTCATTGTGAAACATTTTCTCTCTACCAACATGAAACTTCAAAAAGATTTACATGCCACAACAGCATTTGTTTTTTCTTGACTGGGATGAAGTCAACGTAGTTCTGCCTGATTTCTGACATGACATCACTATCTGGGACTGTAATGAACTCCTTGGGCAAACAACACCGAACAGGAACATCTGTCAACATCTTACATACTATCTGTCCTGTATGCACGGGAATGGGAACTGCATCTGGGTAATGAGCACACAAGTCCATTTTTGTCAACAACCACCTGTTGCTTGACTTGCTGTACTCTGGAACTGATTCTACGACGTCTTTGGCAATACGATCAAACACATAGGTCATTCTTGGTAAGCCCTGAGGATTGTTCAATGCTACCGTATTTACTTGCATTGAGTTTCTGGGATATCTCGCATGTGCGTGCATATTCCTTAACATCTTTGTTAATTGATTGCCAATAAAAATGTTTAATGATTCTTTGTTTGATTTTGTGTATTTCTAGTTGTCCGGACGCCGGAATGTCATGTGACAATTCTAAAAGACGCCTACGGATTTGCAATGGGGCAACGATCTGCAAAAACCTAAATCCGCCTCCTGTGGACACTCAGATTCCACAAATCTTTGTACCAAAAGACCATCATAAACACAGTATGAGATTTTATGCCCTGGAGTATCAAACAGGACAACTTCTCAAATAACATCTTCAGACTCTCATCAGTCTGTTGCAACCTAACTAGGTCATCATGGGACAAAGACAACTCTTTCCCAATAAATTCATCACATGACCCACTTGGACGATTCAACAAACCACTTGGCGATTCAACAAACCACTTGGCCGATTCAACATACCACTTGGCCGATTCAATAAACCACTTGGCCGATTCAACATGAACCCACTCACACCATTCAAAAACCACTTGGCCGATTCAACAATTCAACCTCCTGAACCACCAACCACACCATCATCCGAAAAACTATTTGGATGGTTAAACCTCCCTGAACCACCATCAACAACATCATTAGGAAAAACCTGTGGAACTACTGGGCGATTCAACCTCATGGAACCCCACCAACAACAACATCATCAGAAAAACCATGTGGGTCCTGGACACCACTGGAGTCACACGACTCATCAAAAACAACCTCCTCATCAACAGTACTTGGAGCTACATCATCAGCATCAACACACTGTGAATTTACAGTAGACCCCAATAAGTCTTCCTCAAACAGACCCTCTAAATTAAAATCAAAATTATAATAATCATCTGGATTATATGTGACCTCTGCTTTCTTATCTAATGAATCTTTCTCAAGATCAATTAATGATTTGATTTTAGCCCGAGTCACCACACACGAATCCATGAGTTCCTCATCAACTCGACAATCCACATCAGCTCCAATCAAAACATCAATCGAATGGGGCAATTGATCGATGAGACCACACAACACTTCTCCACGATGAAAAACACAATCAAGATTCACCAACACCAAAGGAATTTGGATAACATCCCCAGTTATACCTTTAATCAAACGACATTCGCCTGTATCTTTGTATTCATCAGGATTTA
This sequence comes from Metaphire vulgaris, assembly GCA_018105865.1. Classification (NCBI taxonomy): domain Eukaryota; kingdom Metazoa; phylum Annelida; class Clitellata; order Crassiclitellata; family Megascolecidae; genus Metaphire; species Metaphire vulgaris. The sequence goes on along the minus strand of CM030860.1, from coordinate 8,074,904 downwards.
TTCGTTTCTTTACTGATTAGAGTCTGTGATGAACCTGTGTCACGAAAAAGAAATAATTTGTCTTGTTTGTTTGTCTGCATTTACAATTGTAGCTTGGGAACAATAGGGTCTGAAACTGGTTGGTACTGTGTCCAAACTATGTGTAACTTGTTGCACAAAGTTTACATTTGGACCAGCAAAATTTGAGCCTGGCTCAAAATTTGCCTTTTCATTTCTCTGTCGTTTTAAAGCAAAACATTGGTCTAAACCATGTCCATTCCTATGGCAGAATGCACATTTCTGGGTTGAGGGCAGCCCATTTTTACCACTCCTGAAATTTGAGTTCCTCCCTGTATATTGGAATGTGGAAAATTTCTCAAATTGGCATTATTTTCATCTGGCAATGTCTTAGAAGTGACATTTTGATTTAATTGATATCTCCAATTAGTGCAACTGTTGGCATTGTCTCTATCAGTGTTGTATCTATTTGATTGGGTTGCATTGTGCTCATGTCTGTATGCATTTGGAGCAAACTTGTGTCTGTTGTATGTGTCACTGCTATTTGAATAATTTCTGTGAATAGCAACAAACTGATCAGCAAATCTAGCTAATTCAACAAGTGAATTGGCTTGTTTGTCCATAAGCCAAGTTTTCAGAACATTATCATTTACTTTGTTCAAAAATTGTTCCATTTTAAACAATTCTTTGATTTTTTCTGGGTCATCTTGAGCCTTATGACCAAGCAAAAATCTCTGAAAAGGCCAATTTAACCTAGTTGCAAAATGTGTATACGTTTCAGATTGGTCCTTGTTGAGCTGCCTGAACTTTAATCTATATGCTTCGGGAACCAATTGAAACATATTTAGGATGGCTTCTTTGATAAAGTCATAGTCTTGGACCTGCTCAGCAGTCAGTTCTACAAAGACTTTTAAGATCTTACCACTTATCTGAGTTTGAAGCATAGCAGGCCATTTATTTTTCTCAATCTGGAAGTTCAGCATTGTTCGTTCGAACAGAGTCAAGTAGGAGTCAATATCTGTACTCTCATTAAACCTAGGGAGTGCTTTCCTAGCATTTTCACTAGCTTTATCAGAACTACCTGCATTAGTCCTATCACTACTTACTGACTCACTTTGCAAGGTCAACTTATGCAACTCAATCTTCTCATTGGACTGGATTTGAGCTTGTTGAATTTGAGCTTGTTGAATTTGAGTTTGGGTCTGAGCATCAAGTTGAGCTTGCTGAAGCTGGGCATCAAGTTGAGCTTTTTGAGTTTGGGTCTGGGCATCAAGTTGAGCTTGCTGAAGCTGGGCATCAAGTTGAGCTTTTTGAGTTTGAGCATCAAGTTCTAACTTACGCATCTCTAACTCTAATTTCTTAAGGACAATGGCCTCAGATTCTATTGGATTATGGTTGGAATTTTGAGAAGTCCTACTGCCAACACTCTCAACATCTTGTCTGTCTTCACCCAATCCTGTCACACATAATTTAATCAGCTTTGCCCTCAATTGGTCCTTGTTACCCCTCATTTCGACCCCTTTTGAAAGCAAATTTTCCCTTAAGTCTTCTACATTCATAGATAAAATGTCTTCAACCGACCATGCATCAGGGAGTGCTGGGTTTTCCATACTTAAAGTTATGCAGAATATACAAATTCAATGCAAAACAACTAATCAAAACACACAGCAATATTCAACACAAAAGCAGTAATAATCAATTTAAACTACTGATACTACTTACAATGAACGGGGAGACAAAACTCAAACCCTATTTCACTCTTAAAATTCACTAGGCCTCCTCAATTAATTAAATAAAAGAGCCTAAAATTCTGCTTTTTCTTACTACACGGAGTGGAGCAGCGTCGCCCGCTTACCCTTGTGCGACGACAACTTACAACTAGATTCAAATCTACCGGACCTGAGCCTACCCACATGTGACGAGCAGCGACCTAAATAGGACTCGTTTACTTACTTACTTGTCTAGGGGAAACTACTTTGGCACTAACTCGTACATTTTAACGGACAAAACTCTTCTTATTATAAAATATCACTTTAATCTTAATTAAATATTCAACTCTTCCGCCATAGCGGCTATCAATAGGCAGTGCTATATAACTCTAATCAATGTTTTAAAACGTCCAGCGACAGCAACTATCTTAGCAACTAGTTACTAATATAAATAACAGCTGATAACAGCTTCCACACAAAAAATCAATGAAAATGAAACAAATGTGCCCTTGCACGAAAACCAATTCGATATACTAATTCACGAATATTAAGCGAACTGAAATCTCGGTTCAGATTTAAATAAAAGCAATTTAAACTAAAACAACGAAGAACAGGCACGAATCGCTGCGATCGAACGTCCGCCTTCTTCTTCGGCCACCGTCGAACTCTTTTCTTCGAAAAAGACCCACTTTCAAAACGTAACTGCCTTCAGCAACGGCTCTTGCGACCAATGACGCCCGTCGTCTCATCACGCCTTCTATAACGTGAATTCCTATTTGCTCACATAAACATAGAGCAAACATAGTAAACTTCACATACAAACCTACCAACATTCCAATTATTTGCTATCTATGCTTCAATATTCCAATGTAATTTCCTCACGTAACTTATTAAGAGCCTTACAGCATTTTACATCATAGATTTACTTTACTTTCCAGTCTGTTTTGAATTTTTCACTCAGACGCCACATCTCGAAAATGTAGTTCTTGGTTCAAAGGCTTTGTAACTGAACTTAGTTATAGACAAAAACATTTCCTCCTGTGCCAACAGCGATTAACGTTTAGAAAGATTCAAAAACTTCCTCGAAACGTCTGACCTATTTCTATTTGGTTGACATGTTTCTAAAAAAATAAGGACTGCCTATATTGTAAGACAGGGTTCGTCAGCTAAACAAATGTACCAAGCAAGTATAGGCCTATAGCTCTGAAGGTTTATTAGAGCTTTAAATAGATGTTTGTGCATCGTTTATTTGATCGTACATTTGACATATGCTAAACATTGCAATCCACCGGCAACATTGTATAATGTACAGTATAATGTATATATACACATACATGTATACATATTTATACATAACACACGTTACCGCCGCTGTAATGTAATATATTGTTGATGGTAGTTATTGCTATTGTTACATACAGTACTGTATATACTGTACATATATAACATGATACTGCCGCTGTAATGTACTATATTGTTAGTGCGTGTAGCCTATGACTGTATGTAGGCTATACGTTTAGGTCTCTGTCTCCCACCACCACACTAGTTACATTGAGAAGAGAAAACGCTTGATCGATATGATTTCAATGCAAGATCAATACAGAATAAGTAGGCTGTCAAGAGGTGAAACAATGCCAGAAAAACCTGTGAGTCTAAAAAAATTCATTGTCAATCACAACTTTTACATTGAAAATATTTGCGCATCCCAGAAAAATTGGCCACTACTTAGTAGGTTCCTCTCAGCCAGAACGACCTCCGGAACGTTTTTAGATTTCATTCAGATAAAATTTATCTTCATTACAGTGTCTGCTGAACTAGCATTTTGGATAGGAAATGAATATACGAATTATATAAAGGTCAAATGCTTAAAACATTAATGACATTGTATCTATGCAATTTTTTCAAAAACCTTTAAAATATTATATCCGTTACCTCTGAATGAGATAACAAATGTCTAAATTTCAGGAGTAATGATGTCAGCGGAGCAATATATACATATATACGAATACATATACATATTTAATATATATATATATATATATATACATAGGTCTATATATGTGTATAGATATACACATAATATATAGTATATTATACTTTATTTCTTAATTTTCTTCTTATATACTATATATATAGTATATAACTATATATATACTATATATATATATATATATATATATATATATATATAGTATATAACAATTTGAAATGCCCAAAGTCAGCTAAATAAAAATGATTGATGATTGAAATCTGAGTAAAACGGCGTGAATTTAAAACTCAAGAAGAAGGTCACGAAAACTAAGTTGTCTGACACCCACAGAGACCAGACCGAGTACTCGCGTGACATTTTGAATCTGAAGTCAGCGTCGTCGTCGTCTAATTTTCGCCCTCAACTACAAAGTAAATGTTCCTTTGCATTTTCTCTTGAAGTTAATTAAAACCATACTCGGCAAAATTCAATACACAGTATCCTCTAAGAAGAACAAATACGTTATATATATAAGATCAAAATTATCAACGCCCATGCAATCTATGGGGGAAAGGCTATGAATACGTAGGACAACTGAATAGATATTGGAATCTATAGAATAGGGTAAACTCGAAATGATTCGTTTGCCTTCTACTTACCGAGATCTAATGCACATAAATGGAAAATTATATGGTCAATTTCAAAAATATGTAAGCTTAGTAGCAAAAGGGAGCGGTCGAGCGATCAACCAACCAATGAGACACTTTTTGGAGATGAGCACATTGGGAGATGGAAAAGGCAGTATAGATATAGACGGGAAAAGTAAGAGGTGGAAAGATTCGTTGACTGCCTCTCAAAATTTCAACAGATTTCGTTATATCTGATACGATTTCTTGGAGCAATCATTGCAAAAATCAAAAACGCTACACATCACAAATATTTTGAATGCCGTTTGCTTACACACTGAACATAGTTCTGTATACCAAGGGAGGACACAGTCGCATTTGAAAGTACCATTGTCATCAGGAATACACGTTCCACCGTTCAGACAAGGATTCGAAACACAACCGCTACCTATAATGCAACACAAATTACTGTATATTCTGCCGTATCACGTACCGCATCACAGGACAAACTGTTACGATGATAATGATGATGATGACGATTGATGATGATGATTGATGATGATGATTGATGATGATGATTGATGATGGTGATGAGAGTGGTGATCATTGCTTAACTGGTATAGTGTCGGCGTTAGAGACAAAAAGCATGATGGTGCATATGACGGGCAAGTCATTCTGAGAGATATTTAAAGGTTACCCTTAAAGGTTACCCGACGCTATTAATTGTAAATTATATATATATATATATATTTATGCATTTCTATAGCACCATTTCCAATACCCGAGAGTATCAATCGACGGTACTTCAAATCAGTCAGCAAAAGACCCGGTCATTCCAGGGATCAGTTCAGAGGGAAACAGCAAGACAGACTATGGAGAAAATGCTAATTGGAAGAGATGTGCTTTAAGCCTGGATCTGAAAATGCTCAGTTTAGGCTTATCGGAAGATCTGACAACCAGAGGGAGAGAAAGTTCCAGATTTTGGGCCCAGAAATAGATAGATCTCTTACCAATATCAGTGTTGGTTCTAGATACATTTAACAATGAATCAGCAAACCCTGTTGAATGACAATGTTTCGAATGATTCAACATAGGTTTTAAATATTGAGGTTGGCCAGACTGCAATGTTTTAAAACCAGGAGACCAGTTTTGAATACAATTCTCTGTTCTAACGGCAGTCAGTGTAAGCTTTGAAGAACAGGTTTAATGTGATCATGCTTACGACTTTTTGTAATGGTCCGGGCCAGTGGCGTCGCCAGAAATTTTGTGTGGGGGACAAATGGGCTGGCGTGTCAGATTCTTTACCCCACCCCACACACCCTCCACAAAAAACTTTTCCACCGGATTTGCGCAAATCTGATAGGTGGTCTGGAGTCAGGTTGGGGGAGGTTGCTCCATTCCTCCCCCGTGGCGACGCTAATGGTCCGGGCTATAGAATTCTGAATCCTTTGAAGTTTTGCACATTAGATTTGGCCAAACCGTTGTAAAGGGAATTGCAATAATCAAGTCTACTGCTGACAAGGTCATTGGAAAGAGGAATCAGAGCATGTTTGGGCACAAGATCATATATACGTCGAATATCTCTGATTTGCAAACGGGCAATTCTGCGGACCTCTTAACATGATCATTAAAAACCAAGTTTTTATCAAATATTACACCCAAGTTGCGGACAGACTGACTTTGATTAACTGAAAGGCTGTCAAAAATTTAAAGGAATTGATATCTTCAAATTTACTTAAGTTAAATGGTGTACCAAGAAGTACAAACTCAGGTTTTGAAGGGTTCAATGCAAGCTTATTACTAAACATCCAAATCTGAACTTTTTGCAAATAAACGGATAAATTATCTAATGACTCAGAAGAGGTTTTATCATCAAAGGCAATGAATAACTGTGTCTTGTCAGCGTAGAAATGATAGTCAGCAGAAAACTGTGAAAGAAGCGATCCAAGGGGCATTGTATATAAAGTGAATAGGAGCGGGTCTAAAACAGATCCATGGGGAACATCAAACTCTATCTTAACTGATTTAACTTTACAATGGACCGAAGTCACTGCAACCGTGTTCTGTGCTCGTTAACTCAGACTTAAACAGGACATTAATTGTGAACAAAGCGCTCACGTTTGTCGCAGTTGGTTCCAACGTAACCCTCTTGACATGTACAAGTGTATGTTGAATCCCCGTTATTGCAAGTTCCATTGACGCATGGCTGAGGGTAGCAGTAGTCATCTGTAAGACAGAGTCTTCAGTCATTAAATATATTCAACTTATCATCTAACTCAATGCAATATAGACAGTGGCGTAGCGAGAATATTCGGCGCCGGGGGGCAAGATGTACCAATGGGACCCTCCATCAACTTTCAAGAAATGATGACGAGTAAAAATGCTCATCGTCCCTGGGCGTCTGAAAAGTGTGTCTCAATTTCTAGAAAAGGCTGACGAACAAAAAAACGATCCCCAACTATTTCGCTTATATAACTTGCATAAACGAGCAGTATTTAAACTCCATATCTAACCGTTGTGAAGGGTTCTCTTAGAGAAAAATTTTGGCTATCAATTTGGTTTTTCAGTCCTCGGGGTTCGGGGACTCTTGCTCCTGGCCTCTCGCTACGCCGCTGAATATAAACTATTATAGTGTAAATATTATACTGCAAATAGCATGATATTACTTATCTTGATATCTCTATGTAAATTAAGAAGGCGTCATGTTTGTCTATACAAATATGACTTGCTTTACCATGATTATTTCCCACTTATTGTTACAATTATTCTACCATCAAGCCAGTGGCGGCTCCACCGGGGGGGGGCAGGGGGGGGCCCGTGCCCCTATTGACTGCCTGGCCCCCCCAGTGGCCCCCCCAGTTGGGACCCTATACTTAATGCTAAATACATTAAACAACACATGGTTGGCCCCCCGTGATTAGAAGTTGCCCCCCCAACGGCCCCCCACTTGCCAAATCCTAGAGCCGCCACTGCTTCAAGCGGATACAACACTGGGATAATAAGGTTTCGTTATTCTCTGTCCGTTTGATATGCAAATTGATATATAATGAAAAGTCCTTACGTGTGTCGCAGTTGGTTCCAACGTAACCCTCTTGACATGTGCAAGTGTATGTTGAGTTTCCGTTGCTACAAGTTCCATTGACGCATGGCTGAGGGTAGCAGTAGTCCTCTGCAGAAAATATTGTTCAATGATGGACGATATATATGTTGTTTCAGATCATGTAGCCTATCAAGCGAAGTAAACTATTAAATGATGACGGAGATTGCACTGTGAGGAAGAGTCTACAGGAAATCCATCTGTTGTGTGGAAGTGTTTGGCTTGCACCTTCTGGAATCCAGGTTGAAGAAGTCCATGTGAAATATGTGTTTATTGCAATGGCGATATTCCCATTGAGGAAAATTACATTTTAGATTCGAATTTTTAAAAATTAATATATCGTACACCGTATCACAGATTTTGTTGAAATTTACATATTTTTACATTCTGTGAGTAATGTGGATAAAAGTTTCTAAACTTTTGATAAAATTTGTTGAAGTTGCACTTGCACCTCACTTTCTTCTTTAAGTTATATTTGATTTCTAAAATGGTGCCACTTCAAATGCAACACAGTGTAGGCCGATATAGTTCACACTCAGAAAAATATAGCGGTCAAATTGACTACATGTATAAAACCGAGCGAATGCTGGGATAATACAGTGTAAGATTTTGCTATTCGGTGTCCGCTAACTATAATATGAAACGATAATGAAAAAGCCCTTACGTGTGTTGCAGTTGGTTCCAACGTAACCCTCTTGACATGTACAAGTGTATGTTGAATCTCCGCTGCTGCAAATTCCATGGACACATGGCTGAGAGTAGCAGTAGTCCTCTGTAGAAAATATTTTTCAATGATGGGATATATATATATTGTAACTGGTCACTCATCTATCGCCTATATTTACTTTTCACAAAACAGCGTAAAGTGAAATTTTCTTAACCCCTTAACCGTGTATTTAACTGTAACTCAATGTAAAATGGACGGATATATCCGGGATCTCCAGTTAAGAGGTTAAAATAGTCAGCAGTTTTACTTAGTTTCGAGCTATTCGTGATATTGCATATGCGTTGTTTCGGTTCGTGTATCTAGCGAAGTAAACAATAAAAGGGTTGTGGAAATTGCACTATGAGAAAGAGACTACAGCAAATCCTTTGATGCGTGGAAATGCACTGTTTGTACTTTCTAGAATCTAGGTTGAAGAAGTTCTTTTGAAAGATGTTGCAATTTAAAGGATTCGAAATTCTCACTCACCCAAGAGAGGTCCAAATGCATCAGATTTTTCAGGATGCTGATCAGGGTTGTCAAGGAGTCCATTTTTAGACCCTTCAATCCAACCCAACCCACAAAATCTCCAATCCAACTCCACCCAACCCATGCCGGTAGTAGTGTTACTTGACCCAACCCAACTCAACCCACTGTAATACAGTACAACCATGACTTATTTTCTGACCCAACCCACTATTATTGTGAAAACGTCTGACCAACCCATGGATTAACGAAACCCATGGACATCTCTGATACTGATAGATGACCTCCAGTAACTAGCCCCCAGACAATTCGCCCCTAGTAACTCGCCCCCAACAAGTATAGTAATCTAATTTAATGCCATATCAACAGTGGCTCGCTTCACGAAATCACGCCTGAAAGGTGTCTCAAGTTCTTAAAATGGCTGACTAGCAGGAAAAGACGGTCCTAAACTATTTCGCTTATATAACTTATATAAAGGATCTGTATTTAAATTATTCATGCCCAACCGTAGCAAGGGCTATCTTAGAGAGAAAATATTTCATATCAGTTTGACCCCTCAGTTCTCGGTTCCCGGGGACGTTTGTCCCTGCCCCCGCTACGCTACTGTTATATTATGCAATGTGCAAGTGAATGTTGAACCTCCGTTTACTATTACAGTGTAAATATTATACTGTAAATAGCTATGCAAATTGATAATGAAAAAGTCCTTACGAGTGTCGCAGTTGGTTCCAATGTAACCCTCTTGACATGTGCAAGTGTATGTTGAATCTCCGTTGCTACAAGTTCCATTGACGCATGGCTGAGGATAGCAGTAGTCCTCTGGAGAAAACATTGTTTAATGATGAAATATATATATTGTAACTGGAACCGCATCTATCGCTTATATTTACTTTTCACAAAACAGCAAAGAGTGAAATTTTCTTATAACGGTTACCAGATTTAATTCATTTCGATCTAATCGAGAAATATGCATTGTGGAGCATGTTGTTTCAGATCATGTATCTAGCGAATTAAGCAATAAAGGATGACGGAGATTGCACTGTAAAGAAGAGACTGCCCTCTCGCTACGTCGCTGAATATAGACTATTAGTATTATTATATAAATATTATACTGCAAATGTCGTGATATTACTTACTTTGATATCTCGAGGTTAATTATGAATGCTTCGTGTTTGTCTATTAAAATATGATTTGCTCTACCATGATTATTTCCCACATTCATATAAATGTAATAATTATTCTGCCTACAAGCCGAGCCAATACTGGAATAATAAGATTTCCTTATTAGCCTATGTGTCCGTTAGATATTATTATTATTATTATTATTATTATTATTATTATTATTATTATTATTATTATTACGATTTATATAGCGCTGTAACATAGTTAAAAACCAAAATCAAAAGCGCTTTGACAACGCTGACATGTGAATGAAGGTCAGAAGGTGATGATGTGAAAATCTTGGATGATAGAAAGAACTCGCTGCCGTGAAGAAATCCGGTGTCGAAACCTTTAGAAGCGCTCCTTCGCAAGAATACAGCAGCCAACATTGACACGTCAGCGAGGAACGGAAGACGATGCTAAGGGTCTGCGAGTTGGTAGTAGGAGTTATTCGCACGGTAAGATCCGGCGGTGAATGCCAAAGTAGCGGTCTGGGCTGTGTAGATATGTAAAATGATAACGAAAAAGCCCTTACGTGTGTCGCAGTTGGTTCCAACGTAACCCTCTTGACATATGCAAGTGTATGTTGAATTTCCGTTTCTACAAGCTCCATTGACGCATGGCTGAGGGTAGCAGTAGTCCTCTGTAGAAAATAATTTTCAATGATGGGATATATTCCACCTATAATCTAACTTAATGCAATATAAACAGTGATGTAGCCAAAACACACCTTGGAAGGACTAATCCTAAAACGAAAACTGCAGTTTTGGGGCATATTATGAGAAGACACGACTCACTGGAGAAATCATTGATTCTAGCAGCTGTTGTTGTGAAAATAAAAAGAGGAAGACAGAAGACAAGATGGATAACATTATGGAAGCAATGGACATGAACATATCGAGGATCTGAGAAATGCGGTCGAAGGCAGAAAAGGATGCAACATCAAGTCCATATTGTGTGACGCAAAGTCGGAGACGACCGAATGACAGAGAGACAGAGAGAGAGAGAGAGAGAGAGAGAGAGAGAGAGAGAGAGAGAGAGAGAGAGAGAGAGAGAGAGAGAGAGAGAGAGAGAGAGAGAGAGAGAGAGGCCAATATCGCACACGCAGATACATATTGCAGTCAAATAGCCTTTAATACCGAGCGAATGCCATGATAATAAGACTTCGTTATTCTGTGTCCATTAACTATGTAAATTGATAATGAAAAAGCCCTTACGTGTGTCGCAGTTGGTTCCAACGTAACCCTCTTGACATGTACAAGTGTATGTTGAATTTCCGTTGCTACAAGTTCCATGGACACATGGCTGAGAGTAGCAGTAGTCCTCTGTAGAAAATATTTTTCAATGATGGACGATACATATTGTAACTGGTCCCTCATCTATCGCCTTTATTTACTTTTCACAAAACAGCGTAAAGTGACATTTTCTTATGACGGATCCAGAATGTATTTAATTTTAGAACAATTCGAACAGTGTGCGTTGTGGTAAGTTCTGTTTCAGGTCATACATATGAGAGACACTGCGATATCCGAAACGTTAATCAAGATATTGGCCATTTATTCGCCTGACTCTATACGGAACATCTTGCGGCATTCACCTCTGGAATTAGAACGTTGACAAGTTTTTAGTGCATTTGATTTTGCGGGAAAGCGTTGTTCGCCATAGGGCTACTCACACGAATGGAAGACGCCAGAAAACTCAACTTAATCTCAAAGGACTTAACATGGCAGCGCACGCAGCAATCTATTAGTGAGAATCTACAATTAGTAATGCACTAGGATAGTGGTTCACAAACATTTTAAGTAGAAGGCCATATCTACTGTTTTCGGTACTTAATTAAGCGGGCCGCAACCGTATAAGCAACCGTATAATAACCGCACAACATTTAGTCTATTCTATTCTAGAGAGGAATGCTGCGAAATGCGAGTCATAAATTCAAAGCATTAGGCCTAACCATATTAATTTGCAAGTCCTATCTGCAGCAGATCTGACAGATCGTAGTTTACAAGGAATCAGTGGCAGTTTTATATAGAGACGCATTCTGAATAAGAGGCTAATTTATGGACGTTTCTGTCAAAAGTGGTGAGTCTTTATTATACCATCAGTACATGTTTTACTATTTTATAAATTCTTCTTCATGTTACTAAGAACTAAATTACGGTTATTAACCCCTCAACTGTGTATTTAACTGTAACTCAATGTAAAATAGACGGATATATCCGGGATCCCCAGTTAAGGGGTTAATAGCGTAGACCTGTGTTCGCTCCTACGGATGATTCTGATCCGGGCTCTTATGACGAGAAACTGATTTGATACCTAGTGAATCGAAATGTTTTTAAAATTAAACAAGTTGCGCTATATAATTCTTGAGCCTCGGATATCAATTCTACACCGAGGGCCATGGTTTGAGAACCTCTGCACGTGAATAATAGACGAGGACTGTGGCCTATACACATCATGCGTTACTCAAAATTTGAGTTAGGTCGAAGTTGTACGTCAAATTCAACGGCCATGAAAACAAGATTTTATAGCTTTTTGTTGATCATTTATGCTCATTTTATTGCTACTGCCAGTACAATGTAACTCCATGTTTAGGCCTACAACCAGCGCTTACGGGCGTTTACAATGTAGCAAAAAGTTGTCGTTATTCACATAAAAACGGTTTCACGACAATTCGTCTACAGACTTTTCGTCTACAACTCTTCGCCTACAGACTTTTTGGTCGACCGACAATAGGTCTACTACGACAACTGGTCTACCGACACTTGGTCTACTGACATCGAATGTTCGAATTGGACATCGTATGTCCTAAATGATCATTGACTGTCACGGAAAACAAATAATTTCAATTTCAACTGAAATAAACTGAAAACCAACACATCTAAACAATTTCTTCTTAGCTGCACACATAGACCGGGGAAACTCTTAAGGCTTGATTAAAAGGACTAACTTTGAGAGTTTGTATCAAGAAACCATTATTATTGTAGCTGTATCAATTTAATCATATAGCCTAAAGCAACGGCTCTACTATGCAACAGGCTACCGACAGTAGCGTACCCAAAAGGGGTGGGAGTTAATACCACCTTGGCTGCCCGACCAACAACTTTTTGTGCTATTACACATTATTTATTTTCGGACGCGGTTTTGGAGATTAAACCCCCTCTTGGCTGCCCGACTCAAAATATTCTTAGCGCTATAGAATCTAACAGCTGTCGTCGTAGTTAAGGCGACGATTATTTCCTTGTCATGATTTTTCCGAAGCTGGGAATGGACATAACTCGCTCAGCTCCTTCCGAAAATCCTGGCTACGCCACTGGCTTCAGATATCTAGCACTCGAATTGGATAATCAGTATTTCAGTCACATCAATTCTGTATTTTTACAACAAGGAATACTTCTATTTACCCAGCTACAGATTTCGCCCGTTTGTTTCGTTTTATAGCAAAACTTCTTTCAGAAACAATTAAGCAGTAGTTATAATTATTTAGAGATTGTGCTATAAGCTTGCAACCAATGGAAATAGGGACACTATAAATATTTAAACCGAAAATCCATATATCGTATCCGTGCATCTTTTTTCGTGTCTGCAAAGAAATTTCGAGGGGGTTCAAAAATCGCCCAAAAATCGTTAACGTAACTAATGGACAGACACACAGAGGCATCCTGTCTGATCCACAATTTCGTTTTCTAGTGTAAAGATGTTCCAGAACACAAAAGAGTTAGTCTGAGGTACGCAAGCTAGTCCTGATGTCCAAATGCTAAGGTAGACCACCTATCATATCGAACATTCGATGTCGGTAGACCAAGTGTCGGTCGACCAATTGCGCCATAGACCTATTGTCGGTAGACCAATTGTCGTAGTAGACCTATTGCCGGTCGACGAAAAGTCTGTAGACGAATTGTCGCGACACCGATAAAAACTGTGCGTTTGAAAGCTGTGATTCAGCTCTTTAGTAACACGTAAAAGATTTATTGCTTTTACGTTGACCATTTATACGCATTTTATTGCTATCTTCAATACAAAATAACTCTGTGCTCCTTACAACCGGTGTTCATGGAGAGTATCAGTGGCGGCTCCAGGATTTGGCAAGTGTGGGGCCGTTGGGGTGGCAACTTCTATTCATGGGGGGCCAACCATTTGTTGTTTAATGTATGTAGCATTAAGTATAGGGTCCCAACAGGGGCCACTGGGGGGCCAGGCACTCAATAGGGGCACGGGCCCCCCAGGCCCCCCGGTGGAGCCGCCACTGGAGCGTATGCGCATACATGTGAAGTTGTCGTTATTCACATAAGTAGCAGGAGCGAAAAAGCGCTTTTAATAACCGTCATTTAGTCCTCAGCAACACGGAGAAGAATTTAGAAAAGAGAAATACATGTACTGATGGTATAATAGAGACTCATCGCTTTTGACAGAAACGTCCATAAATTATCCTCTTATTCAGGATGCGTCTCTATATAAAACTGCCACTGATTCCTTGCAAACTACGATCTGTCAGTTCTGCTGCAGATAAGACTTGCAAATGAATGGCTAAGGTTTCGAATTTATGACTCGCATTTCGCAGTATTCCTTTCTAGAAAACACCAATTCGGTTAAAGGAAGTGAGACGTTTCTGCAGTCTGAGAAAAACAAACAAGCTAGTCATACATAACCTTTCCTCTGCGTAAAGCAAACATCGTGCGATCTAAATATGAATAAAATAATTGCTCGAGTTCCTTCAAAATTCTGACAAATATCTAAGCTACAAATAATTTTTCATTCAAATATTTACGATTGCATTGTGTATCGGTACTGGTTGAACAGTCCGACCCTATCCATCCGAGTGGGCAGACGCAATAGGCATCGTTCATCAATTGGTAGCACGAGCCGCCGTTGAAACACGGGTTCGGCTTGCATTTCTTCCCTACACAGAACAGAAATCAGCGAAAAATAGAAGTCACGGAGGCTATTACTGTTACCGAAAAGAAAATCCTACATTTTTATACTTAGTTTCGATTGAAAGAGTCTGCAGGACGTTTGGCATTTTGGGGTCATAGACGAGTAGAAAAAACACATTCCAGACTTGGAAACATGATACTTTGCCTTTCCGTTGTCAAGAATCGATTGTTTGCCTAGAATAACTATACCTTTGAATTTCTTCTTTCTACTGTCCATCAATCCTACAGCTAGGGCGATTGCTGTTGTTTGCTAAATGTAATCTGTGTTTATTTTCTGAATGTGTTTTCTTCTATAAAAATAAGGTGTTTTTGTTGCTTGTAAGTTTTTATTAAGAATGCAATGAATTTGTGTGGTCAATCGTCCAGTGGTCAATCGTCCAAGTACGCTCTCATTGGACGAGGCGCCATTGTCATAGGTGACGTAATTTTATAATGGGCGGAGCTTAATGATGATGATGATGATGATGATCATAATCCTTATGAGAGCGACGTCTCTTTAGATCTGCATGCCTGTACGTTGCTCTCTATATCCTATAGCCTACTGTATACAACTTTCTAAAATTTACAAAAATGTAATAGGCCTATATCGGAAAACGTTTGGCTGAATAAAATCAGGTAGGAAAAGCAACGTAACTCCACTCGTCATTTTTGACGGAAAACTACTAGAATAAATCAGAGACAGCCGGTTGCATGCATTTTTGTCCTAATCTGCTGCATTTTAACAATATGTCAAATAGTTTCTGGTCGAAACAAAAGCACTTGATTGAAAAGTTTAAAACGAAATCAACCTTTCAGACATGCTTTGCCTTTGCAATTGAAAATCGGATCAGCTTCTGATGGTTCAATAACGGTGACAAAAAGGGCATCTATAATAAATAAATAAATGTCAAAATTATTATTATTATTATTATTATTATTATTATTATTATTATTATTATTATTATTATTACTACTATTATTATTATTAAACTGACAATTTTTGTGAGCCATAGTACCAAATGTCAGGAGCAAGGGTACATTACATTGTCCAGCAATATAAAAATAAATTTATAGAATAACAGTAATCAAATAAAAAATGAATGAGAAACAGTCTAAGGGAGAAAGTAACATGATTTCCGGAACAGATGTGTCTTTAGATTTTCCTCGAAGGATGGCAGGACTGCAAGATTTCAATGACATCGGCAAATCGTTCCATTTCTGTGACCTTGACACTGCCAATGACTTGGAACCGATAGCCGTTTTACAGTGAGGTGTCTTCAAAAGACTGTTCATCGGAGCGCAAAGACAATTGCCGCATTCGTGATGTTGTAGGTACAAAATATTCCTGGTGGTACTGTGGAACAATCTGTTTTATCGACTTGAATGCAAGAAAAGAATGTATATTTGGGCCTAGTCAATTTTCTCTCGAACTTTCAGTTTCAGTCAGTGAAGCCGGTGGATTTGTTGAGGGGAGGGGAGAGGGATGTGGTCACGACGTCCAGCACCAAGGTCAAGCCTTGCAGCTGCGTTCTGCTACGACTGTAGGCGAGATTCAACTCGTTGCAGGGATATTTTTACACCCCCTAACACCCCCAACACCTCCAATTTGAAGCCGACCCCCCAAAAAACAAAATTTGATAATGTGACAATGGTATGCATACAAAAGTTATACTAATTAGCTCCGGACACCCCCAAATTGAGGTCGACACCCCACCCCCTAATTCACAATACTAGAAATATCCCTGGACTTGTAGTCAGGTAGGCCATAGAGAAGACTATTACAGTAATCCACTTTAGGCATGACAAAACATGCAATCAGGATGGCAAATTCAGTTGTGGGAAGAAACTCTCGTATTTCTCCAAGCCTTCGCAATATCATAAAGTAAGATCCGACAGTTAACTTAGCATGATTTAAAGTGACTTAGTAGGCATTACTCTCTGTGTGAATTTGTGAAAGCCACTAGGGGCACTAACAGGGCTTGAACCCGCTCCGTCAGCCTGACGCTCCAGCACGTAACCCACTCTGCCATCTTCCGACCCTTAAAGATGGGGATGTGTGCAGCAAACGACAGCTTAGAGTCAAATATTACTCCAAGATTTCGTAAATGTTTTGATGCAGGGATATCCTCATTTTTGAGGTGAAGGCCGTGATAAATTTATAAAATTTATTAGAACAATGCCCATAAGCCTTATTTTTGGTTTTCTTTTAGTTATAAATTAACGTTTGAATTTATTGTTTATAGAATAATGGCCTTTAAAGTAATTCTTCTGAGCCTGCAATGCTGCAGTGCATACCAGATGCACATCTAAAACTGCTATCCATTTATTTGTCCGTCAATGATGCCACAAGATATCACAAGATATGATCTTGAAATTTCGTTTAATACAAACTCAATTTGAATAATAATGCGAAGTTCTTACACAGTGCTAGGAATTTAAAGGAATTCCAGAGACGATCGCTTCTCGAGGATGACATCCTGTGATCTCCTGAGCTCTGATCTTCACTTTCAACCTTGTTTCTTTGAGGGAAAGTCAACAGTCGTGAAAATCGCGAAACGCCCGTCTCATAAATAGCCGCACAAACAATGGATAAAGGTATAACAAACAAAGAGGGGAGGTCGAATATTTTGTGTTCTCCTTTAGGCCTTTGACTAATCAATAGAGCAGAACTTGACGAGCTAAACGTCCGTCTCTGTAACGATGTGAAGACCGATCTACGCCCGATTTGCATGCAAAACAAGATGGGGGAGGGGTGGGCGTAGGAGAGAGCGAGAGAGAGAAAGAGGGAGACAGAGACACGTGTGTATACTTATAATTATACATCTATGCCTATGTGCAGTGAAGCATTGATTTGTTCTATTAAATCTTAACGCGGGGCATCCGGTATAACGAATTAAAATGAATCCCCCTAAAGATGAATCCCCCAGTCATTTTTCTACGTGTAATAAAGACTCCCCACCTTTTTATTCTACGAAGAATATTAACTCCCTCTGAATTATAATAACTAATAAGGCATTAGTTAAATTGAATTGTTTTTAGTTAACTGGCTAGTAGTTAAACTTTAGTTATTTAGATAGAATTTCCGAATGACGTCAAACCTACGTCACCGCACGTAGGCATAATATAATATCATGCGTCCAGCATAAGTCTTTATGTTGAAGCCAGCTGTGGACGCCATATTTGTAAACGCACATGAATATTCATGAGACTTTTTTCATTGGTCGTCGCTATTTTTGGAATATGAAATTCGACCGTTTTCAAATCCGGGCTTTTCTGCGCTTTTTTAAAAACGCAATCTCGGCTTTTTCCTATGTTTTGCGTAAAAACATATGGCGGATAGGCTCCGCCCACATGCCCATAGTTGGCTTCAGCCGTTAAGCAGGCCTGTATAGGCTTATATTCTCTCCTGTGTATTATTGCTCCAAGTATAATATACAAGAATAAAATCTAGGTTAGTATGTAGATAATTGACTTGGGATTTTACTCCAGAATCATAAATTTATTTCAACATTCTAAGCATTACGCTGGAAAAACAAAACTATTGGCTTAATTTTTATTGGATTATATATATATATATATATATATATATATATATATATATATATATATATATATATATAGTGCTTCTAACACAATGCACAATATGCAGTTGAGTACATTACCTAATTGTAGGCAGCATTCGGAAAACAATCAAGTTTGTTGGGTAGTGCAGGCATTTGCACACCACTTTATTCTGGGTAATCGCAAATTAATTTTGAACAACACAGTCTGGACAACAACGACAATTGTCGAGTCAAGCAGGTGCGATGTTCTTTAGTTCTGATCGATAGACAGAAGCAGGTGGCAGACCCACCAGCGTTAACCTCGCTGCCAATTTTCTAGATTAAAAAGTCTAAAATTAGACCAAACAGTTTCGACTGAAAATTTCTTCCGGTACTGGTGACAGAATTCGATCGCTTTTTTGAGCGATACGTTAATTAGTTCGATTAGGACGCGGAGTAAACAGGCGCGTTGCATGGGTATACGCTTGTCCCGTATCACGTAACTTGAGAGCTTTTTAATGGGACTTTACTGTTTTTGCCTGAATTATGCAGCTATCTGAGTGAATTCGGTTTCTGTCAATCAACCAGCCACCATAACGTTACCCACCCACGGGCGTCACCTGATGTCCTACCGGGCCGAATTGAAGCCCGGTCAGGCCGGATGGGTCTTCTCAGTCCAGATTAGCGGGGGAAGGGCTGCGGTAGATAGACTAATTCAAACATGTATGTTTCAAGATTGGATCTGAAATCTTAAAATTTACTTGACATCGCGCGAAGGCTGCTATATTGCGCACTCGAGGTAGAAAATAATTATTTCGGAACATATTACCCTTACATGCATTCACGTTCTCAGAAGCCATTATGAAAATCTGGTGGTCGATATGTCGCGACAACGATGATTATGTTTCATAGGAAGATGACGTCTTCTCCAATCTCCAGCCATTAAAGTCTCATTGCTACTGTATTGTGGGTTGGCTTTACGCATGTACGTTAGCAGCCTAAATCGTTATTCCGTATCGGCTTCTGTTTAGTTTTCACAAGGCAAATACTTTGACGAACGAATCGATTTTTCAATTATGGAGTCCAGCGAACAACTTTGAACTGCTGCATCTACGTACGTTAAATTCGTCAGACTGTCCTTACTTACCTTACTGGTGACGAGTTCTTTCATGAGTTATGGCCAGTGGCGGCTCCACCGGGGTGGCCAGGGGGCCACCCTATTGAGTGTCTGGCCCACCAGTGGCCCCCTGTTGGGACCCTATACTTAATGCTACATACATTAAACAACAAATGGTTGGTCCCCCCATGATTAGAAGTTGCCACCCCGACGGTCCCCCACTTGCCAAATCCTAGAGCCGCCACTGGTTATGGCGCTATAGAAGCTGCGACAGGGTCTCGGGGCTAGGACTACCTGTGAGGTTTTGGCAAAACCTATCAGCAATGTGCATCGGAGGAGTAAAGTGATTGTCGAGGGAATTGAATTACTAGTTGTTTTAGGTTCCGAGACTACAGTCCGAGTCTACAGACTTTTCGTCTACGACAATTCGTCTACAGACTAGGTCTACCGACAGTAGGTCTACTACGATACCCAAACCTAAACCTAACCATAACCCTGTCCATAACTCTAACCCTAAACCTAGCAATAACCCTAACAATAACCCTAACCTACGCCCACCCTAACTCTAACCATAGCTCAGACTTTGTAGTACTGTAGACCTATTATCGGTAGACCGATTCGTCTGTACATGAATTGTCGTGATATTGTTATTTTATTACAGTTTTTGGCCATTCTCAAAGCAACCTAACCCACGGCTTAGCCCAACCCATGGCCATCTAGGGGTTGCCAGTTGCCAGTTTTACAAATCACAATGGATTAACCCTTTTACGACTAGCGTTGTGAAAACGCAACGCTGTGTTTCTGAGGCCGTGGAAAAGTTTTATGCTGTAAAATAACCGTGGCAACAGTTCTATTTGCTTATTTAACCCACTACTTGTTTATTTTGATGTCCTTTGAATTTCCTTGTTAGCAATATACAGTATGTAGAACTTTTGATGTCAAACGTCAGTGATTTTGGCGATATTTGGGTATATAACTTAATAAAATGGCTACAACCTATTCAGGTAATTTGGTATTATTGTTCCAGAGAAATACTAAAAGGCTCGAGGGAACATGATGAGCAGTGTTTATTCTAGCCACCAATTAGACGTTGAGCTCTGTTGCATATTTTAACGACATTGATTATAATTTACAACAGGCTGCAATACAACTACGCATATCGATTTTGTTGAAACTAATAATGTACTGAATATTTATTGTTCAGAGTGCTCCAGTTTAACAAATACCTCAGAAGAAAGTAACGTCTTAAGGTTTATTGAAACTTGAAATATATGATTGTGCATCGTTCATCGACTATGCTAAATATTGTACTCCACCTGCAATATTGTATATTTATATATATATATATATAACAAGTGATGCAGCGCCATAATGTACTACATTGTTGGTGCGTGTATATGTGTGCGCTTAGATCTCTATGTCCCACCACCAAGCTAGTTAAATTGATAAAACACTTGATCGACATGATTTCAATACAAGATCAACATAGAATAAGTATCGAAGGGTAAAACAATGTCAGAATAACTTGTGGGTCTAAGAAATACACGAGCAATCACAACTTTTACATTGAAAATATATGCGTATCCAGGAAAAATTTGGCCGGTGCTTAGGTTCCTCTAAGCCAAAATGACCTCAAGATCTGTTTTAGATTTCATTCAGATAAAATTTATCTTCATTACAGTGTCTCCTGAACCAGCATTTTGGATAGGAAATGAATATATGAATTATAGAAGGTTCATATGCCTAGAGCATTAATGACATTGCAGTGATGGGCAAAAGTTAACTAACAATTATAGTTAACTTTTAGTTAAACTACTTTTTTAGTTGCATCAAAAATTAAGCTGGTTGGGTAAAAGTTTGGTTAAGGCATTAGTTAAACTGAATTGTTTTTAGTTAACTGGCTAGTAGTTAAACTTTAGTTATTTAGATTCTATGCCACTTTCATGACAGGCTAATCACGCGTAGGCTTCAGGTCACTGCTCTGCTTCATTCCTTGCGTTAGCGTTACTTTACGTTACATCAATCAAAACTAATTATGAGTAGGGCAATCATGATTAGATATTCTATGGCAAAACATGATTAGATATTTTATGTCGAAATATATGATCTTTGCTGTTTACTTAAAATGAATTCATTAATTGTTCAAAAGTGCTATGTTGACACAAAATCGAAAAGTGGCAAGCCTGATGAGAAAAACTTTAGTGCATGTTGGAAATTAGACTTGCGTTTCTGAATCCAACCGGCAATACAGTAGATGGAGCTCCAGTTATGCAGCAGTACAACGCATTGAGCAGGATGGTATAGAAAAGACTCAGGCATGCCAGCATAGAATTGGGCTTCATCCTCTGTCAGAAGATGACATGACCTTTTTGACAGCATTTGTCACAGTAGTAATAGCGATGGAGATGTTGATGTTGTTTAAAAGTGTAATCGTAAATCGTGTTGGTTGCAGCTTGCGGCCTAGCTTTACTAGCTCAGTAGCTCATGTCAAAGTCATAAAGTTAAAGTTATAAGTTAAACTGCTTTTAATTAGTTATCAGTTAAAGTTAAACTACCACAGTGAAAAGTTAGTACTTAAAAAGTTAAACTGCGTGATTGCAAAAAAGTTTAGAGTTAAAGTTCAACTTTAAAAAAGTAGTTAGTGACCATCATTGTGACATTGTATCTATACTATTTTTTTCAAGAACCTCCAACAAATAAATCCGCCACCTCTGAATCAAATAACAAATATCTGAGGTTCGGATTTAAAATCTGTTAAGAGCAATAATTATGTCTAATAATTATATATATATATATAATATATATATATATATATATATATATATATATATATATATGAGTATACGACAATTTTAAATGCAAAAGTCAACTAAATAAAAATGATTGATGATTGAAATCTGAGTATAACGGCGTGAATTTAAAACTCAAGATGAAGGTCACAAAAACTAAGTTGTCTGACACCCACAGAGACCAGACCGAATACTCGCGTGACATTTTGAATCTGAAGTCAGCGTCGTCGTCGTCTAATTTTCGCCATCATCTACAAAGTAGATGTTCATTTGCATTTTCTCTTGAAGTTAATTAAAGTCATCCTCGGCAAAATTCAATATATTTTCTTAGACCAATGCGCTATACATAAGATCAAAATTATCAGCGTCCATGCAATCTATGGGGGATAGGCCATGAATACGTAGGACAACTCAATAGATATTGGATTCTAGAATAGGGTAAACTCAAAATGATTCGTCTGCCTTCTACTTACCGAAGTCTAATGCATATAAATGGAAATTTATATGATCAATTAAAAAAATATGTAAGTTTAGTAGCAAAAGGGAGCGGTCGAGCGATCAAGAAATGAGACACTTTCTCTAGATGAATACATTGGGAGATAAAAAGTCAGTAAATGTAGACGGAAAGGCTTGGAGATATGTGGACTACCTCTCAAAATATATCTGATACGATATCTTTGAGCAATCATTGCAACAATGCTACACATTACAAATATTTTGAATGCCGTTTGCTTACACACTGAACATAGTTCTGTATACCAAGGGTAGACACAGTCGCATTTGAAAGTACCATTGTCATCAGGAATACACGTTCCACCGTTCAGACAAGGATTCGAAACACAGCCGCAACCTATAATGCAACACAAATTACTGTATATTCTACCGTATCACGTACCGCATCATAGGACAAACCAGTGGCGGCTCCACCGGGAGAGAGGTGGCAGAGGGGCGTGCCCCCTATTGAGTGTTTGCCCCCCCAGTGCCCCCAGTTGGGACCCTATACTTAATGCTACATACATTAAACAAATGGTTGGCCCCCATGATTAGAAGTTGCCACCCCAACGGCCCCCCACTTGTCAAATCCTAGAGCCGCCACTGGGACAAACTGCTACGATGATGATGATGATGACGATGACGACGACGATGATGATGATTATGATAATGATGAGAGTGGTGATCATTGCTTAATTACTGGTAGCGTCGGCGTTAGCGACAAAAGCATGATGGTGCATAATGCGATCAAGTCATTCTGAGAGATATTTAGACGGTGGCATTACTTTTACTATGTAACGTGCTCTAATTCTGTTAACGTATGATTTTCTCTTTGCTTTTCACATGGATAGTATAGTAGACGCTAAATTCTATTAGAAAGTCGTTTCATTCATAGGATTATAAATAAGACCTAAAGATTACCCGACGCTATTAATTGTGAATTATAAATAAATATGCACTTCTATAGCACCATTTCCAATACCCGGGTGTATCAATCGACGGTACTTCAAATCAGTCAGCAAAGACCAGGTCATTCCAGAGATCAGTTCAGAGGGAAACAGCAAGACAGACTATGGAGAAAATGATTTCTATGATTGGCTCTAAATGGGATAATTGTAAATTATATTGGCTCGAAGACACTACAATTGTATTCTGTGCTCGTTAACTACACAAGACATTAATACTGAACAAAGCGCTCACGTTTGTCGCAGTTTGTTCCAACGTAACCCTCTTGACATGTGCAAGTGTATGTTGAATCTCCGCTGCTACAAGTTCCATTGACGCATGGCTGAGGGTAGCAGTAGTCCTCTGGAGAAAATATTGTTCAATTATGAGATATAGGCCTATATTTATATTATAACTGGAACCTCATCAATCGCCTATATTTACTGTTCACATAACAGCATGAAGTGAGATTGTCTTATAACGGTTATTATCAGGTTTATTAATTTCGAGCTTATCGAGAAATATGCGTTGCGGTGTGTGTTGTTTGAGATCATGTAGCCTATTTAGCGAAGTAAACAATTAAATGTTGACGGAATTTGCACTATGAGGAAGAGACTGCAAGAAATCCACCTGTTGTGTGGAAATACATGGCTTGTACTTTCTAGAATCTAGATATTCGGCAGGACTTTCATTTGTTGTTCCTTATTTTCGCACAGTCATTGGTATATTGTTATTGTCATTGTTCATGACAATTTATATAGCGCCGTAACATAGCAAGGGCCAAAGTCAAGGGTGCTTTACAATAAACGTGGTACTAGTTGTTTTTCAGTGTGTGGCCCTAAGCCTTGGAATTCATTACCAATATAACTTCGTAAAACTAACAATTTATCATCTTTTAGATCTGGTCTTAAAACTTACATGTTTGACTTGGCTTATCCCCCTTAGATTGCTCCCCCGCTGTTCTGACTGATCTTCCGGATTGACCTGGCTCTAATTCTGTTTGGATTTGGTGCGCCATCGGTTGATGCCCTGGGCATTGTGATAGTGGCGCCATAGAAGTTTGTTGATTGATTGATTGATTGAATCTAGGTGTAAGAAGTCCATGTGAAATATGTGTCTATTGCGATGGCGATATTCTCATTGTGGAAACTATATTTTTTGGTTCAAATTCTTAAACTTAACATTTCGTACACTGCATGCCTGATTTTGTTGAAACGTGCAAATTTTTGTGTAAAATAGACGATACTTAATGAGGATAAAATTTTATAAATTTTGGAATTTTTTTTGAAGTTATAAGTACACGTGTATCTTATTGATCTCTAAAAGGACGCCGCTTCTATTGTAAGATGGTGTTTAACCCCTTAACTGGGGATCCCGGATATATCCGTCCATTTTACATTGAGTTACAGTTAAATACACGGTTAAGGGGTTAATATTCCACACGTAAATAAATATTGCAGTCAAATTGCCTATACAGGGGACCCCCGTTATAACGCGGACTTTGGGGTCCATAACTAGACCCGCGTTATAACGAGGTCCGCGGTATACTGAAATGGACCATATGCGGCGCTATATAAATTTTATTAGCCATCATGATCATAATGGAACAACCACGATTATCGAAAATCCTTGAAAACATCTTCTTTACGTATACGATCACAGAATAAATGTCGGTGCATCGTTCTATAAAATGGGTGATTTGTTCAGAAATATGCAATAAGTGCACAAACGAAGTGTTTTGACAGCGGCAAATGGTCGCATGGCGCTTGTGCAGATTCGATAATACAGTAAGTAACAGTTTGTGGCGACTTACTTGATGAATATTGATAAGTAACATTGTACTTATGAATATTCATTTATTAAGTCATAGAAACTTCACTAATATTCATTAAGTAAGTCTCCACAATGTTACTCCGGTCGGGCGCTAATAAGCTATGACAAAAATCAGTCATTTGCTTGAAATATTCCATAAGAGGCCGAATCGCAGCTTTCCTCATGCCCTGAATTATTTAGGGTCATATTTCTGGGACTTTATCTTTGGATGGCTAGCAATTATCTAAAAATATGAGTTTTGGAAGCCTAATGGTAAGAATAATCTCTGGTAGTTTCCAATAGCGTGAGGCCACGACACCCGAAGATTAGCGTAGCCGCACAGATCATGGAGCTAAGCTTATGCAGTATAGAGAACACAAAAAAAGATAAACAGAGGAAATTTTGGATCATTCGCGTGATATAAATTTTCTTATACTGTAATTCAGCTTCTAAGTTGGGATCAAATTGTCCGCGCTATAACCGAATCCGCGCTCAAACGGGGCGCGCTCTAACGGGGGTCCCCTGTAATACCGAGCGAATGCTGTGATAATGAAACTTCGTTATCCTGTATCTAATACTATCTATTAACTATATAAAATGATAATGAACGCTCACGTATGCTGCAGTTGGTTCCAACGTAACCCTCTTGACATGAGCAAGTGTATGTTGAATCTTCGTTGCTGCAAATTCCATTGACACATGGTTGGGAGTAGCAGTAGTCCTCTGTAAAAATATTTTTCAATGATGGGATATACATGTATACGAGGTTAAACGTATATTGTAACTGGAATTCCATCTATCGCCTGTATTTGCTTTGCACGCAACAGCGCTATAGAGTGAAATTTTCTAATAACGGTTACCAGATCTAATCGAGAAATATATGCGTTGTGGAGTGTGTTGTTTCAGATCACGACTGAAGTAAACGAATAGTTAAAGTTAAGCAGCCTTAGTTTCTTCAGCTTGATGACTTTCATTGTTTTCCCATTGTCATTGCACGTTTTAAAAACCCAGTAATTATTATTATTATTATTATTATTATTATTATTATTATTATTATTATTATTATTATTATTTTATTTTATTTATTTATTTATTTATTTATTTATTTAGACTTGAACTTTAGACTTTATTTAGACAAACTTATTTATTTAGACTTGGATATGATTGATGTGTGTAAGTGCTCTTGTTGTAGGCATCAGCCTTGCTAATGCGCTATATAAATTGTCTATTATTATTATAATAATTATTATTATTATTATTATTATTATTATTATTATATAGCCTAGTACCGTCGTTGGAAATAAAACAATTTAATTTAATTTAGTAAAAATCAACCGATTAAGGACACAGGCATGCGCAAGTCGTGATATTGTTTTATCCGTTTGTAATGTCGGTGAAGAGGAAGGTGAGGAGCTAGTAAAATTCGGCCTTCCAAGCACCAAAGTCAGAGGCTACAGTCACAAACGCAGCAGGCGCTCAAGGCTGAAACTCTGTAGTATAACCGATCAAAATAATTGTCGCGACGTTGACTAGCCTTGATGAATAACCGGCAATAAAACTATCAGGTGTTTCAGCGATCACCTGTCAACTCGAACTAAGCACTTTAGAGGAGGATGTTGTGGCGCGTTAATAAATTAATTCGCGTCTGTCCGTCGCATGATGGACTAAAATTTCTAATTTGCTCGAATTTTGTCAAAAGACACTTAGCTGGTAGCAGGGATATTTATAGGATTGTGAATTGGGGGGGGTGTGTCGGGCTCAAATTGGGGAGGGGGCGGGTGTTCGGAGCTAATTAGTATGCATTTTGTATGCATACCATTGTCACATTACCAAATTTTGGGGGTGTCGACCTCAAATTGGGGGGGTTGGGGAGGGCGTTAGGGGGTGTAAAAATATCCTGGCTGGTAGTGATAAGCGGTGATTAGGGGCGTACGCAAACGAAGATTATTACCATTCCGAGAATTATATACAATTTACTATATATATAGTATCAAAAATAGTGTAATTGACGTGTCTTTAACCTTGGTCGCAGTTCGGGCCTTGAAATCCAGCATTGCAAGTACACGTATAGGAAGATCCGTCGACCGCACAGCTGCCGTGCACACAAGGATTCGGCGAACAGAGGTCGGTGTTGCCGCTGCTGCTGCCGATGTTGCTGCCGATTATGTTGACGCTTTTGCTGTCGCTGCTGTTGTCGCTGTCGCTGCTGCTGTCGCTGCTGCTGCTGTCGCTGCTGCTGCTGTCGCTGCTGCTGCTGTCGCTGCTTTCAGATGCCACCTCTTGCGACGTAAACCGCAAAATAAAATATGTTACGCAACAAACCTGCGATGATAAAGTGACGTCGATGATGATGATGATGACGATGATGGTTACACTGATGATGAATGTACCCCTTTATACATGTTTATGGCAGATTTTAATTAGAAAATTCGTTGGTGAGCATTCATAATTCGATTGACACATCGGTAAGTAATCAGGACCTAAGATTTCTCGAATCAGAGCTGCATATACGTGCACAATCCAAAATTTCAGACAAACACAGAGTAATATTTTGAATCCAAAATTTCAGACAAACACAGAGTAATATTTTGATATGAAATGGCAGAAGCAGATTTCTTGCCCACCAGCATAGATACTGGCGATGTTGGTGGGCATAGAGAGTGTTCTGGATACTCCCATTGTGTGATAACTGTTAGATGCAAGTCATAAATCAAAATATTGACCATTCGCCTCTAAAATAGGAACGCTGACAAGTCTTCGCTTATTTTATTTTACAGGAAAGATTTATTCGACGTGAGGCTACTCACGTATGAAAGATGCTAAAAATTCCTATTTATCTCAACAGACTTAAAACATGGCAGCGCACGAAGCAATCTGTTACTGAGAATAATGCACTACAGTACACTTGTTCGGACAGTGATAGGCTCTAGACAGATTTTGCCGTAACTGAAAATAGGGTTTAACGTAACATCGTACATGAAATTTAACGGCTCATGAGAAAAAGATTTTATTGCCTATGCGTTATTCATTTATACGCATTGTATTGCTATTCTTCAATACAAAGTAACTCTGTGCTCTTTACAATCGGCGTTCGTGGGATGTATGCGCTTACATGTGAAGTTGTCGTTATTCACATAAGTAGCAGGAGCGAGAAAATGCTTTTAATAACCCCTAATTTAGTCCTCAGCAACACGGAGAAGAATTTAGAAAAGAGAAATACATGTACTGATGGTATAAGGGAGACTCATCGCTTTTGACAGAAACGTCCATAAATTGGCCTATTATTCAGAATGCGTCTCTATATAAAACTGCCACTGATTCCTTGTAAGCTACGACCTGTCAGATCTGCCGCAGATAAGACTTGCAAATTAATATGGTTAATGTTTTGAATTTATGACTCGCATTTCGCAGCATTCCTCTCTAGAATAGAGTAATTCGGCTAAGAGAAGCCATAAGTTTCTGCAGTCACTTCTCTGACTTTCAAAAAACAAGCTAGTCAGCTAGTCATAGCCTTTCGTTCACACAAAGCAAACATCATGTGATCTAAACTTGAATTAGGGTATCCAGAACACTCTCTATGCCCACCAGCATAGCCAGTATCTATGCTGGTGGGCAAGAAATCTGCTTCTGCCATTGGCGTCTATTAATAGACAACAATGGTTTCTATGGTTTCTGGAAACTTTCTGCCCACCAGTGGGCGGAGCAACAGGACCTTGTTGGTAAACACTGGATACCCCTATAAAATAACTGTGAGAGTACGTAAAGAAATCATATATAATGTAGATATCAAAGCTATAAATAATTTTCATTCAGATAGCTCTACAAATAAGTTTAATTCAAATAGCTGTGATATTGTCATATGTACTTGTTGAGCAGTCAGATCCAGCCCACCCAGAACTGCAATTGCAATACGCGCAGTCCTTCAATTGATAGCAAGCGCCGCCATTCAAACAAGGGTTTCCCAGGCATTTCGTCCCTACGCAGAACAGGAAACAACGAAAACGCAAGTTATGAAGAAGAAAAGCTACTAAATGAAACTATACATATAATCGTCCAATCATTTCTACACGTAATTTCTGCCAACCGCGTTTCATAGTGCCGTTTAAACGAAGTGCATTCTGGGGTCATGCCCAACTTTTAAAAACGCCTTACTGACACTATGGGTGCGCAGGTGGAAGAGTGGTTAGCGCACTGGTCTGCCAATTCCGAGGTCCGTGGTTCAACACGGCAGAAACTTTTCGGTTGTTTCTGCCCCAAGAGCCCCCAGTCGACTCAGCTGTGAACGAGTACATCGGGTGTTAACTCGGTGGAAGGAAAGGGGGCGAGGGAAAGGCTGGCAATCCGCCCTCATTCAGTCGTTAATGCTGTATATAACTGAAGGCGCTAACCCTTCGGTTCCCGACGGGTCCGCGAAGGCCTATGGGTTGTACCTTTACCTTTTCTGACACTATGATACTGTATCTTGTCTCTCCCTGATGTCAATACTTGATTGTTCGAGACCAGAACCAAATCACCAATAACAATAAGACTTTGAATTATTACAAGAGGCAAGAACGAGGACGTGAAGATCCCCGGTAACGGCTGTTTGATTCTGAATTTATCAGAAATGCAATTTGAAAACGGAGCGTTGCGTGGCATTTGTGGCAGAACGCCTCCTAGCTATAGTCTCTGATGAAACGCTGCAACGATATTGGAAATATACAACTGAGATGACGATCGAGAGGCGAAGAGAAGACCGTGAGGCACGCTCTTTAAAATTAAGACAAAGATGAGTGCAAAACAGCAACTGCCACAAGAGGTCGTCCTCAAAGTACAGCCAGCTATTTTTCGACAGTTTTATCTGCTGTCTGCCCCTTGCCACAACCTGTCACAAATGTCGGACCCGCCCTTAAAGTACTTCACAAATCTCGGACCCTGCCCCCGCTCAAAACGTCGTTCATAAATTCGAGTTTCTCGTTAAATTTTCAGCAGCGAAACATAGATATATTCATTATTCAACTTCCGGCAATGATGTCGAATGTAATTGAGATTTAAAATTCCTTGTACCTAACATAATATAATTACTATACACCAGTGACAGCTTTTCTTAAAATACGTGCATCAGAAGAGAAAGCAGAGAGCATCGCCGTCTATTTCCGGTTTTATATGCAACGAAAGTGACAAGTGTAACGTCAAAGCGGTCTTTATTCCCTGCCTCTGCCACAAAATGTCGCACTTTTCTAGACCCCTCCCCCTCGAGCACTACGCGCTTTACAGTATGAACGGCCTCTAAGAGGCTCAATGAGAGATAGATAGATATAGATAGATAGATAGATAGATAGATAGATAGAGAGAGAGAGAAAGAAAGAGAGAGAGAGAGAGAGAGAGAGAGAGATAGAGAGAGATAGAGAGAGAGAGAGCAGAATAAAGTGTTTCGAGCACTACGTGATAATACACTAATATGTGTTACAAAGATATCCTTGTGATGATGTGATCCATTACACCAATCAGGTTCAACGGTGAAGAAAATCAGTACATATCAAGACTGCCGTTATAGTACAAAAGTATAGTTTAAAAAACGGGACTCTGTGCACAGAATACACATTTCTTGATGACACGTACATCAGCTGTCAGAAATTCCCTTTGAAAATCATGGGAGCCCGCACATCAAAGCTTGATCATACGCGTATGACAAAATAAATACGTTAAAATACGTGCGTATGAATAAAAGAATAAAATACGCGTATCATACGCGTATTTTATAAGTCTGCTCGGTTACTTATCATTTGCTTACTTACCGAGCAATATCAATTGCGACGTCACGCCATGCCACTGTAACTGATCCCAAAATTCACTTCGTTAACACTTGTTCCCCTTCAAATTCTTTGTGCAGGTAAATGGTTAACAGACTGCGGTAATTGACGCAATTTCATGGCCATGTGGGTCTAATGTATTTTGCTCACGTATGATAGCGCGTATGATAAAGAGTCATACGTTAAAATACGTGCGTATGATACAAAAAATATAATACGTATGATACGTATGATCGAGCTTTGCCGCACATTGGGGCAAGGGGGGCACTTTCCCCCTCCTGGAAAATAAAAATGCCAATATTTCCCATTGAAATTTGAAAACCTTGCTAAACTATTAACCGTGACCATTGTGTTAAGATGTGTTTTGCCCCTCTTGGAAAAAATTATGTGGCATAGCCATGACCATTATGTTTTGCCTCCTCCTGGAAAAATTTCTGTGGGCGCCCATGGTGCCCATCAAGGTGCTACATTCATTTAACCTGGTTCTGGCATAGAGATGTGCGGGTACAGCAAAATGCATACCCTACCCGTACCCGTGGAAAAACTTTTTTACCCTACCCTACCCGTACCCGCTAGCGCTATACCCTACCCGACCCGTACCCGTAAGCTGTGTACCCGTACCCGTACCCGTACCCGTAACCGACTTTGGTCGGAATTTGGAGTTTTTGGATTTGGAATTTTGGACCCGTACCCGCGGGTGCGTTTACGGGTACAAGTACTACAAGGACCTGTACATGGACCCGTGAACCCGTATCCGTTCCTAGAGACTATAGAGAGGCAACAGTGAAATAGGGGCTACGAACTTGGGATAACTATTCATTGTAAATAGCACGCATGTTTAGATTAGGACAGATCTAGTAATTAGGAATCAGGATAATCAGTCAGCTAATGAATGGGCTTGTTTAAAATATTTAGTAGATATCATTTATCTATGAGCAGGCATTAGAGCTCAAGATAAACCACAAAACTTTACCAGAAGAACTTCTCGGTCAAAGAGTCCTTGGAGGAGTCAGAGGACGCCATTATAGATTTATTACTGATGATGTCAGATTACGTCATCTGTATTTCCTTTATGTTTTCAGTAAGTAAAATGCATGCTGTCTGACAAACTGAACGCGATGTACAAGTTATACTAATACACTTTACTCAATATTATTTTTCTATTACTGCATTGCTAATTTGCTATAGTAGTGAGAAATGAAATATAACTTTTCGGGTAAAACGGGTATACCCGTACCCGTAGCCGCTATACCCGTACCCGTAGCGCTGTACCCGTACCCGACCCGTACCCGTAAAATGTGTACCCTACCCTACCCGTACCCGCGGGTACGGGTACGGGTAGGGGTGGTACGGGTATACCCGCACATCCCTATTCTGGCATACGATGTGATCCATAATGGAAAAGAATGAGATGTTCCGAAGACTAAATGACGGATTGCATAAGAGCGTCTTATTGCAAATCGCTTTTACATCGCGCAGTACAATAATATTAGTGACGCGGTGGAGTATAGACGTATAGGAGTATATCATCTGCATCGTCATCGTCATCGTCATCATCATCGTCATCATCATCATCATTCATCATCATCTTCATCATTTTCGACGAGACCCTGTGGTAGGGTTCCTGCCATGAAATTGGAAGGTCGCGAGTGAAAAAGTAAAACCATAGTCGAGTAATTTACCACTAATAATTATTCATTGTCTATGAGGAAGGTAATGGTAGGCCTAAGTCACGTTACTCATCCAATCCCCGGTCGAAGTAAACGTTCATTAGTCCTGCTCTATCATAATCATCATTGTCGTCATCTCATCATCGCCGACATCGTCATCATTCATCATCATTCATCATCATCATTCATCATCATCATTCATCATCATCATCATCATCATCATCACCTGCATCGTTATCATCATGTTATCGTCGTCATCGTCATCATCATCATCCTCATTATCATAATCATCATCTTCGAGTCGAAGAGTCGTCATCATCATCGTCGTCGTCTTCATCATCGTCATCTTCATCATCGTCATCGTCATCATCGTCGTCGTCGTCATTTTCAATTTTCACTCACCGACTATATCACGATCGTCGCTGCATCTGTTGAGCTGCCAGTTGATGCCAATCAGTTTCAGAAGTAGCGGGATAGTGCCGCACAAGCACCTTCTCAACGACGACTTACCCGAAAGATAACACAAACCCCTTGCGCAAGGAAAAGCGCTGCAGACGTCTACACAAAGTACAGTAGAAACTTTAAATAATTATAACCCGAACAATCAATGGATATACATTATACATGCAGAAAATAGATAATCGCCCAGTTAGACTGAACCACGCATTTAGAGCATAGAAATCAAAAATTACAATTATGCTAAGCAGAAACATCAGTATTAATTATTATTTTCAGTATTAAATAATAATAAAATTAACTTATATTTATTTATATATATTAAATAATATTACTTTATAATATAATAATTATATAACACTAATTTATATTTTATTAATTTATTAATAATATTAATTTAATTTATTTAGATAATAATATTATCAGTATTAAAACAATTATAAACCGAAACGAGGGAACACACTGGGAATAATAATTATTAATTTAAAACCACAGTCAATGGCGAAATATTCGCCCTATTTTTACGTTACATTATTTTACAAACAGTGGCATATTTAGGGGGTACGCTCCTGAGCCATAGCGTACCCCTTTGGTTTTTGGCCTTTGGTCTTTCGTCCTTCCCTTCGGTTGCATTTAAAAACTGTTACGCCGACGTTAACCTTTTTTTTGCTTGTCACTACGTTCTATAGAAGAGTGATAACCTTTTTTTTTGCTTGCAGTACATAGCAAAAACGTTATTTTTTTGAACTTCTTAAATTTCAGCGTACCCCTTTAAGCCTTTCTAAATACGCCCATGTTTACAAATTGATTTGTTTACTTGTCTTACATTCGCATTAGACCCATATAGAATCGTTGCGATGATCATTTTAGATGTCAATGTCAAGACTTTCGACGACTGCTTACCTACGGTGCAGTTTTTCCCGACGAATCCAGGTGGACAGACACACAGGTAACCTGCATCGTTCGATTTACAAATTCCGCCATTCTTACACGGATTGCCCTCCTCGCACTTAGTACCTTAACAGACAAACGAGAACGAGTTTCCATCACATATCCAGTGGCGGCTCTAAGATTTGGCAAGTGGGGGGCGTTTGGGTGGCAACTTCTAATCATGGGATGGACAACCATTTGTTGTTTAATGTATGTAGCATTAAGTATAGGGTCCCAACTGGGGGGCCACTGGAGGATCAGACACTCAATAGGGGCACGGGCTCCCCTGGCCTTTCCGGTGGAGCCGCCACTGCACATACCTTGATGTAAACTTTATAAATTTATCTATTTAATATAATCGAGTTTCTCGTTCAATTTTCAACAGCGAAACAGATATTGAACTCCGGCCATTATAACGAATATAATTGAGACCTAACATTTTATGTTCTTGGGAAAAAGTGTTAATGAGCAATTAAAAACGTCTTATACTATGCCTCCTATCAGGTAGTCTATGTTTAAGGTTTTATCGATAATGAAAGCGTTAAGTTTTTTTGCTTTCCTCCACTGTCACAAGCTGCTACGGTTTCTTAGACCATCTCCACCCTGAAGCGTGACGTATTTTATGGACGGTCCCTGCCTCGAGCGAAGCGAGCATTGCGCGATGTGGATAGATATTAGTATTATCCTGCACTGCGAGCGAAGCGAGCATCTTTTCTCTAATCTAATTTTAAAACATTTCAAATGGAAGATTAAATAAAAATGAAATCAACCTTTCTGACATGCTCTGTCTCTACAATTCCAATCCGGATCTGCTTCAGATGGTTCAATGACGGCCACAATGAAAACACCTATAATAACAAATGGTTCAAAATATTTAAATGATGAAACGTTAGGTCAATGCCCAATAGGGGTTTCCAATGTTTACCAACAAAGTCCGGCTGCTCCATCCATTGGTGGGCAGAAACCATAGAAACCGTTGTCGTCTATTAACAGACGCCAATGGCAGAAGCAGATTTCTTGCTGGTGGGCATAGATCAGTGACCATAGAGATTGTTCTGGATACTCCTATAGTTTTATTTGTGACTTTCTTATTATTTTTAATTCGTCGTGTTTGAATTTATCGTTGAGAGAAAATGGCCCATGTTCCTTCTGAACTTGCAATGCTGCTACACGCTGAGCTATACATACATTCATATGCCTATATTTTCCGAGTTTATTTTTGTAATGCCAAACCTTTTGATTACTTCGGAAAAGTTTCGTTATTTGGCATGATACCGTTAGAAAGACGCCTTCAATTGCCAATTAATAAGACATTTTAAACCGTTTTCCCATCTCAGAAATGGATTGAATCCACCCATGAGCTGGGATGGGTTGGATTGGTTCGGTTGGGAGTGCATTAGACATTTCCATATTTATTGTGGGTTGGGTAAAAAATAAGTAATGGTCTAAGAAACTGTAATGTATTACGGTGGGTTGGCTGGGGTTGGGTCAAGTAATCCTTTTGATTTCGTGGGTTGGGTCTGAATTATGATGGGTTGGATGGGATTCGGGTTTAAAAAATTGACCCATGACCATGTCTGATCCATCTGTCTCTCAATGGCGCCACAAGTTATGATCTTGAAAATTTGTATAAAACAAACTGAATCTTAATAATTGGAATAGAAAGAAGTCTGACGGTAACCTTCAAAAAAGGCAGCTTTCCTTCTTCGGGCACATAATGAGGAAGAAAGGCCTGGAGCATTTGACAATAACCGGAAAAGTGGAGAGAAAAGAGAAAGAGGAAGTCAGAAAAACACCATAATCCTATATAAATTGCCTATGGGAAGTAATTTAGGAGCTAAGGAACAACCTCGATTTGTATTAAGAGAATGTCAAAATCGAACAAAGT
This sequence comes from Metaphire vulgaris, assembly GCA_018105865.1. Taxonomy (NCBI): domain Eukaryota; kingdom Metazoa; phylum Annelida; class Clitellata; order Crassiclitellata; family Megascolecidae; genus Metaphire; species Metaphire vulgaris. The sequence goes on along the minus strand of CM030860.1, from coordinate 8,038,810 downwards.
GGAAATCCATGTTCGCTAACATAGAAATACACAGCACCTAAAGAAGAAGAAGAAGAAGAATTTTAATTTAAACTGAATTTCATTAATAATGCAAAGTTCTTACACAGCGCTAGGAATTGAAAGGAATTCCAGAGACGATCGCTTCTCGAGGATGACATCCTGTGATCTCCTGAGCTCTGATCTTCACTTTCAACCTTATTTCTTCTCTGAGAATAAATCAAGAGTTCTGAAATCAGCGAAGCGTCGGCCCCATAAGTAGCTAAACATCAATCGATGTACCGCAAAGTGGGACGGTCGGATCTTTTGTATACTCTGTCAGTGGCGGCTCTAGGATTTCGCAAGTGGGGGGCCGTTGGGGCGACAACTTCTAATCATGAGGGGGCCAACCATTTGTTGTTAGGTATGCAGTATTAAGTATAGGGTCCCAACAGGGGAGCCACTGGTGTCCAGGCACTCAATATGGGAGGGGGCACGGGCCCTCCGGGTCCCCTGTGTGGAGCCGCCACTGTACTCCGTTAGGCCTTTTGCTAATGTATAGAACCTTTTGCTAATGTATAGAACCTTTTGCCAATGTATAGAACCCGGCGCGCTAAACGCCGTGACAATAACGAAGCGCGAAGACCCATTCCACGCACGCATTGCACGCAAACCAAAACTCGGTTTCTTTCAAAACGTGAAAGAAATGTTCTGATAATAATCAACCCTTCACAGAGCTTTAGAAAAGCTTTTTCATCTGTCGATGTATTTAGCAAAGTAAGCTCCGGTACAATAGAATCGAGCGTCCGGTAACCGCCTTCAATATACTGTGCAGCGGTGCAATTATTCCGAGACGTACGAGAAAAAGTTTAATTCTATCGACTGATTATAACTTCTTCACAAAGGATTGATCACAAAAGCGATCCTTTGTGACGACTCACTTTAACTGCGCTGCGTCGAGAATCGGAACTTTCTCCCGCTTCAGACTCGCGATGGCGAACTATAGCGACGAACTGAATTCACCGAAGATCCGTTCAATTTTGAAATGTCAATATAGAACGCCAGTGCAAACAACGCGAAATAATGGAGACACGTCGGTATTCTCTACGCCCGACTTTCTATTGTCACTCGAGGGTCGGTTCGATTCACACGACGACGACGACGACGACGACGACCGAAGCCTGGAAAACTTCTATAAAATGTTGCTTCATGTCGACCTGAATGGGTGTTCGTCGATTGGCCGAAACATCTGGCATTCGAATGATGGTGAAGTCGTCGGAACATTCAGTTTGCACTCTGTGCTAGATCAATGGTAAAGTTCAAATTCATTGTTCAGCGTCCGCAGTACGTCATCTGCGCAGCAAACGTAGGTTTTTACGGCCTACAAACGATTAACAGCCCACAGAACTGGAGCGGAGCGTGTGCGTGAGTGAGAGAGAGAGAGAAAAGAGAGATATGGAGGGTAAAAGAAGGTGAAAGAGAAATATATGTCTATGCGCCGTGAAGCAATGATCTAGTCGATGTAAAAATGAATGCGGACATGCGCATGTTTTTCACTGCAGCGTGACTCAAATTAATAAGCATGTCCCACTTATGTGTTGAGATATATAGATCCAGTTGCTGTCCAATCACAGCGCAAGACCTTGCACGAATTTTAGATCGCGCTTATTAATTAATTAAAGTGCGCTTATTGGATCTGCCTATTTTTGTAAGACGTTAAAGTCTATATTTTGCTTTAGTAAGATTTGCCACAAAGCATAAAAAAGTGGGTGACTGCCAGAAGAAACCTATTGCCTGTGGACCTAAATAATGGACGTTAAGTAAGATGAGTAATAATCAGGGCGCGATTTGTAGGGAGAAGGGGGATATTCCCCCCACTGCCCAACTGCACCCCCTACTGCTACATCCCCGCCACTACATCCACCCCCACTGCTACATTTCCCAACAACTACATCCCCCAAGCTCGACATATCCCCCCACTGCTCCCGGTCACAAATCGCACCCTGGTAATAATTCAAAACATGCTTGACAAAATCACATGGGGTTAGTCATCATTATGTTAATTAGGCCTACTTATTGCATATTCATGAGCACAAGCTTCTTTCTATTATGGCGCTCGAACTTGCCCACTCCCAGCTTTTGAGACGCTAGGCAGTGGAGTTTGCAAGCTTCCTTCTTTTTAGAATGAAACAAAGGAAGCATCGTGTATCAAACCTGCAATTTTTCATCGTAGACGTATGCTAAAACTTAGCAAACCTCTTAGGCTGTAATAAAACCTTGACAAGAGCGAAGGTGCACCATAATAGATTTAAAAGTGAGTCACCTTATAGCGAATACGTCTTTGAAATTAAGCCGTTTAGGCTCTAAGCAAGTCCTATACATTGTATTCGTGAACAAACTGTAAATCTGAAAGAGCGATGGCAACAACTCTATGACTAAGAATGAAATCAGGTTAGGTACTGTTCTGGCTACCGCCGACAGTAAATACGTTGCTGGTGTAACCTACTTTCTGAATTTGGTTAAGTTATGTTAAATGTTAACAGTTTGGCAAAATAAAGCTAACAAATGTGTTTGGATTATGATAGGTACGTATTATTATTCTGCGGTTAAAAGACAAATTTTGATGACGACATGTGGTCTAAAATAGTTGAATCCAAAATAAAACCAGCGGAAAAATTCAATGAAATAAAATAACGGGTTAAAATCATAATTTGGCATTTAAAAGAGAGCTATGTGGATCTGATGTTGTCGAACGGCATATCTCAAGAGTTGAACCAAATTTCGATCGCACAAATGAAACTGAAAAAAGCATTGCTGTTAAAAAACCTGTTATATCGGAATTTGTTGTTAGTTCTGAACTATTAATTCATACTGTACTTCCATGGAAATGTGTCAAGATAATGATGCGTGGGACATTGACAAATATAATGTTAGAATGATTATTTAGTTGAGATTGCATAATTATGATTATATTATGATTTATCATTAAGAATTGATCATTATAGTATTATTAATCAATAGTTTTGGTTTGTTAGGATGACAACGCACATTGGTCAATGATTTAGTTTATTATTATGATATATGTGAATTAGGAAGTTGACACTTACGAGTTATGTTATGTTGAATCATTGTGATGTAGTACAGAATGGTATTCATGTAATACATAATGGTATTGTATTTGGGCGATAAGAATATATATGCTGTTTTCAGACCTATTATTGTAAATAGTAAAAACTGAAGACGGTTACAAATTTTAAGTTTCAAAATTTATGGCAATAATTATATTTGTAAAATTGGTAAAGGAAAAAGGTAATGTCAGGGTGATTTATATAATGGGCTACATTAATGGTTGAAATAATGAAAACGTGCAAAGGTCAAAGATCGAGGGTCACGTATCATCTTCAGTTCTCTCCAGTTTAGTGCTGGTGCTATAGCCACGTTGAAGGCCAGTCGTTTTTTTCAGATTTTAGTAAAAATGGATGAAAACCTACGGGGACGTCGAAATATTGATGAACTTTAATCATGGCATTAACTTGGTAAGAGATTAGGTCTTACAAATAATAATTATAGACTGCTGACGATGAAGAGGGCGGTCTGATAGGCAGCGGCTTCATTCGAAGTCCGATGGGAGAAACTGGACCAGTTTAGAACTTAATTTAATTAAACGGTAATATTGCGCTGGTCTCACAACGTGATGTAGGCAATGTATTCCGGCGACTGTTGATTTGGAAACAACCGGAAACAACTAGCCACTGCCACTGGCAGAACGAGTACGAGGGACATCAACAAAAGAGATTTGTGCTGCCGGCCATCGAGTGAAACCGTGACTATTGTGTTTTGCCCCTACTGGAAAAATTTCTGTGGGCATCCATGGCAACGAAATGTCCCATTTTCATATGTACAGTTGCCGGCTTGTCGTCCAAGATGGAGTAGAACCATAATTAGAGAATCAAGATAAATCTTCATAGCACATGAACAACAACATATTCTGCAATGCATCTAATATTTTTCCGAAACAATACTAAAACTAGAATTTGAAATTGGCAAAATGTCCGAAAGCTTATAATGTAAATAATTTGAACCGAGAGTTGTATTATGGCTAATTTAGGCTAATGTAATATCTAATTTTAAATAGCAGCGATCATAGAACGATAGTCTTAATCGGGATAGGTTGGGTCGTGGTGATTGGCTTCTGAGGCTTGGTTAGACGCACTTGGATCTGTCGCATTGTCTGTCCAGAGCCCAATGCGTGTAACCTTCGTTGGCCGAGTTCAGAGCGAAAAAGCATTCGTTAGTAATCGAATTCCAATCGGCACCCAGGCACGAATCGCTGTTGATGCACCCGGTCTTGCAGTCGTCTTCGGATGTAACTGTGTCCTGCTTAACTGAGTCCGTGGCTCGTCGTCGATCCAGAGGCGTCCAACACATTGCTGTGAAAAGAGAACCAGACGGTAATATTTTGCGATCACTTTGAGAGTTGAATGCGATGTATCGACGCTATAGAGAAAGACAGACCGACCGAGAGAAAGTCCGGGCCCCTGTGCAGAAGGGAAGTCACCGGCTCCTAACAAGGTTGAAAAACTGTCGATGACCTTTTTTGCTTGTTAGTCTTTTCAGGATTCTAATATGTCGCCGATCCCGTGCGTTTGCCGCGACACCTTTCGATGGTCATCGGGCACCGGAACAATGTACCGGCTGCACCCCTTTCTCAGGTCCGGAGGAAGGCAGAAATTGGCCATGCCATTACCAATGCGCAGCACCCTCCTTTGTGCCCCTCGTATTTTTTGTGTGTTGACGGCGATAAACCTTGGTCAGTTCCACCAATTACCTAAACAAATGACCCCATAGAACTTCGTTCTTGGTCCACCGCCGACATCACTGCGTAGAAGACTCGGTCGTCGGGTGATAATTTGAAGCAATTAAACTATATGAAGTGCAAAATTAGATCATTAAATATATTAAGAGTGAATAAAACACTGAGACACATTGGCTCAGACATAGACTAGTCAGTGTGGAATATTTGAAACTCAGAATTATTACGCGGAGTCTCGGTAGGTGCCGGAGTCTCGGTAGGTAGCGGAGTTTCGCCAGGTGGAGAAGCGACGATTTCGAACGGTGCTTCATTGCTGTATACATTTCCGTCATTGCTAAGAGCAACCGAGTAGGATCCCACATTCACGATTTCCATATAACAGGTCACCCTGCCGTCCATCACTTCCGGTTTTTTGTCATTCGACAACTTTCCGGCAGAATCCTAGAACAGTTTGGAATGTATTCAAGATGACTATACAATTAAGTGTTGATCTCATGTTATAATATCATCATGAGAAACATCAAAATCAGCATGAACACGTCGTCACCATCATAAAAATATTAGTCAAAGCCACCAACATTACCATCATCGTCACCAACACCGCTCTGTTTGCCTTCTCCGCAATGACCACCAAAACTATGATCATTAATTTTTCTTCTAACAACAGAATTTTTGAGTTTCAAAACGAAAAGGCTAGCTTTCGTAAAGACTATAGATCCGAATGAAGTTGCGTTCGAGAGATGATTCATTAAAGAGGAAATTGAATTGATCTGACTAAGGTTCATTCATTAAATTCATTAAAGAGGAAATTGAATTGAGCTGACTAAGGTTACAGATGTGTCGTGCGAGAATTAAATTATGAAGACACTAAATTTTGTTTCATCAAATGCCTAACGCTTCACTCTCTCATTTGCTCACATTTTTCGCAACTGATAATCATATACACTCTATATGATTGTCAGCTGTCAGATTGTCAATGATATATACATATATATGATGGTATATATATATATATAGTCTAAGTATACATGCATATGCCATTCCATTCATGTCATTGTAGTCAAGTGTATAAGGCAGGAATGAGTAAGTAATGCCGAAACACCCTATCTGATGAATTAGGCCCTACGCTGTGTGGTTTCGTAAAGACAGTAGCATTACAAGGCCATAGCAGTCGACGATAACTTCGGGAATATCCGTATAATAGTCTAAATGTACAGCTAAACTATGTTCGTTGTAATACTGATGAATGCTTTCGCCGGTGACTGATGAGACCGATTTTGACTGTACATGTCCTGCCACAGTCTACACAGAGGAAACCTGCGGTGTTAAGAGATGCAGAACTGAGGCAATTTAACTTTTACGATAAGGACCTATAAGAACAAACACTTAAAAACTATGTAATTGCAGGCAAACTCCAGCGTGGTGAAGTCAGGCAAAAATAATATAATAATACATTGTACTCACTTTGAATTGGCACGTGACCGATCCTTCAGTGGATAAATTTTGAGCTGTGACTATGACTTTAGTGCAGATTTTAACGTCATCTGAATCGCATTTCGGAACCAGAACTTCAGTTATGAAAGGCACCTGGCCTGTGACGAGAGAACAGTCACTTCCCATGAATCCTGACAATAATTATAACTAGTTTTGTTAAAGTTTCATACATCAAATCGAAACTGTCCATACAAGACCGTCCTTAGTCATATTTCCGTGAGTAACAAAAATCATAAAGACTTTCGGTTCAATCTCGCTAATCTCGTTTAAAGAGACAATTGATCAAAAAATAAAAAAATGAATTATCGCTGCATGCATTCTGGGGTAAAAACTCTGCGCGCTCCGTACAAAAAAGTACAGATTTTAGACATGGGTTTTGAGCGAACATTTGAAACGTGAGGTTAAACTAGGCATAGATGTTGCAAACGTAAAATCTAAAATAAAAAACGTAAAAAACGTTGAAAAAACATTCATTGACTTTTTAGCCAACACAAAAATTAATATGTTAATTTTCTACTGTGGTGGTGTAATTAGTTTATAAACGAAGAAAAGCAAGACAGCGAGAAACACTCATTAGTATGCCTAATGCAGAAAACGCTATAGTAGGGCTATTTATTTATTGTGACAATTTGCTAATAGCTTTTTGAATAAATATTATTAACATTGTCCTGGCACCAAATTAATTAACTCCTCTAAAAATCATAGACAGTCAAGACATGAAGCGATCATCTTAGGTTTAACGTAAACGTATCACCGTCAAAGCTGGTTTAACTCACATTCTAAGGAATTCTAAGCAATTGCCGATAATATTTTTAAATACACCGCACCTTCTCGTATAAATTTCGTACACTTTACAACAAAAACAAGAGAATTCAACTCAATGTGGTTCGTTTTTCGACTGTTCAATATTGCGGCGTTTCGGCGCTAAACTTCGCGTAATTGAAATTGTGTAACGCCTTGTTTAAATGTAAAATGTAAAAAAACGTAAAAAATAAAAAATGTAAAAACCGCGTTTTTTGTTGGCGAATAAAAAACGTTTGCAACATCTATGAAATTAGGGATAAACTGAATTATACCAGCTTAAACGTTTTGATCGAAAATAAGCTTGCTATCTGTTCTCATAATCAGCCGCTAATGAGTGTCCATTATAAGGCAAAGTCAAGTAGAAATGCATAGTGTTGAGATTCTTATAAATCCTTTTCTCGTAATGAAATAAGGGCAAAACATTATTGTAGCAAGATATCATCGTTTTAAATTACCCGTATTGCAAACGCATGAGCCATTCACGCATTTGCCTTGATTGTTGCACATATTAGGGCAGACTGGTTCTGTTTCACCTGATGGAATACATTTTTTGCTAAAACTTGTGATAATCCACTTTGAAGGAGCTAGATCATCCATTAGCTAAAACAGTTTACATATCAGATAAACGCCACCAATAAAATAATTTTTAGTCTTAGTACTTAACAAGGCTTCTATTCATTCTCGATTCGATTTAAGGAACAAAAATCAATTTTTATGAAAGCGAACAAGATACGTTTGGTATAATTAAAGATAGACGTCTAATAAATTTAATTCTGTAAAAATTAAAATGATGCATGTATAAATTCAAAGTAAACAAACCAAAGTTTTTAACGATACATTCTAGCAAAAGATTTTACTATATTAAACTGTCAATTATGTTACTGATATTTTTTAATCCTACGAGTATCAATGCTTCACATTCAGAATTGTCATATCGATCGAACTGATTTCTCAATTTTCAAGATTATTCAAATCATTTTATTACAGTTATATTTACTTTCAGAAGCATAATTATACTCAGGGTGCGATTTGTGACCTGGAGTACTGTGGTGGGAGGACATGTCGAGCTGTCGAGCTTGGGGGATGTAGTTGTTGGGGAAATGTAGCAGTGTGGGGATCTAGATGTGAGGGACGTAGCAGTAGGGGGATGTAGTTTGGCAGTGTGGGGGAAGATTGAAGATTCCCGCCTCCCCCTACAAATCGCGCCCTGATTATACTAATATCGGAATTATTTTGTAGCCTTACTCATATGGTAAATATTTAGAAATTTAGAAATCTCATTCCTCTTGATGCAAAAGGATTCATTTTTACATGAAAATTCTGATAATAGCAAGTTCAATCGATGTCAACATTTTGGGAAAACGCTATTAGTGGCATTAGAGAGCATTAAAACAAGGAATAAATAGACTACATTTTAGAAATACCTGAATATCTTGAACACAGATCTCAACCATCTGCAAGACGTTGACGTTAGGGTCGGATTTACATTTTTCGTAAAAATCTAGGCTGCTTATAGCATTGGTGCACTTTGTGTTCGCGTCCGTCTCGGTAATCCTATTGATCTTAGTTGGCCAAACTGGTTGAACGTGAGGCTCAGAAGATGTCATATCAGGATGATCGAAAATATTTATATTGAAAACGTGATACGTTTCAGTGCCAGAAATGCTGCAAGCGAATTTGGTGCTCATCAGATTTGATTGATCCGGTAGAGTGCAGGTCCCATTGGAGTTGACGTCGTTCGCGTCGAGGCACTGACAAGTCGGCGCATTACAGGCATCATAATAGCACTTCGGATTATTCCCAGTATTAAAATTGAAGAAGCTGTCATCTGCTTGAACCCTGTCACATCGCATGATCGCCACACATTTTTTGAAATAATATAATTTCACAACTTTGTTCAAAGAACATTTCGTTTCTACTTGAAATTACTAGAACGACAAACTTAGACTGCTTCTAACATTGGCGCACAGTTTGTTTACGACCGCCTCGTTAAATTTATTGATCTTAGTTGGCCAAACGGGTTCGATGGGAGGCCCAGAAGAAGTCACCTCAGGATGACTGTAAATATCTAAATTGAAAACGTTATTCGTTTCACTGTCAGAAATGCTTCAAAGTAAGGTGAAACTCAACAGATTTGGAGTTACCATTATTTAGGCCTACTATTATTATTTGTATTCGGCATTATTATCATGTGACGACTATGGTTCTGAATGCTCGCTTTTAAAATTAGGTATAATGACGTCTAATAGCCGACACTGCGTGCCTAGTAATAACGAAATAATAGCGTGTTTTGTGTGTGGTTACACTGGTGAGCTACATCGAATCAAGAATCTGCAAAGTTCTTGCTCAAGCCTGACATACGACACAGCGCTAAACATCGTAGGTCTTCTGAATGCATGTATTTATGCATCTCCTCTCCAATACGCTTACGCCAAATGAAATTCAGAGCGAATATTGCATAAACTCCCTAAGTTCTTCAGCAAAAGACACTTTGACCAAGCACCACACCTCGCCAGTTGTAACCCGGCAAATGCAATCAAGCGACGTTCAGAAAATCTTGACCTGTCGTTTCAAAATCTCAAGCCGCCGCAATAGTAAGATTTACTAGCATGAAAAATCGGTGTTAAGCTACCTATACTTATCGCACTCGTTGGTACACAGACTCTGAGTTCCGTTGTAGGTGCAAAGTCCGAAAACACGATCGCTGTTGATATCATCGATAATGATGTTAAGCATAGTTACGGATGCCCATACCTGAGTAGTCACGTCAATTTTGACACCGGAATTCAGGAGGATCTAAGAGCGAAGCAAAAATGAATTTGTGATGTAATAAACTGTACATTGGCTTTTCTAAAGCTACGTTTTGAGCGTTGTGGCGATATATGCGATTTTGCGATCATTATAGTTCAATTAAGGGAGTATATTAGCCTCTATTATGAGTTATATTCAGTAGCATATACATTTGGCGTCAGTTTTCTTAATCTATTACAATCATTTAATAAACACATCGTCATTTAAATTCAAAAAATTTAGGCCAGTGCTATCGGGAAAAAGCCATATTTCAGATAAGAGATATAGCCTATGAAAATAGAAAATAATACAGGTAAAATATATTAAAATTGTTGCAAAATGCCATAAAAACAATAAATGGCAAAGGTCCGATATGTTTGCTACCCTGGACAAGTTTTCGTTTTAAAAGAAAATTTATCGAATTCCAGGCACGTCGGAAGGAATTTTCTGCAGGGGGTGCAGATTATCAGATTTTCTTAATAAAGAAAATTTTTCGCATCTTAAAAACCTGACGAGCAGAAAGAGGATAATCAAGCAAGGAAAAAGTCTTCACGCACGGAATTTACTCTCTTATACCCCTGACAAGCTAAACAAGATCTCTTATTTTTTCAGGGGGTGCAGGGGGTGCAGATTCCTATATGGGCTTCCATGGAGTGCGCTGCACCCTCTGAATATTTCCTGGGGGTGCAGCTGCATCCCCTAAACCCCCACTTAGTACGGGCCCGTAGAATTCACTGCCGTAATATCAACGTTTCTATTCACAGTGAAGGCGCAAGAAACAAGGACTTCGCACAATGAGTGACCATTCTTCCCTTCCAAAATGCGTCATTAAGATTTCTACTTCATCCTTTTGACAAAGATTGGTTGCAATGGATATAAATATTTGCCAACGAATGAAAACGGTCGCGACTTGAAAGAAATACTGTTACTTCCAAAGCTCGATCATACGCGTATGACAAAATAAATACGTTAAAATACGAGCGTATGAATAAGAAAATAAAACACGCGTATGATACGCGTATTTTATAAGTCTGCTCGGTTACTTATAATTTGCTTACTTAGCGAGCAATATCAATTGCGACGTCACGCCACTCCACTGTAACTGATCCCAAAATTCACTTCGCTAACACTTGTTTCCCTTTTAATTTCTTTGCGCAGGTAAATGGTTAACAGACTGCGGTAAGTGACGCAATTTCATGGCTATTTAGGCCTAAGGTATTTTTGGTCACGTATGATAGCGCGTATGATAAAGAGTCATACGTTAAAATACGTGCGTATGATACGAAAAATATAATACGTATGATACGTATGATCGAGCTTTGGTTACTTCAACGTACAGTAAGCCCGTTGTTATTCGGAATGACTTGTCCATTGGGACAGTCTTCGTCGCGCAGTAGCAAAATCGGTAGCAGAGTGGTGTCCTTAACGCCCGCGTCGTTAACTCGCTCACAAGCGTCGGCAACGATGATGTTGTTTCCCTCTCTGACTCCCAACGCGCAGATGCAAGAGGCGCCATTTCCACATGGAAACAATCGCGACTGAATCTGTTGATGGATAGAAACAGAGTAAGCTTAGTATAATTGTCAGCGACGTCAATATCTTTTGCTTCCCGATTTCAAAACGGATGCTAGAATCCTCTTCTTAATTCGAAAATTTGTTGCCATACAGATGTCACAATATATATATATATAATTATATATATATAAAATTATATATATTTAATTATATATATATAATTATATATTATATATAAAATAAATAAAAATAAAAAAGTAAATAAATAAACATAAAAATTAACTAATTATATATAATTATATATATAATATATATATAAAATTATATATATATATATAAATATATATATCTTAAATGAAAAATTTCCTGTCATATTCAAATACATTAACTGGTATCTTAAATAATTTAGAAAAATTTGATAAATCAGTGATTCCCAAGCTTATCGATTTGATAGACCTACATGTACACAGGGAACCTAAATGTGCTCAAACAAAATTCGACTTCGTAGAGACAACAGAATCTACAGTGCATACTTTAGAACACTGTACATCGCAAATTATTACAAATTTCGATTAGTCATTATTTAGGCCCTATTTATTTGAACGTCAGTACATTTTTGAACTTATAAAAATTCCATTGCTTTAAATATTGTGGAGACCTCGCGGACCACCGCGGGTCACTTTATGAGATCCGGCGCGCCACAAGTGGCCCGCGGGTCGTGATTGGGGAACCTGTGTGCTAATTGTACTCTTAGCTACTTACTTCGTACGGTCTTTTGGTGTCTCTCATAAGATAATAATCTCCCACGCCATATTCATCTATTCTCACGCTGCCCGCGCTGTAGAATAAAGAAAACATTCAATTTGACAAAAGTTTGTTCTCTCACCTAAGTACATATTATTCAGACGATTATATCATCTCTAAAATCAAAAAGAGCGAAAGTAAGAAGACACCGTGTGGTAAAACTAACTGCTGGTAAATCAAGCAGTCTTTCAATTTTTCAATACGAATCGAACACAGTAGGAACGGAAGTAAATGAATGACAGCGAATAAACTGAACGAAAGACATCAAGCAAAAACATGCACAAGAAACTGTGATGAAATTGAAAGTATATGTCACAGAGATGGAAATGATGATGATGCTTATTTCAGCGGTTGATGATATTGACGAATAGTTTCACGTTCTTTTATGTATTCAATTTAGATAAAAGTCATTGATAAATTGAACTTGTAAAAATGATCGACAAACTTGCCCCTTATTAATGGTTACAATGTGGGGATCACCATCTGCAGAACATTTTGGTACTTCCCGCCGTCCACAACTTCTACCTAAAATTATTGGAAACGCCAAAATGTGTCATTTCAGTCTCAATTTCATTATTGTTGATTTACAAGCAATTAATGTCACATTATATCAAATCTGGAAATAGCCACAAGAGGGAACATTATAAGTTAGGAAACTCTCTAAAATCGTTGAAAACGCGGATTAGGTATTTGGCTAGCGAATCGTTAAGAAATACTAAATTGATTGAATACTGCATTCAAGAAAGAAATAATCTGGAAGAAAATCGTACCCGGATTATTATCAACAATTTGTATCACCTGTTACTGTATCTCCATCAACCGTTTATGACTTGAAACAACACGACTTTGTGATGCAATGCGTTCGCTAATCAAGAAACTGACCATACTGGAAAGTCTTTCATCTTTATGATGCCGTGAAAGTGACAACTAATAGAATTATCTTCGTTTTCATTATTTAATATTCATTTTATTTCAAACTGGGACCAAATAAATGCAGAGATCTAGTCGGAAATTTGCTAAGGTGACATTACCAGTTATGAGTACATGAGCAAGTGGCTGAACGGCGTACATTTGGTCATAGATGAGATAAAACGAATCGTCCAAAATAAGACATGTAAAGGCCATGGATGGATTGTTATGTAAAAATGTGACGAAGATCTGCATCTATGATTATTTTATGATCGCCATTTCGTACCCTTCGTTATGCGGACACACACAATTTGATGATTTTGCAATGCTGTTTAATCTACAGGCGGAAATCGCACGTGCAGACGTGCAGTATGTTACGCATTTGCGTTTGATATAACTGCAATTTGAAACACAGAGTTGACATCCGAAACAGAGTTAACAGCGCATTTACTTACTTCTATTTTTTGAGACTGTTTCGCTGAAAATATGGTGTTCTGATCGGTGTCTCCGACTATTGGAAAATAAGTGATTTCCCCGTTGTACGGCTTCGGGAGATTCTTGTCGGACGAAGCAGATGAAACAGACATCAGTTCAGATGCGAAGGTACCTGGAGTCAGCGTGAATGAGCATCTGTTTATTTTAATTTGGTTATCGGTTGTAATCTTGAATGTCTGAGTAGGATCGCAGCGAGTGTTCGGAGGAACGTTAAAACACTTGGCCGACGTCACAGGGAACGAAGACTTCATCTTAAACGGTAGCATGTCTCCTTGGTCAACCACAAAATTTGCAATTTCCTCTCCAGTTATAGTATCCTTTGCATAAAAGCAGCATTAAATCAGACAGTTTTATCAAATCGACACAGATCACCAATATATGGATAACCGTAAATACGATAGCAATCAGCATGAATCTCTGTTATTTACTCTCTATACAACCCCCTTGGGTTCACTTCTTGATGAACATCAAGTGGCGTATCATCTTTATGCTGATGATACTCAAATTCTCATCACTTTTGATCAATCTTCTTCAATCTCATCCCTTAAGACTCTATCCACTGTCTTTACTAATATTCAGTCATGGATGGATTCAAATAAGCTTCTTTTGAATTCATCAAAAACTGAGTTCTTGCTATTAGGTACTCCAGCTCAATTGACTAAATTTGAATCTCTGAAATCCGTAGTATTAGGAGATTCCACTGTTGTTCCTAGAGGTACTTCTGCTCGCAACCTTGGTGTGATATTTGACTCTTCCCTCTCTTTTACTAGTCACATAAATTCAGTCTGCAAAATTTCTCATTATCATATTCGGGACATCTATCGCATCGGACATCTCCTCCCTAAGCCTGTTCTTATTCAGTTAGCCAATACATTGGTATTTAGTCGCCTCGATTATTGCAATTCCTTGCTTTTTGGCATCACAAATTCAAATATGCAGAAACTCCAGAGAGTACAAAATTCCTTAGTTAGAGTCATATCCAAAACTCCAAGATTCGAACATATAACTCCAACAAGACAGTCCCTACATTGGCTTCCCATCAAATTCCGAATTAATTATAAAATTTGTCTTTTGGTATTTAAAACCATATTATATAATGAACCCTATTACCTTAAGATGCGACTAATCCCTCGACCTACTGCTCAATCCACTAGGTATTCGGCAGGACTTTCATTTGTTGTTCCTTATTTTCGCACCGTCATTGGCACTAGTTGTTTCTCAGTGTGTGGCCTTAAGCTTTGGAATTCATTACCAATATCACTGCGTAAAACTAAAAATTTATCATCTTTTAGATCTGGTCTTAAAACTTACCTGTTTGACTTGGCTTATCCCCCTTAGATTGCTCCCCCGCTGTTCTGACTGATCTTCTGGATTGACCTGGCTCTAATTCTATTTGGATTTGGTGCGCCATCGGCTGATGCCCTGGGCATTATGATAGTGGCGCCATAGAAGTTTATTGATTGATTGATTGATTGATTGATAGGCGATCTCTATTATTCTTTCACACTGTTTTGAACGTTTCAAAAAACTACAAACCACTGAATGCACAATATCAATGTCAAATATATGTGTTCTGTATAATGAAGCTATGTGTAAAAATTCCAGTAAAAACCAAATACACACGCAACTGAGCTTATTAAGACGCTGAGTTCAATAATTCCTGAAAAATTCCTCTTCCTATTCTGAAACATTTATCAATTGATTACTTACAATTGGTTTGAGTCCAATAAACCTGGCATTGCTAACTGAAGGTTCACTTTTCGTTTGATCTGAAGGTTGCCAGAAAGCAATTACACTGCACGTTATCTAAATCGAAAATCACGAGTCAACGATGAGAAACGACGATTTCTTTATATCTCCTTCTAATTATATATATATATATATATATATATATATATATATATATAGGGCATATGTAGCAAAAAATTCTTGTTAAATCTAAGCAAACCTGAAATGTCGATTACAAGTGAGATATTTGGATGAGTGCGAGAGTGGTTCTCACACAGGTCAGACCCTACTGAACCACTTTAAACCTTATTATTATTATTATTATTATTATTATTATTATTATTATTATTGTTATTATTATTATTCGATTATACAAATCGCTTTAAAATAGTTAAATAAGTCGAATCACGTGGTATATGGCTTGTTATAATGTAATGTGGAATTTGTATAGCACCTCTTCTATTTCTACTCAGAGGCGCTCCTGGCAATGGAGTCGCGTAATAAGGTAGTGAGACTTTAGCTTTTGTATTGAGCAGAGCGATGGAGTAAGAAGTGAGGCCCGAATGGATGGGTTCAAGGCATTCCAGAAGGAGGGCGCAGTCACTGCAAAGCTCGACGCTGAGTAAGAGCAGAGCGTGATCTAAGAACATAAACATTATTTCGATCAGTGGAGCGGAACAGGTGATGAGCAGTGGAAGAAGGTGATTTGAAAAGCTCAATAATGTAAGACGGTGCCTGACCTCGAAATGCTGCAGAAACAATAATTGCTTGTTTGAATGTTTAATGCGGTCCGAAATTGGAAGGCAGTGGAGGGTGTTAAGCATAAAGTCTGAGATGTTAGAGTAGCGATGAGCTTTAGCCACAAGACGAGCCGCAGCATTTAGGACAGATTGCAGACTGGAGAGCAGGCTTTTGGGCAGGCCAAGATAAGGAGAATTGCAATAGTCTAACCTACTAGCCACAAAAACATGAACCAGAGATTTGGGCTGCAGATAAAGAAAGCGAATAACGAATAACCCTAATTTGCCTAAGTTGGTAAAAGCAGGATCGAGAGAGTCTAGCAAAGTGCGCTTTGAAGGTCAAGTTACTGCTAAAGTAAATACCAAGGTTTTTGATACAATTTGAGAAGGATAGATTAGGAAAGAGAGAATTCAGTAAGTCATAATCAATTTTTGAGTGCAGAAAATGACAGCAATTAATTGATTGTACATATATCGCGTAGCGACTCAAATTACTCACAAACTATCTCAAGCCTTAATGTTAGTTCAGAATTACGTCGCCCATTTTCAGTTTCAAAGGTACATGTGCATAAATCGCATTATATGCACATTGCATATATTTCCCCAAGTCTGTTAATGTGTTTGGGTGTTCGGCTTAAACCGTGTTCTCATATGACGAAGCTTTGCTATATATGACATTAATTCCATAATGGCATCTCTCAAAATTTGCAATCGTGCTTTTTCATACGCTTCACCAGAGCTTTGGGACTCAATTCCAATATCCTCCGCTGTCTACATCAAAGCCAAATAACAAACTCTGAGTCACAATTTTCTCCCCTTCTTGCAACATCTCCTCATTTTTTCATTCTAAACTAAAATCATTTCTCTTCAAAAAATCATTTCCTATATAGCTGCAACGTCCCACCCACTCGCCCTTTTGATTAAATGACCCGGCATGAATGACCCAACCTTTGGCTATTTCATTTTCTGATTAAGCACATAGGAATAAGGAGCTACTTCGGTGCTTCTTTTGAAAGCTCTATAGAAATTGACGATATTTTATTTACTTACTTACTACCATTATGAGCCGGCTCGTCATCTTAATGCTTCACTGGACGTTGCTCTGTATATCTTATGGCTGCTTATAGGCCAATAACTTTCTAAATTTTCGCGGGTGTATATCTCACGTAAATTTTTCCAACTCCTCCCTTCTCCGTCCATTTCTCTTAATCTCACATATTCTACTACTACATTTTCCACACCCTCCTCTCTATTTTCCGTTCCCCTCTTCTCTCACCCCTATATATCCTTCCCTACAACATTCCTCTCTCCCTACCGTTCGCCTCCCGAACTACGGTACATGAAAATACCTCTCCTTTTGCCTCACTTTCTCGATTGCAACCCTTATCACCCGTTCTTCTTCAGTTTGTAATCAATATTACTTGCATTTATTTCCGGTCCCCTCTCCTCTCACTCCTATATATCCCTCCCTACAACATTCCTCTCCCTATTGTTGAGAGATGCCATTATGGAAGATAGCAGAGTGGGTTACGTGCTGGAGCGTCAGGCTGACGGATCGGGTTCAAGCCCCGTTAGTGCCCTAGTGGCTTTCACACAGGCAGTAATGCCTTCTAAGCCACTTTAAATCTTGCTAAGTTTAAGTTTATTATAATTATAGTCAGAAAACATTAACAGCCCACAAAAAACGCCTGGAGTCATATGCTTTCAAGAATCAAAAATTGTCGTCAAACAAAAGATTGTAAGACATAAGTACTTTAAAACGCAAGTTAAAATGAAGGAAAGATAAGAGAAGATACATGATGATTCTGTAAAAGTACTGCCAACATATGATGTCACCTATAGGGTGAGGAATATTCAAGATTCATTTGGACCACGAGTGAAGGTTAGAATAAAAGACATTTATACATGTTTAAAAATATATACAAGTGTTGTTCAGCTTCTAAGGTGAACAAATGACGGCAAAGAAAAAAGTAGACAGACTGATTACGACAGATGTGATATGCTTGACAAGAATTATGTAAACATCTAAAAATTGCTGGTTTCGGTGACTTTTGGGGAGGCACTGATTTCTTATTTCACCCGAGGAGAGTTAACACGTTAAGCAGTTACTAATGCCAGCCTTATTTGCAGTTGCAACCGTAATAAAACTATGAGTATCCACTTTAAACTCCCTACCAAACCTCGAATATATTACTTAGGCCACGGCAGTTTGCCGTTGCTTGTGTAAAAATGGCGATATCCGATAGCGCGTCGCTCATTCATGTCTGAGTTGGCCGCCGTTATAACCCTTCGATCCTGTGAGTGACTGGCACCCGTCAAAAATAACCAGGTCGTGGTCAATGCTGATCAAAAGAGTAAACTTACTTGTTTGCCAAAGTATGGGGCCAGTTCCTGTTCGTCAATGGGAACAACTGGATTGGTTGAATTGGCTTGATGTTTCGCGAACTCTTGTCCATCGGCCAAGAACGTAACTTCGAAGCGAGCTTGGTCATCAGTTGCCTGGACTGGATAACCAATCTTGCAGTCGACGCTGAATCTTTCCGCTGTAAACGGCTTGCCATTTAGATCAACGGCTGGCGTTTGCTTCGAAATGTATGGCTCGCCAAGGACAGTCTCCGTCATCTGTGGGAATGCCGTTACTAAAATAATTAGCAATGAAACAGTTACACAAAAGTATGGCTATCTAATTCAGCACGCGCGAATAAATTATTACTTCAACAGGATGAGTGACATTTTCACAATTTCAATCAATTTTGCATCTTATGCTTTACCAAAGTGGAATCTCAAGGCCGGTAGTTCAACTTGTCTGATGAAATGCCAATTTCAAGAATCAGCATTTTGAGATGCTCAATATGAAGATTGATTCCAAAATCAATAAGGCACAATTCATTTTATGAAATGCAGTGCGTCGCGGCTTTTATGCAATGACATGGGAGTGATCTAAGATAAAAGAATTCTCGAAAGGATTATATTATCTGACAGGCATCCTCAAATGTCTATTATTATGCCTGAGCGGAGTCATACCACGCCATTGGTCGAAAGTCATAAGTTATATCTTTTTCTTGAATATTTCAAAGTCTGCTTCACATGTTTGAACAAGGTCAGAAGTAACGTCGACTATCATTTCTTCGTCCCTCTTCTCTCTCAAAGCGATCTCGAAGCGTGGACTCAATTTTTCATGCATGAACATTAGGTCAATTCTTTAAACTAGATAAGCCAGGGTATTGCTGGTGTCAATAATAATGTGATTATATGACGTCTATTTTTCTCTCTTAGGTGCCACTCTTACCTTTCAGAGCTACTCCATCCCCTTAGCTCTATCCCTGGTCGAAAACCACTTTCAAAAGTAAAGTGCCTATCCTTTGAATGCTCTTGACGCCAGTATGCGCTTAGCAACTCCTAATTCTATGGCCCTCTTTTGAAACGACTTAAATATATATATATATATACTGTATATATATATATATATCATCACATATTTTCTTTTTCATTAAAAAGAATCGTTAAAGATTTTGTGTGGAAGTCCAGTATAGAAGTTGCTACTATGTTTGATAATGAAGATCATTACGCGGTCCCGGTAGCACGGACGTTTGCGGATTCTGCTCAGATGTCTGCGTCTCGCCAGTCGCCTCCGTTATATCTGAGGATGGCGATTCTATTGTAATTAACAAAATAACACTTTGCACATAAATGTTATGGTATGATTTGCTATTTTTAACGAACACAAACATAATATCCAATCTATCCCGTATTAAGACTCATTTTAATGGCCAAGTTTAGGAGTATTGCCGCAATAATTTTTTTTCACTTTACGTATTTAGAATGAACTCAATAGTAACCTTGCTAATCGGCTTGCCTTTCATCTATTCTCGCTTCGGTTAAACTAATGCGTAAAAATTTAATGCATCAGGGCATTGCCTTAGGGTGATACATTCGTCTTTGATTGGAGAATTAAAATATGTTTGATCAAACAATTTTAATTGGCACTCTGAGTCACCGACGACTTTATGGGTATTTAAGTATTCCTGTAAGGGGCTGTCCGTTTAATTACGTCAACAAATTAAAGGGAGGGGCTTTGAAAAAGTTTGACAGTTGCTGACAGGTGGGAGGTCAAGAGTAGTTGACGTCAACAATTTCATTTGTTTACAAATGATAAAAAATAGAAAATTTCATGGAATACTATTTATTACAACGGAATAAAGCCTGACAAACAAAAAGGTAATCACCACCACATTATGACACTTGATGAAAAAGAGTAAAAGGTGTCATCGCTGCAAAAATAATTACATTCTAAACTTTTAGGGGACCCGTCACTGGTCTTAGTGAGGGAGGGAAGTGTCAAAAGTTATTGACATAATTATAGGGGGCCACTGACAGTTGACAGTTGTTTACAAGGAGGAGGGGTCAAAAATTGCTCCAAAATTGCTGACATAATTACTGGACAGCCCCTAACGCAACGTTCCTTCGAATTTTGATTTAATTGAAATCATCATAATTATAGTTTGCACGGTGCCACCTGTCGGAGTACCAGGAGGCGCTCCTAAAGTCACTGTCAATTTGAAATCATCACTGAATTTTGTCCCATCGTTGCTGATTGAGAGAAAATTGATTCCTTCTTTAGTGGTTTTCAAACTACAGGCAAGATAGCCTCCTGACATCACCGGTTTATCGTCTGAGGTTTCCACACCGTCTTCGTTCTGAAGAAAATAAAAAGTCATAAAACGCATCAAATGAACTTTGTGTCCTCTGTCAATATTTTAGATTTGCGCTCGAGTTCTGTCGCTTATCACTGTCAAGTTACGTAAATAAATGTAAAAGTAGGGCGTTTTTAGTGCAAATCCACGAAATCGGTTTATATTTTGAACCATTTTAAATTATTCACCAATAAATAATCCTGTCTCAAATACAAAACTGATTAGATTAGAATAGAATGAATAGAACTGGATTGCTAATACTTAGATATTATTTCTAATCTACTCAAAGCCTACGCTGTGCGCCTTACATTCAGTGTCTGCACTAACGAAGGCAGGGTGCATTGTAAATAATAAGAGTTATAAATGTTTGTCAAAACGATGAGCAACTGAGTTATGGACATTTGTCCTTGCACGCCAACTGAAATAACTTATCAATATATATATATATATATATATATATATATATATATATATATATATATATATAGTAGACAAGAAGGTATATAGACAGCTACTTCGAGCCGGTGTCGAGCGTATTTAAAATTGTTTTTTGTGGTTGCGCAGGAACTCATATCTTGTAAGAGCTATATTCATTCGTAGGCTTTGACATTATTCTAACTTGACTGCCACTTTTTTTGCTAAAACCTTTCTGACAATTATAATAACTACCAACTCTCTAGCGGCAATAGTTGAACACAAAGCGATTCCAAGAAGTCCTCTTTTCTGTTAATCGTCTTTATTCTGCGATCGAAAATTCCTTTCATGCTGATATCCTCTCTTATGTTTTCCATCCACTTTTCTCTGGGTTTGTCTATCCCCTTTTCGTTCTGTTTGAGTGTATAGTGCCTTTGTAGTCTCCTTTCATCCATTTAGCTGACTTGTCCATACCAGAAGAATCTTTTTCTTCTACTATAATTTTGGCGATAATTGTATCATATAGGCTGAGATACACTGTCTGATGTCTTCGTTTCTTATCTTTAATAGCCGTTCATTTCGGCCACTAGCAACTTATTTTAATTAGCACGAATTTGAAAATATCCATTATCTTGACTTTGACTGTAGCGTAACACAAATTTTCTAAGAGAATAGAATGGAATAGAATGGAATAGAATATCATTGACCATAATCTTACCTTGAATTTGCAGGTTTTGGGACCTTCCACCAATAAGTCAGTTGCTATTACGTATACTTGACAATTTTCCAAAGAATCGCATTGAGGAATTATGACGCCGGTGATTTTGGGAACCGTTCCTTCTGGCAGCGAACAGTCAAAGCCCATGAAACCTACACAAAATTCAGAGGGTTTGTGCTATGCCAGACGCTGCTATTATTATTATTATTATTATTATTATTATTATTATTATTATTATTATTATTATTATTATTGTCTAATCTTTGCTCAGCGGTGGACGTAATTTAGCCCTATACATACCGGAGTTGCATGTACAGACTCCATTAGCGCACTGTCCGTTGTTGCTGCATTGATTTGGACAAATGATGCTGATAATTGTATTATTCGCGTTCACGATATCAATGTAGGTTGGATCTTGAGGGTCGCTTGGTTCATCTTTGCTGATGACGACAGTGTACACGCAGAGAGCGGAGAACTGGACGAGCAATGCGGCTGCCGGTTTTAAACTGTCCGTAATCTGCAGATGCATTCAAATAACAAGTTTAATTTAAGAACTGAAATCGACAATGCCGGCTGACACCTGAAAATTCGTGAAAACAGATCATTTATATTCGCAAAAACAACATTTCGATTGAAGCCACTGTTTTTGGTTCTACTGGCTTACTCCCAGTGACATTTGACCTTGGATGCAGACATCGCCTGACTTGGGGAAGTCGGGCAAAGAGGGTCTTTACTATTGAGAAAGAAATCTTGTTCGACGAGCAGAGATGGTTATGAATATGGACCTGAATATCCTCGTTCTACTTTCTAAAAGCTCAAAGTCTCGCTGACAGATTATTATTATTATTGTTGTTGTTGTTGTTGTTGTTGTTGTTGTTATCTGATAATTTTCATAGCCCGATAACAAGGCAGAAGTCTAAATCAAGAATGCTTTACAATAATGAGTTAGCAGTCATACGACGTACTAAACAAGCGTGTGTTAAGATTCTTCTTGAACTGTTAAATAGATGTCGAATTAGTGACGGATCCCGGGGGGTATTCCACAAAGGTGGGTTCCCTCTGGTGACCGATCTTTCACCTAGAATCGTTGTTTGCGATGGTGGTGGGATGATTAGGGAAACTCTGTTACTAGAGCGAAGCTGTCGGTTGCTGGCAGGCGTGGTGTGTCTTCGAATCAGTGTAGCCAGATAATCAGGACTGGTTTGATCATTTATAGCTCTGAACGTTATCAGACATCTTTTGTATATTATTTTGTATATTATGCGTTCAGGAACGCGCAACCAGTGCACTTTAGCCCTTAGGTGATGATATGATCGCACCATCTCGCACCAAAAGTCAGTCTCACAGATATATTCACAATAAACTGTAGACATCGCAGCCGATTTTCTGGTAGTCCATAATGGACGCTATTACAATAATCGATTCGTGTCAGAATTAGTGTAAGCACCAGTAGGATCACAACGTCTGTCGGCAGTTAGCGTCTAATCTGCTTGATTTTCCGTAGGTGAAAATAGCATACTCTTGCTACATTATGCACATGGCTCTCCAGGGTAAGTTTTTGATCCAGAAGGACTCCAAGTAACCGCAATTGAGTTGTCGCTCCTGCAATGGAGAGTGGGGTTTGGCTTATTAGATTAGTCCTTCTCGGTGAGCTGAACCAAAGTATTTCAGTTTTCTCTGGATTCAATGCCAACCTGTTTGAGGCCATCCATCGATCAATCACAGTGGTACAGTGCGTTACCCTCGTCTCCAACTGTTCTTTATCTGTTGGTGAACACGACGAAAAATCTGAATGTAGTCGGCGTACGCGAAGGGAGAAAGTCCATAAGATCGCACTATTCGCCCTAGGTCAGAGAAGTACAAGACGAAGAGTAAGGGGCCTAGCACCGAGCCCTGTGGTACCACTTTCACGACAGACCGCCGTTCCAGGAAAAAGTCTGAGCCTTGTCTGAAAGGTAGTCAGCAGTCCAGAAGAGCGCCATAGTCGTCAACTCCAAACGTAATCTTGAGCCTTTTGATCAAGATGTGATGATCTACAGAATCAAGAGCTGATGAAAGCTCAAGCAGACACAATAATGCAAGCCGACCGTTTGCCACTGCATCTACTAAGTCGTTGAACACTCATATAATCAGCGTCTCGGTTGAGTGACCTTGACGATATGCCGACTGTTCTTCTGGTAGTAGACCATTTTGACCAAATAAGTGGTAAGCCGTCTGTTTGCAATGCGTTCAAGTAATTTGCACAAGAACGATAGATTCGTAACAGGCCGATAGTTGTTAACTTGAGTTTAATCGGATTCTAATAGATGTGGTAGGAGACACATCATTACAATAGAGAAGCGGTAAAGGTTAAAGTCATCCAATTCAGGTTGCCAGGCATGGAAGAACTCAGAATTACGGTGACAAACTGCATGATACATGGTATACTATATAAAATATACTGAATATACTGTATACTGTATATTTTCATTTTCTTACTTACTGTATACAAAACTTTAAAGAAAACGTTTAGCACATTCGAACATTTTGGACAAATTATCCTACTTTTAAAAAAACAAACTCAATTTAAACAAATTATCTAGCTCATTTGGCATAATTCAATGATTTTATGGCTTTAAAATAGTTTGTTACGTTGTTCAATCAGGACATGTTCTAATCGAGCAAAATTCTAAAAGTCCCACTGTTCAACGAAACATTCCAATATATAGTGCATTTTCGACCTGAATATCCTTGACGCAACCGTCAACCAAAGTAGTGATGTCGATCTTTTCAATATCCTCGCAGGTTTTGTACACTTGCGAGTTGGTTATGGTCGTCGTGCATGCATCATTAGCCTGCTTTTCCTCGATTTTGCTTGGTGTCGGCCAGACGGGCTGGGTCTCTTGCTCTCCAGCGGTCATATTAAAGTTTACATGGATGAAGAGATTGTCGATGTCGACGGGGGCAGTTTGATTGACCGGAGGTAGTCCATTCGTGCCTTCAGGTGGAGGACCGCTAGGAGCACAGGTGAAGCTAGTCTTCATCAGATTCGACTGGTCTGGTATCCAGCAGGTGATGCTAGTTTTAGTAAGGCAATCGCAGGTCAACATAGGGCAATACTGGGGAACACATTTCGGCGGATTGTTGGAATTGAAATTGAAGAGACTTTCTGTTTCGGATACCCTTTTAAAAAGCAATCAACTAAATACACATATATTGTATATTTTTACTCCTGTTTTATTTTATTTCAATTTTTAGAATTACACATATTTAATATGCATAATTAAAACCATGCACTATTCAAATAGGCTAAACGCCGTTATTCTAATCCAAAGAGTAGTTTGAATATGTCATTACGCGAGGGAGCCTAACTAATGCAATTCATATTTTGCACCCTCGACATTAATCTTGAACAGTGGTTTTTAAGGGAGAAATATATTCCGTTACACAATATCTATGCGCATATCATAATAGGAGCCGTTACCGTCATGTTTTGTCCATATATTCAAATGAAATTCATCAAAATCAAACAGAAAGAGAGACAGCAAAAGATACAGTTGAAAACGTAAAATCTTCCATTTTATCGTAATAATGCGAAAAAATATAAACGAGTTTTAAGATTTTCCGGTACGCCGTACTTGCAGGTACCGTCACAAAATGCACGGATTCTAAATTTGAAATGCATCAAACGAAATCATTGCCATTAAAGACTTTTGTAAAAATCAGTAATCTGTGGACAATTTCTTCTGCAGAGACTAAATACTTTTGAACAGGACATAGGAAAACGCGTTCATGTCCTTGGGTCTTAGAGAAAAAGCGTAGATAATTATACTACTCGAACAATGAACTATATTAAACTAATGGCAGTTTTTTATAAGAAAATAAAATAATAGTCTCTGTCTGAAAAATGGATTGCAATCATATTCAACCTGTATTGGTTGCAGTCTGTTGTGCAGAGAGACTTTTGACTTCCTTTGTAGGTACAGAGTCCTGAATAGCTATCGCTGACCAAACCGGTGACGTATATGTCTAGGAGGCCGGGAAATGCTCCGGGATAGACGTCTACTTTCACTCCCGATAGCATTGTAATCTAACGAGAAAATTCATTATCATCATCACCATCACCGCCACCAGCATTATCATCATCATCATCGTGGTCGTCATCATCATCATCATCATCATCCTCTTCTTCATTGGCGGCACTATATCTAGCTACATACATTTCCACGTTGCTCGATCTTGTGTTAATATAATATATCCTTCTACGAGTTTCATGTTCTTTGTTTTCAAGTCCTCCTTGATGCTATCCATCCATCTTTATTTTGGCATTCCTCACCCTCTGTTTCCTTGTATTTTGTATATTTGCGTGTAGTTCTTTGCGGGCCAATCTATTGTTGTCCAATCCTTTTATATGTTCAGCTCACGTTAATCTTGGTTTTTGCGTACTTTATCAGCGTGATGTTTTCTGTGGTTCCTGTCTGTTTTCGAACACCTCCGTTTCTCGATTTCTTACATCTGCTCTCTCCCATTAATTTTTATAGACAAGCAAATAATTAAATAGGTTGAATAGCGTCACAAGCAAAACGTATAAGCCACTACTCCCGCTTCTCAGTCGCAAATTGTTAAGCTACCCAATTATGCCAGTGCCCCTCTAGTGGTCTCTTATTGGGACCCAATACTAACTACTGCATAGCAACAAACAGTTGGCCCCATGCTTATGAGTTGTCACCTCAACGGCCCATCACTTGCCAAATACTGGAGCCGCCATTGAGTAAGGTTGTGATGTGAATGAGTGATGATATGGTTGGAAACCCAATTTTTAAACTTACACTATTGGCCAAAGCATAAGGGCAAACTATCGACTGAAAGACGTAACACGCAAACCAGCCTATCGTAAAGAGAATCGACTCTAATCATTTGTTCAACGTACTGTCCATCCAGCGCCTTTCGGTTCGATTTTCCCACCGGGACAGCTTTCTTCGAGAAGATAACGGATCAGCCGAGGAGAGACGTCCTTAGCGCCCCCGATGTCACGCGGGCAAGCATCGACGCCGACTATGTTGTTCCCTTCTCTGATCATCACCCCGCAGTTGCAGCTTCCTCCGGTGCCACACGCAATGTGACGAACTTGCACCTAGAATTGGCAAACGCATGAAAGTGAAGTGTAACTTCGCCTACCATAATCAGAACCAGAGTCATCGACGAAGTCTCCCAGTAATTATTTGCTAATTTTGGTTCGTTATTATATGTATTTTCTCTCTTTCGACGTAATCGCGGATATCACTAGCTTCAAATGAGTGTTGGTGATAAATTGATATTATCTCCGTTAGTTGTACAGTGAGTTAAGTAGGGTATCCTTTCTTTATGAGATAGTTTTATCGTTGAAGACCTGTTGAGTATACATCAAAACAAAGTAAGCCCTACATTGATATCATAGGCCCACGGATAGGCCCACGTGCTGCATGTCGAAATGCTCACAGTAAGATTAGTGAAAATAATTTGTTTCAATTATTTTAAAATATAATTTTAAAATCTCTAGATGATAAAAAATTAATACATTATGAGACATTACTTACGCCATTGCCCCAAACAATATTTAATGATTATTTACTTGTATCTTGTTTAATACACAATTGACAATAAATGGTACAGTAGCTTAATATTCGAACGCTGCTCATACGCAGAATGTTTTAACTCAGTATAAAGTGTAGACCCAATTCAGGCACGCAAATTAATGCCAATTTTGAAAAAATGCATGATTTTTTCTCCACATTTTGCCTTAGCGCTGAGATTCATTGTTGTTAACGGAATTTTCTATAGATTTAGAGTCGGAATTATATGAATTAAATACATCTTTAGTATAATTTTAAAAATGGAAATTAAAATACCTCGAATGGTCTTTTTGTGTCTTTTACCAGGGAGAAATCTCCCTGAGCATAGCTGGAGTATAATTCTCTGGAAAAATCATTAAATCATACAAATGTTGACATTTTATCATACTTGTAGTATGACGGTGGAAACTTAAATTAAATGTTTACAGACGAATATTAGATCCAATAATTCGACATATTCTAAAATGCATCTCTCCCACTTGACATTTCCTCCTGTCTTGCTCTTTCCAACTCGACATATGGATTTGAAGTACCATCATCTGATACCTTATGAGGGTGTTAGGACAAAACGCCAGAGGACAAAATGTCATGTACATAGTGTCAGCCGACAAAATGTAACCCAAACACTAACCTAACCCTAAACCGTCACATTTTGTCTGCTGACATTTGTCCATTAAATTTTGTCCATGAGATGACAAAATGTCCACGGACATTGTGTCCAGCCGGGCTTACGAGTAGGCCTATTGTTATAAATATTGGTGGTATAAAGTTGTATAATCATCATCATCGTTATTATTGTCATTGTTATCGCTGTTATAATCATTACTTGATGAAAGAGAACTCATTTAATACAAACCGCTAATTAGGAGAATGCGGGGCAAGATGCCCAGACTGTATTTCGCTTCGTTCAGCAAATATTACTAATTTGAGACTATTTTCACGAATAACAACAGGTTTTTACGTTTTTGACACTATGCGCATTATCCTGATACATCATTGGAAATTTCTCAGGTTATTTGTGTTTTCGAACATTTTCATGCAAGACTACACGTGAGATTTCGGTATTTATTGTTTACGGTATACAGTAAATGGCAACACAGCTCAGATGAATTGGTTATAGAAAAAAGTTATTCTAAATTACTGTACATCATTTGAACAAGAGATCATAATAGGAAACTTTGAAAGAATGCTTACTTCGAGTCAAACGGTCGAATGTGTGGGTCTCCTGTTGACAAGCATAGCGGTCTTGGAATGGTGTCGTCAATTTCAACCTAGTTTCATCAGAACATTGCAAAATCCTGCTTACGGGAAATGTCGGATTTTCTTCAAGGAAATCTTGAGCAATTATCAGGATAAAATTTCTTATGGACTCAGATTAATACAACGAAATATTCACACATTTTGAGAAGAGGTTTATCGGCTTATCAAACCTTTGCAAAGTGTAAATCTGTACAGCAATCTGTGTAACAACATGTCCGAGGAAATGTCTGAAGTCACAGTCGCGCCTTTCCCGTTGACATCCCTTGGTTTTCTCACCTCTCATAGATGTTCGAACGTGATAAGAATAGTGTCAACCTTCAGGATTGTTTTAAACGCCTTCTTGCCGAGTCGTATGGTCTAAGTGCCTTAGAATAATAAGCTTCTGCAGTGCTACTCCCTAAAAGCACTATATAAATCCGCAAAATTTTACTTATGCCTTATGTATGATCATTGACATGTAATTTTTGCCTGGCTAGGCCGAGAGTTAAGCAGGTGCAAATCTTGAAAAATGATATTAATCTGCAATTAAATTGTCACATGCATAGCCTAATACTACTATTGCGACCGTATTGTTATAGAAATTAAATTACAAATAAACATGCATAAACCACGGGGTGACGCAACGGCCCCCGCCGGCCACGCGCTTCTGATGATGATGCATAGCCTAATACTACTATTGCGACCGTATTGTTATAGAAATTAAATTACAAATAAACATTGAAATCGTACGAAAGTGTGATGGGGCAGTTAATTTGCCGATAGCATAATAGTCAAACATACACTGACTTATAAATATTCATGATTGCAATCCTAAAATATTGCTCGGTGCAAGGGTAGTCAAGCACAGTTGTCGCTCTCAATCAATCAATCAATCAATCAATAAACTTCTGTGGCGCCACTATCATAATACCCAGGGCATCATCCGATTGCGCACTCAACATACATTAGCAGACGTGAATAGCATATTTATATTTATAAGTAAGTGTATATTTGCCATTAGGCTTAATCTTCGACATAGCCGGTGGCCCGCCCGAATTTAGAAAGGAGGAGCCAGACGCCCATCGTTTTCGACGGACGCGTCTTGAAATAGACACAGCAGTAACTATTGCGCCTACCGAGAGTCCTTTCGTGCGGTAGTTTTGGAAAGGAGTGCCGTCGAGTTTTGAGTCGTCGTTCGGTGTTTTGAAGCTGATTTCGGTGATGAAGGGCTTCCGTCTCATACCGACGGTAGGCACCGGCGTCGCAGTGATCACGCCGGACGTTGATTTAAGAGGCGTTAGCGCGAACTCACACGGGTTCAACTGAATCTGGCCGTTGGGAACGAAAACAAATGTATAGCTGGCATCGCATGGAGTTCCCGGTGGATTGTTGAAGCATTTGGGAAACGTGACGGGAAAGTTTGGTTTCATTTTGAATTGGATCGATTCTCCTTCTTTGAGGACAACGTTTGTAACTGACTCGTCAGCTAAAGTCTACAATTCATAAGATAACTACATCTACTTTACCAATACTTTACACTATTCACTCCGCCAATCATCAAAATGCGCATAGTTCTGACTTTATTAAATGGCCACCGAAGATCTATAGAGTTGTTTCATTTATTTGTACAATAGAACATTAAAGATTGCCATAGATGTTGCAAACGTAAAATCTAAATTAAAAAACGTAAAAACGCGTTTTTTCTAAAAAAATTAAAAAGGTAAAAACGTTGTAAAAACGTTCATTTACTTTTTAGCCAACACAAAAATTAACATATTAATTTTCTACTATGGTGGCGTATTTAGTTTATAAACGAAGAAAAACAAGACAACGAGCCACACTCATTGGTAGGCGTAATGCAGAAAACGCTATCGTAAGCCTATTTAATTATGGTGACAATTTGTTAATAGCTTTTTGAATAAATATTAATAGCATTGTCCTGGCACCAAATTAATTAACTTCTCTAAAAGCCATAGGGGCCTAGACAGTCAAGACACGAAGCGATCATCTTAGGTTTAACGTAAAAGTATCACCTTCAAAGCTGGTTAAACTCACATTCTAAGGAATTTTAAGCAATTGCAGATAATATTTTTTAAACACAACGCACCTATTCGTATAAATTTCGTACACTTTACAACAAAAAGAGAATTCAACTCAATGTGGTTCGCTTTTCGACTTTTCAATATTGCGGCGTTTTGGCGCTAAACTTCGCGTAATTGAAATTGTGTAACGCCTTGATTAACATTTGAAAATTTTGATTAACCGCTGTCCGTTTGTCTGACCTATGATCTAGAAATAATTGAAATGCCATATTGCAAAAAGCCGTTGAAAAACGTAAAAAAATAAAAAACGTAAAAAATAAAAAACGTAAAAATCGCGTTTTTTGTTGACGAATAAAAACGTAAAAAACGTTTGCAACATCTATGAAGATTGCCTATCGAGTCTGCATTGATATTCGTTTCGGCTTAATTTCGCAGGGACTGGAAACCAGCACATTTTTTTAAAAAGTTAGTTGCAGAGCGCTGACGGAAAGGGCTCGACTCCCGTTTAGACCCTCAAGTTTGCGGTTCGTCTGTTGGATATACTCACCCGAAATTCAAGATGTACACAGTGGCCTGCCTCACTATTTTAAATAAATGTCAAATCATCCAAACATCTCATTGAACAAGATTTATTGATGTATCAGTCAATGCATTTAAAATTAATATTTGATTCTGCAAAAAGCACTGTTTGCTAAAGTCTAAAAATTCTGAATCCTCTCACTCTATTTGTTAGATCTTTCAATGGACTTAGTGCCTAAGATCAGTTATTTCTGTAGAATCTTGACTTTTCCTCCAATGTCTATGTCACTGTTTCCCATTCAGACTGATACAGTGTCTCTCAATTTCGCCAGATCTTTTACTGATTATGTATTATTGAATACTAGAATTGATATTATACAATTGCTATCTCCATCTTCTCTTTTTCCCCGCCACCCGTCTCTCCCCCATAGCTACTCCACACAAACTGGATATCATTGACCGACATATTTCAGATATTCGATTATTTACCCTCATATTCGTCCCTACTGTAGGAATAATACTTAGGCTAGTACAATGTATAAACAATACGCTACTTAAACGATAAATGTCCTAAGGTTCTTGAAATAAAATCTTGGCATATAAATTTTATGAACTAGAGGGGACCAAATAGTGTAAAGACGGTAGAGGTCTGTCAATTTCTCAGGCCTTTTTAAAGGTTTTTAAATAGGCGAATGTCGGCAGTGACCGATTGCCCTATGACCAATTGTCGACCAATTGTCCATGTGACCAAAGTGCAGTGAGAACATGTGACCAATCATCCTATGACCAAACGTCCGGCTACCGTCAATAATGCCATATGCCAGAAGACACGACAGACATAACTGTTAAGGTGCTTTATAGAGAAATTGATTTTATCTTTCGACGAATATCAATACAAACTATTCACAAATGCAATGCTCTCAATAGTTAAAAAAATTCCGTCGAATAATGATAGTGGGCTGGTAGCTCAGGCCTATCTGCAAAATATCTTTACTACGCAGTCAATTTCAGTTACGGTACTCTTAAAACCGCGCAATATAGTCTCTGCATAGTGCTGAAGCCAGTGCAATTTTATATTTAATTATCAAGCTTTTTTCGCCAGAGTTTATAAACACTTACCACAGGTTCAAGGCCGAACGATTTCTCATTGCTATACCGAGGTTCACACTTTGTTTGATCACTTCCATCATAATAGGGAGAAGCTTTGGCTTTCAGCTACGAAAATAACCAAACGGTTTATCATCAAAGCTTTCAATCAATGAATGAATGAATTATACGCTAATTGATTAGCGGACTGACTAACTGAATGGATTATATAATTAAATAACTGTTATTTGCTAATTGATTAATCATATTTATTAATTAATTATTTATCGTTCTTTGAGTACGTTATTTTGTTATTTCGTCTCGATATCAGTTCTTTGAGTGATCAATTTCGGTTTTAATTTATTGAACAAAGACGTAATTTTCTATAAGCATCAAGATGATAAAACTAAATGAGTATTAGATTTCCATCTCTGTACTTGTACTTCAAGCACGCTGATCGCTCAAAGATGCGGGCTAGGAGATCAATCTCCCACGAACTTAAAATCTGGAGGCATGGGTTTGGTAGCAACGGAAGCTGGTTCTAAATTTTAAAAACGCAGGATCTCCAAAAACGTGGGCAGTTAAAATGAAAGGTTCTCATCTAGATGGACTGAAATGTTATCGCCCTCATTGCCCCCAATAATTCTTAGGTGGGAATTGACGACTCACAGTTTTGCCCAGATTTCCGATCAGAACGTCTTCTTGAAAAATCGCGTCAGGAGCAGTTGAATTGGTCACAACCTCGGCGATCTTCGTTCCATCTGCTTCTAGCTCCACCAGAAAGCGTGCTCCGTCGTCGGTAGTTTGAGGGGCATACGGAATGGTAATGATGATGCCGAACCGAATGGTTTTGAATTCAGTGCCTGACGCGTCGACGAGATTCTTTTCAGCCAACGTGACAGTACTTCCAAAAACCGGGTTGCTCATCATCACTGGGCATTGCGGATCTGCATTAGTAATGAACCGTAATGAACCAAAACTCAACCTTACATGACACTCGAGATGCATGCTCAGTCAACCGATGGCGTACATTGCACATTTTACACCCCATCTTTACAAAAAATAGCATCGCAAGCGTGTCACTTGGAATTGAGCTACACTTATGAAGAGCTGCGCATTTGCAAATCAGAGATATTCGAAGAATCCGTGAATTTGTGCCCAAACCTGCCATGGTTCCTCTTGCCAACGTTCTTGTCGGCAGTACACTTGGTTATTGTAATTCTTTGTACAATTGTATAGAAAAATCTAATGTGAAAAACTTCCAAGAATTCATAATTCTATTTGTCTACTTCGAACCATTACTAAAACTCGTAAGCATGATCATATTAAACTTGTTCTTTTAAAAAAGTTACACTGGCTGCCGGTAGAGCAGAGAATTGAATTCAATACTGGTCATCTGGTTTACAAAATGCTATAGTCTGACCACTCTCAATATTTGAAATCCATGTTAAACCACCTGAAACATTCTCATTCAACAAGGTTTACTGATTCATCGTTAAATGGACCCAGAACCAGCACCGAAATTGATAAGAGCTTTTTCCCTCTCTGGCCCAAATACCTGGAACTCTCTTCCTCAGGTTGTCAGATGTTCCAATAAACTGAGTATTTTCAGATCTAGGCTTTAAACACGTGTCTTCCAATTAGCATTTCCTCCACCGTCTGTCTCTCTCTGTTTCCCTCTGACTGATCTGTGGAATAACCTGGTCTTTTTTGCCGATGGATTTAAAGTACCATCGATTGATATCCTTGGGTATTAAAAATGGTGCTATAAAAGTGCACAATTATTATTGATAAAATGCTAATCTCAAGTTTAAGAATTATGCGATGCTCAATATAGGCATAATTGATTCCAGAACCAACCAGGATAAAATTCATTTTATGAAACGCAGTGCATCGCGTCTTTTGTACACTGACATGGGAGTGATCGAAGATAGAAGGATTTTCGGAAGAATTATCTGACAGACATGCTCAGGTGTCAGGGACGCCTGAAGTGGAGGTGCAGCTGCACCCCCTGGAAAAATTCAGGGGGTGCAATGCACCCCCTGGAAAGAGGATGGTCTGCACCCCTCTGCACCCCCTGAATCTTGAAAAGGTAAATTCTAGCGTTGAAGACCTTTTTTTTGCTTGTCAAGGATTTGAAAGAGAAAATTTCACTTCGAAAAAATCTAATCTGTACCCCTGACCAAAATTCGTTCCGGCGGGCCTGTCAGGTGTGCAACCTTAAGCCTAAGCGAAAGCATGCAACGCCATTGGTCAAAAGTAAGATGCTATAATTTTTGTTTGAATATTTGAAAGCACGCTCAACATATCTATAGAAGGTCAAAACTGACGTCGACAATGATTTCCTCGTCTCCTCTTCTCTCTTAAAGCGCTCTCGAAACATGGGCTCATTGTGATACTCAATATATAACGCAGAAGATCTGACGATTCCTTCAAGAGTAAAGGGCTTAAAATTAACCTCGAGCATAGACAGATCAATAAATATATTGTTTTCATTCTAAGCTGAAGAAATTATTAGCGAAAATCAGCACAGCAAACGCTAATATAGATGATAATGAAAATCATTACTCGGATTGTCACCAGGTGGCTGAGGCTCGTCAGGAGGTGACTCATAGTCTTTCGAATTGCCAGTAGGTGGCTGAGGCTCGGTAGTTGGCAGAGTCTCGGTAGGTAGCGGAGTTTCGCCAGGTGGAGAGGCGACGATTTCGAACTGGTATTCTGGACTGTAGACATTTCCGTCATTGCTAAGAGCAACAGAGTAGGATCCCACATTCACGGTTTCCATAGAACAGGTCACTCTGCCGTCCATAACTTCCGGTTTCATGTCATTCGACAACTTTCCGGCAGAATCCTAGAATAGTTTGGAATGTATTCAAGATGACTATACAATTAAGTGTTGATCTCATGTTATAATATCATCATGAGAAACATCAAAATCAGCATGAACACGTCGTCAGCATCATAAAAATATTAGCCAAAGCCACCAACATTACCATCATCGTCACCAACACCGCTCTGTCTGCCTTCTCCACAATGACCACCAAAACTATAAAAACTATAATCATCAATTTTTCTCCTATCAGCAGAATTCTTGAGTTCAAAAATGAAAAAGCGAGCTTTCGTAAAAACTGGAGACCCGAATGAGTTTGACATAAAAGAGGAAATTGAATTGAGCTGGTTAAAGTTACAGGTTTGTGGTACGAGAACTAAGAATGGGCTAGGCTCTTACTAAGAAGACGCTCAAATTTGTTTCATCAAAAGCCTAGCGCTTCACTCTCTCATTGTTCACATTTTACAATAATAGACAATCATACAAATATACATTCATATGCCATTCCATTGATGTCATTGCAGTTAAGTGTATAAGGTAGGAATGAGTAAGTAAGACCGAAACACCCTATTTGATGGTAGGACATCTGCATTGCAGGCAAAGATTGCACAATTGTCTTCGTATGGCAGTTCCATAATAAGAGCCATAGAGACCTTTGTTTTTGCCTTCAGGCGTCTAAGGTTGAAGAGTTTGCCATCAGTGCGGCATCGAAGATATATGCTCTCAGTTAAATCTTGGGTTGCCTCTAGAATGACCGCAGAGTAGAACAATATAAATAGCAAATCCGCTGGTACACCCCGCCTGTAGAGATTTCAAATGTTTCTGACACGTGTCCATTTGTTGATATTCAGCCATCCATGCCGTCATGCAACTCTCTCACCACTGCGATGAACCTAAGGGGACACCCAAGCTTCTCTAGAATTACACAGAAAGCTCATGGATTGATGGAATCAAACGATTTTCTGTTGTCGAAAGATATGGCATATAACGGCATGCTTAGTTGTCTGCATTTTTACCTGCAGTTGCAGTGCACAGAATATCATATCACAGGTGTCACGTTTTGGTCGGAAGCCACACATCTGTTTTAGACAACTCCGTTCAGCTAAGTGTTCAGATAGCTTTCTTGTGAGCACCTTAGAGAGAATCGTTCCAACAAAGGACAACAAAGAGATGTCTCAGTAATTATCACAGTTGGAGCGATCACCGTTGTGTTTATACATTGAGACTATCAAGGCATCTTTCAGGTCAGATGGTAGCGAAGCCTGATGCAAGATGTCTGAAAACAATGCCTAGAGACCAGGGTCCTTTCCTGATTTTGAGCTCTTGATTGCAGATGAGATTTCATGCAGATTTGGTGGAAGGTCCAAATGGGTTGCATTGGGTGGCTGCGGAATTGCATTTAAAGACTCTTTTCAGAGTTAAGAAGGTTTGTTTAGAAGTTAGGTTAAACATTCTCTCCAACGTGTTGGCAAATCTTGTGGATCGGTGTAGGTGTGTAAGCTGTCGCCAGATTTTATGCTGGTAGTGATCCCAGGTTTCGGACCAAAAGTAAGATTAGGGATGAAGATACACTTTGATGATAAGGACCTATAAGTACGAACACTTAAACACTATGTAATTGCAAGCAAAATCCAGCGTGGTGAAGTCCGGCAAAATAATCTAATAATACATTGTACTCACTTTGAATTGGCACTTGACCGATCCTTCAGTGGATAAATTTTGAGCTGTGACTATGACTTTAGTGCAGATTTTAACGTCATCTGAATCGCATTTCGGAACCAGAACTTCAGTTATGAAAGGCACCTGGCCTTTGACGAGAGAACAGTCACTTCCCATGAATCCTGACAATAATTATAACTAGTTTGGTTAAAGTTTCATACATCAATTGAAACAGTCCGCATTATGGTCATATTTCGTGAATAACAATAATCGTAAAGACTCTCTCAGTTCAATCAGATTAGTTTCATTTAAAGAGACAATTGACCAAAAATGAATTATTGCTGCCTGCAATCTGGAGTAAAAATTCTGCGAACCGTACAAAACTAAAGTACAGATTTTAGACATGGGTTTTGAGCGAAAATTTGAAACGTGAGGTTAAATTAGGGATAAACTGAATTATATCAGCTTAAACGTTTTGATCGAAAATAAGCTTGCTATCTGTTCTCATAATCAGCCGCTAATGAGTGCCTATTCTAAGGCAAAGTCAAGTAGAAATGCATAGTGTTGAGATTTTTATAAATCCTTTTCTCGTAATGAAAGAAGGGCAAAACATAATTGTAGCAAGATATCATCGTTTTAAATTACCCGTATTGCAAACGCATGAGCCATTCACGCATTGGCCTTGATTGTTGCACATATTAAGGCAGATTGGTTCTTCATCGGCATCTGGAAAACATTTTTTGCTATAACTTGTGATAATCCACTTTGAAGGATCTAGATCATCCATTAGCTAAAAACCAATTAACAGATCAGATAAACATCGCTATCGATAACATAATTAGTTTTAATGCATAAGTTTCTAATTAGTCCTAGCACTTGACAAAGCGTTGTTTTTGTCTCGATTCGATCTGAACACATTTTAATTTTAATTTTTGTTAGAGCGAACAATGCACGTTTGGTAAAATTAGATACTCGTCTAATAAATTCAATTCTGTAAATTAATATTGGTACGAGCATAAATTCAAAGTAAACAAAACAAAGTTTCTAGTGTAGCATTCTAGCAAAAGATTTTACTATATTAAACTGTCAATGACGTTACTGATATTTTAATCTTACGAGTATCAATGCTTCCAATTCAGAATTGCTAGATAGATCGATGTGATTTCTGAATTTTTAAGATTGTTCCATATCATTTTATTACAATTATATTATCGTTTCTTTCTGTAAGCAAAATTTCACTAATATGGGAAATATTTTATGGCCATATTCAGATGATGAATATTTAGAAATGCGCAATCTCATTCCTAACATTTAATAGTGCTTCTCAATTTTACATCGAAATGCTGCTAATGGCATGTTCGTTAAATAGCATTCAGTTGGTTTCAACGGCGTTGGGAAAACGCTATTAGTTGGATTAGAGAGCATTACGACAAAGAATAAAAAGACTGCATTTTAGAAATACCTGAATATCTTGAACACAGATCTCAATCAGCTGCACGGTGTCGACTTTAACTTGGGCCTGACATTTTTCGTAAAAATCTAGACTGCTTATAGCATTCGTGCACTGTGTTTTCGCTTCCGTCTCGGTAATATGATTGTTCCTAGTTGGCCAAACGGGTTTAACGGGAGGCTCAGCTGTTGGCATATCAGGATGTTTGAAAATTTCTGGATTGAAAACGTGATACGTTTCATTGCCAGAAATGCTGCAAGCGAAGGGAGTGCTCAACACATTTGATCGTTCCGGTTGAGTGCAGGTCCCATTGGAGTTGACGTCGTTCGCGTCGAGGCACTGACAAGCCGGCGTACTGCAGGAATCGTAATAGCACTTCGGATTATTCCCAGATTTGAAACTGAAGAAGCTCTCATCCTCTGGAACCCTGCCACGTTGCAACACATTTGTTGAAATAAAATAATTTCACAACTTTGCTCAAAGAACATTTTGTTTGCACTTTAAATTACCAGAAAGACTATAGCATTGGCGCACAGTTTGTTTACGACCGCCTCGTTAAATTTATTGATCTTAGTTGGCCAAACGGGTTCGGTGGGAAGCCTAGAAGTTATCTCATGATGATTGTAGGCTAAATATCTGGATTGAAAACGCGATTCGTTTCACTGTCAGAAATGCTGCCAGCAAAGGTGGTGCTCAACAGATTTTATTGATCCGGTTGGGTGCAGGTCCTATTGTAGTTACTATTAATTAGGCCTACTACTATTATTATTTGTATTCAATGTTTATCATGCGACGACTACGGTTCTGAATGCTCGCTTTTAAAATTAGCCATAATGACGCCTAATAGCCGACACTGCGTGTCTAGTAATAACGAAATAATAGCGTATTTTGTATGTGGTTACACCGGTGAGCTACATCGAATCAAGAATCATGCAAAGTTATTGCTCAAGCCTGACATACGACCGTCACAAAGTGATATTTAGGTTGTTTGTTTGTTTGTATATGTTTATGTGTATTTAGGTTGGCTGGGTGTGTTAGAGACTGAGAGGTGAGCTGGTGTGCGCATTGATGGTGTCTGTATGGTATCTGTATGCTGTATGGTGGCGTTAGTGAATCAATAGACGTGAAGGTGAAAGACAGGTAGCAGTCGAGCGGAGGTCGCTGTTGTGAGTGGAATGGAAAGTAGTGGTGTTGGTGAAGAGAAATTGAAATAGAACGTTGTCAAGAATATTTTGTAACGGATAGAATATTTGATAAATGGAGAATTATAGAATTTATAGAAAGCTGTTTTGATGATGTTCAACCGTCAATGTAGAAACCGGTTTTGAAGAAGTTCGAAGGTACTTTATAGAAATGCTTACGTGAGTAGAAACGAAAATTATTAGAATTAACTTTTGCTCAGTGCTCAGAGAAATAGAATTGCGTTCTTATGAGTGAAATGTTGTTATCTGTGAAAACATTGTGAGTTAGAATTAAGTTTGTATTGAAGAAAAAAAGGATTAACTTTTGCTCAGTGCTTTGTTGATTGGTTAATACGTTAAGACGGAGAGCATCTAAAGTACATTTGACATTGAAAAGAAAAGAACCCCACAAGCTAAATAGGAAATTGAAACAACGACAAAGCGTTAAATATCGTAATCGTAGGTCTTCGGAATGCATGTATTTATGCATCTGCTCTCCGATACGCTGACTTCAGATGAAATTCTGAGGGAATATTGCAGAATATCCCTAAGATCTTCAGCAAAAGACACTTTGAGCAAGCACCACAGCTCGTCAGTTGGAACCGGGAAATTACAATCTGGCGACGTTCTGAAAGTCATGACCTGACTTTTCAAAATCCCAAGCAACCCCCGAAATACAGGGGTATTCAAGTAAATTGCGCGAAGGACCAGATTTGTTCATGACTGGTGCCCGAGGGCAATGTGAAAACATTTATTAATTTAGAAATAAATTTATATAGTTCATAGGCAATACAAAACAGGTAAGTTGAAAACGAGACATTTGAATGTGTGTATTTTTTATGTATTAGAAAAAGTTATTGATGTCATGGCCCGCGAAGACATTATTCAATGTCTTCGCGGGCCATATTGCAGCCTCTGGCGGGCCGTCCCATGAATGCCCCTGATTCACTAACGTGAAAAATCGGTGATAAGCTACCTATACTTATCGCATTCTTCTATACATGGATTCTGAGTTCCGTTGTGGGCGCAAAGTCCGAAAACACGATCGCTGTTGATATCATCGATATTGATGTTAAGCATAGTTATGGATGACCATTCCTCAGTAGTCACGTCAATTTTGACACCGGAATTCATGAGGATCTAGGAGTAAAGCAAAAATGAATTTGTGATGTAATAAACTGTACATTGGCGTTTCGTAAAGCTACGTTTTGAGTGTTGTGGCGACATATGCGATTTTGCGATCATTAGTTCAATTAAGAGAGTGTATTAGCCCTTATTATGAGTTTTATTCAGTACCGCATACATTTGGCGTCAGTTTTCTTATTCTAATACAATCATTCATAATGAACACGTCGTCATTTAAATTCAAAAAATTAAAGGTTTGCTCAACTGCGCAAGCACAATGCTGTCGAGAAAAATCTATATCTCAAAGAGAGATATGAAAATAGAAAATAGTGTAGATAAAATATATTTAAAAAATTGCAATTTGTCACAAAAACAATAAATGACAAAGGTCTGATACGTTTGCTTCCCTTAAAAAATTTGTTTTAAAAGAAAATTCATCGAAATTGTCGTTCAATGACATTTAAACGGAAATCACTGCCGTGATGTGAAAGTTTCTATTCACATACAGTAGAAGGCGCAAGAGACAAGGACTTCGCATAATGATTGGCCCGCTTTCTAAAAGGCGCTATTAAAATTTCTACTTCATCCATTGCACACCTTCAATGGATATAAATATTTCCAAATGGAAGATGACAAGAGTGGGTTACGCGCTGGAGCGGTAGGCTGACGGAGCGGTTTCAAGCCCCGTGGGCGTCCCTAGTGGCTTTCACACAGGCAGTAATGCCTCCTAAGC
Organism: Metaphire vulgaris; assembly: GCA_018105865.1. Lineage (NCBI taxonomy): Eukaryota > Metazoa > Annelida > Clitellata > Crassiclitellata > Megascolecidae > Metaphire > Metaphire vulgaris. The sequence continues at coordinate 7,997,461 of CM030860.1, read as the reverse complement.
CATTTTAAATCACGCTGAAATTTAAGAATGAAAACGGTCGCGACTTGAAAGAAATACTGTTACTTCAACGTACAGTAAGCCCGTTGTTATTCGGAATGACTTGTCCATTGGGACAATCTTCGTCGCGCAGGACCAGAATCGGTAGCAGAGTGGTGTCCTTAACGCCTGCATCGTTAACTCGCTCACAAGCGTCGGCAACGATGATGTTGTTTCCCTCTCTGACTCCCAACGCGCAGATGCAAGAGGCCCCATTATCTCCACATGGAAACAATCGCGACTGAATCTTTTGATGGATAGAAACAGAGTAAGCTTAGTATAATCGCCAGCAACGTCAATCTCTATCTCTTTTGCTTTTTCAAGTTCAAAACGAATGTTATAATCTGCATCTTAATTCCAAGATTTGTTGCCATAACGCCATTGCAATATATTTGCTTCTTACCTGATATCTTAAACGCAAAATTTCCTGCCGCACATTAAAATGCATTGACTGTGAGTAGCCTATAGGTACAAACCAAGATAATATAGATGATTAATTTAATCTGCTGAATGTGCTATAAGCTACTTACCTGGAACAGTCTTATGGCGTCTTTCATAAGATAGTAATCTCCCTCATTATATGAATCTATTTTCACGCCCTCCGCGCTATAGAATAAAGAAAACATTCAATTTGATAAAAGCTTCTTCTCTAACCTAATTAAGTAAGTAAGTAAAGTAAGTAAAATAAAATCTATGGATTTCTATAGCGCCTTGGAAAGCACAACAGTAGCTGCTTATTCTTAGGCGCTCAGCCTCTCTTAAAATAGCTATGGGGAAGGTATACTATCAGCCAGGCAATAGTCAACATCCAAGGGGCAGTGAGGCTAGGTTGTTACAACTATGGAGGATATGATTTTAGAAAAAGGAAGGAGTTAAGCTTAGACTTGAATACTTGATGACGTCATGCAGGAATTATAGGACATGAGGATTCAGATTTTATTGTTTGACAGTGCCCAAGTCTGCGGAGGGAAGCTGAGATCGAGTTCCAAAGTTCAGGTGAGGCGTATGAGAAGGCACGGTATTACGTATTAAACCGATTATATCAACACTAAAAAGCGAAAGTAAACAAGCATAGCTGTGCCAATTAATTGGCAGCATTCATAATTGGACCGATAATTAGGGCAATCGGTAATCGGGCGCCGGTTCGGTGCCGATACCGATTAATCGGCAACATTCGCATTCGGGCCGATGATTAGGATAATCTGAACAGTCAGCTGTCGGGTGCCGAGTTATTTTTGTGGCCGGCAGTATGACCTCTCGGCCCGAGCGAGTGGTGAGTGTCGCCCTGTGGGAGTCCATGGTCGTTTTCTTTTGAGGTGATGCTGGCGCCATCTGCGGAGTCGACGGCGGATTCGACGGCGGCTATTATTAAATACACATTATGCATTGAGTCTCTTGGCAAACCTCGAATTGCTCCTGAATATAGAAGACATGTGCATTTACGCTGCACCTCTATGGCATATGTGATTGCATGGCCATTAAAAACGCCCGATTTGGAGAATTCGACAGATAATCGGTATCGGCAAACCAATCGGCTGTCTAACAAACGGACCAAATTTAAAGGTAATCGGAACAATCGGCAAAAAGTGCAATCGGCACAGCTCTAGTAAGAAGACGCGTATGATAAATTAGATTGCTGATAACCAAGCAGGTTTTTACTTTTCTAAACGAAGGGAACACAGTAAGAACTGAAGTAAATGAAAGACAACGAATAAACTGAAAGAAATATGCTAACATCAAGCAACAAACATGCATAGGCGACTTCGATGAAATTAAAAGTGTATGTCACGACGATGGAAGTGATGATGATGATGATGATAATGATGATGATGATGATGATGATGCCGACGACGATTATGCTTTTTTCAGCTGTTGATGATATTGACGAAGAGTTTCACGTTTTAATGTAATCAATTTAGATAAAAGTCATCGATAAATTAAACTTGTGTAAAATGATCTACAAACTTGCCCCTTATGAATGGTTACAATGTGAGGATCACCAACTGCAGAACATTTGGGTACTTCCCCGCCGTCCACAACTTCGACCTAAAATTATTGGAAACGCTAAAGTTTGTCATTTCAGCCTCGATTTCATTCTTGTTTTTTGCAGGCAATGGAAGTAATGGATATATCACTTGACAAGTTCTACAAGACGATTTTATTTATAGGCACATTTATGTCACATCCTATCAAAACTGGAATTAGCCACAAAAGGAAACATTATAAGTTAGGGAACTCGTAGAAATAGTTGAAACTGTGGAGAAGGTATTTGGCCAACGAATCGTGAAGAAATACTAAATTCATTGAATGCCGTATCCAGAAAAGAAATACACTGGCTCAGCGGTTCCAAAACTGTGGTCCGCGGACCGAAAAGGGTCCGTGGAGGATATGGCGGGATCCGCGAGAGCCTCCCAAAATACTCAGTAGCACTTCATAGCTTTAGCATTAGCAGTCTGTGTTCTCAAATTCTGTGTGCCGGTCGAGCCACCAATAACAATAATAATAAATACAAATAATTATATATATATATATACTAAAGCTACATAATAATATCTGGCTAAAAGCCTATAGTAACACCGCCAGCCGGAGCATAATACTAGCGGGATAAAGCCAAGGAGGTTTCGCGAGAGCGTGCGAGAGTTCCCAGCATGCAGGCGACATCAGTTTATTTTATTGAAAGTCCTTATTGATAACACTATAACAGATTTTGTTTCATGAAAGAAATATTTCGCTCCGTAGCCTACTGTGCTTAGTCAGTCACCAGTCTCCTGGCCATGGAGAAATAAGGAAGAAATTAAAGGCGTGTCAGTACTTTCTTTTCATATCATTCGGATAACAAATTCCCCTGGCCGCCACCAGACTATCTAGAACAGGTTCGTCGGAAAGAATTCTTAGCAGGGGTGCATTTTTCAGGGGCGTAGCTAAAAAAATATCATTTATCATTAAAAAACCTGACAAGCAGAAAAGATCACCACCTTCCTTTATCCTCTTTTCAAAATCCTGACTAACAAAAAAGGTCATCACCCTTCCTTTACATTCTTTTAGAAAATTCTGACAAGCAAAAAAGGTCATCACCCTTTATCCTTTATTTTCTTTCAAAAAATTCGACAAGCAAAAGGTCAGCACCCTTCCGTTATCTTATTTCAAAAAAACCTGACAAGCAAAAAAGGTCATCACCCTTGCTTTATCCTTTATTTTATTTTTTAAAATCCTGACAGGCAAAAAGGCCATCACTCTCCTTTTATTTATTATCTTTTTTTAAAAAATCCTGACAAGCAAAAAATCAGTCTCATCTTCCAGGGGCTGCACTACACCCCCTAATTTTTACCAGGGGTGCACCTGCACCCCACTTTCTACGGACCTGATCAAGAATTGACAGTTTGTGCTAAAAAGAAAGCACATCCATCTCAATAACAATAATTACAGTATATTTAAGATAATCTAACGAAGTAGCTGATTCTGGAAAAATAAGCGTGTTCAATCTATATGATTGTAATGTAACGTTTATTCAGCGTTTAATTGTATATTATGATTGTCGTCTGCATCGTAGCACGTCGTCTTAGGCCACAGGGAAAGCGCTGCTAGCCAACTGGTGTTGTGGGAATAGTCTGCCGGTTATTGTAACTAAGATATTAATGGCAATATTTACTTGATAAATAATGTTGTCCGCGAACTAAGCCGGAAACAAAGTAGGGGTCCGCAATCAAATTGTCATAATAATAATAATAATAATAATAATAATAATAATACTAATAATAATAATAATAATAATAATAATAATCCAACATGTTTGGGAACCTCTGCACTGGCTGAAGATTTCGGAGAGTATAGTTTAGAAACGTTGTTCGTTGACGTTTCGAGCAATGAACGATCCCTTCTGCCCGGAATACCTGTTTGTGCTTATACGGCGGCTGACGTCGTCAAACCGTCGCAAACAGTTGCGATCTAACATGCGAATTTGCATCTATGCCCCTCCTCCATCCAGGATGGTGATGCAGGGGGAAAATCCGTGACCCACGGCAACCTTCTCCTCTGGAACGCGCTTCCAGTGTCAGTGATCTCGAATACCTCTTTCGAGGAGTTCCCGTCTGCACTCGAGACGCATTAATATCGCATTTCTTATGAATATCTTTTGTAAAACGCTCTTGACTTTGACTTTAGGCTATGCTATAGCGTTACACAAATTACCCAAGAGAATAGAAGAGAATATTAACAAATTGAATCACCTGATTATCTCCATCAACTGTTTATGACTTGAAACGAAAATAGGTTTTGACGCAATGCTTTCGCTAATCAAGAAACGACCATACTGCAAAGTCTGTCGTCTTTATGATGCCATGAAAGTGTCAACTAGTAAAATTATCTTCGTTTTCATATTCATTTTATAGAAAACTGGGACGAAATAAATGCAGAGATCTAGTCGGAAATTTGCTAAGGTGACATTACCAATTATGAGTACATAGGGATACCTGACCAGTTGGAAAGAATTTAAGGACACACAAAACACATTGGCTTATCAGACTTTTCAGGACGTTATCGATGCACAAAAAAACTAGCGATGACCTATATATTTGCTTGTCGGACTTTTTAGAACGTTAAAGAAGCAAAATATCAAAAAATTGATGACCTCTTTTCCTTGTTTCAACTTTATGAGGCGTTAAAGATGCAAAAAGCACAAAGAACTAGTGATGACCTTCTTTAGCAATCAATGTCAATCAATTACAAAGCTCTTGCCTACTTCTAAAATTGGTAATCACTATTTTAAAAGACATTTAAGGACATTTTGTGTCCTTATTAAGGACAAACGCCCTTAACCCTAATCCTACCAAGTGGGGTCATTCATGACCCCACGTCAGATCTATGCTGTGCTGTTCTTGCACTACTTTGAATTTTCTTAAGCGGTTTCAGGAATTTGTTGCTTAACAACAGTATCATCACTTCCTGGTTTTATTTCAAAAAAGTATTTTTAAAATTTTTGACTATTGTAAAATTCCTGTTGGGGTCACTTATGACCCCAAATTCTTACTGCAGTAATGGCATCAAACAGCATTAGATTAACAGAATACTCGGCTACGCAGACACTGCAGGAGATTATGCTCGATCTGCATAGTGATCAGGGATATTTTTACACCCCCTAACACCCCCTATTTGAGGTCGACGCCCCCAAAATTTGGTAATGTGACAATGGTATGCATACAAAAAGCATACTAATTAGCTCCGGACACCCCTCAATTTGAGGTCGACAACTCCCAAATTCACAATCCTAGAAATATCCCTGATAGTGATTAGTGATAGCGATGGTAGCAATGATGAATTGGGCAGTGGTTATGAAGACCAAATATCTGAGCAGTCAGAAGCTAGTGATGAAGAGAACGCCATTTCGGCACACAAAGAGCCGACTGCATGCTCATATACAGCTCCAGCAATGGGACAAGGCAGATACCATGCATGGTCGTCGCAAAAGTCGTATAGTCAGTTCTGGTCAGATTTTGCAACAGTTCAACTACCTCTCTCTGTACTTCGAGGTGAAAATAATTTTGATTGGAAAACAGATCCACCAGCAGTAGGTCGTCTTCTTATTCGAAGCATGCCAGGTCTGGTGCACACAATCAGAGCCATCTTGAACCAGTTTCAAAGCTTTGGTCAGAACGTGAAGGTAGGCCAGCCTATATAGCAACCATGTCTATAAACAGATTTGCAGATATTCTGAAGCATATCAGAATTGACGATAAGACAATTCGTGACAGTCGAATGGCATCTGATAAACTTGCACCATTTCGGGATAAATGGAGCATGTTTTGGCTCAACTTCCAAAGTACTATATATGTTCCTGGTACTGACCTTTGAGTAGATGAACAGTTAGTTCCATTTCACGGTAGCTAGGTGTGACTTTAGGCAATACATTCCGTCCACACCCGCAAAAATTGTTTGAAAATATGGTGGTGCTGTGACGCCCAAATGTCCTAAACACTGGCCATCTATCCTTTTGCATTATGATGCCACAAAAGTGATGTCGACAACATAGGCCACCTTTAAGCAGAGGCGTAGCAACGGGGGTATATCGGTATATATACCCCCCAAAAATCAGGCTACCTTAAAGTTTTTAATGTGGTTTTAAAGATTTTCAACGTTTTTTAAAGATTTATGCCCCTCAAATCACATTATACCCCCCAATCAAATTCCTGGCTACGCCTCTGCCTTTGAGTGCTTCATATATGTGCATTAAAGGGTCTGAATGTCATTGTACGACTCAAGTGTTGCATAACTTTGAAGTTAAAAGTAAATTGCACTTACAATAAGACGAAATCGAATGGGGTCAAAAGTGACCCCAGTTGGTAAACAACGTATGCTAAATATGTTGGTAGGATGAGGGGTCACGAAATTTAACCCTAGAAGTACCACTGGGGTCAAAAGTGACCCCAGCGAGACTTTCGTCTTGTGTAGCTTAGGAACCAGATGCATCAGAATAGTATTACTTTAAGACATTTCATGTTTCAAACTGATCAACATGATGCACCTATCAGATATTTTTTATAAACCACCAGAGGGCGCCAGTAACACAGTCTAGCACTGAGTACCGGTGGGGTCATTTTTGACCCCATTACAAATCGAGGCTGTGACTCATTGCTGCTTTCAAAAATCGTGATCACTGACTATCATTTGCTACGTCTACAAAGGTAATTATTCTTGACTAATTATTTTATATTTATTTTAGTGTATTTTATTTACAATTATGTAATAAACTTGCATGCAAGTAACCCTGTGATTCGGCATGTTTGATTTTAGACAACAATGTCACAGCATCAATATTCTGCAGCTCACAGAAGGCAAAGGCATTTGTGGTGCGAATTGGAAGGACACGACAGAAGACGAGTTTATGTGCCTTCTTGGTCTTCTTATTCTGTCTGGCGTGTACAAGTCAAGAAGTGAATCTATCATCCAGCTATGGAACCTGGAAGATGGACGTGCTATTTTCGGCAGAAGCATGGCCCGTGCTCTTTCTCAACAACTTTCTCATTCCATTAGATTTGATGATGCAGCTAATAGACGAGAGCACCGTATTGCTGACAAGTTTGCACCAATTAGAAAAGTGTTTGATATGTGGAGAAAGACACTGAATGATTCATTTGTTCCAGGCGAGAATGTAACAGTTGATGAACAGCTTCTCACCTACCGTGGGTATTGCCCCTTCAAACAGTTTATTCGAAGCAAACCAGGCAAATATGGCATCAAGCTGTGGATGTTGTGTGACAGTGCAACATCGTATATTCTTCGCCTTCAGGTTCACACTGGCAGAGCAAGGACTGGTTCTAGAACAGAATCAGGGTGAACGAGTTGGTATGCAATTAGCTGAAGAAATGACAGGTTCTGGCAGAAATTCAACAACAGATCATCTCTTTTGCAGCCTTAGTCTTGCACAGAAATTACTAGATAGGAAAATGACACTGCTGGGCACGATAATCAACCATAAGTGGTTCAGACACATCCGAAACGAAAACCACAAATCATTCTTGATGATAATTCTACAAAAGGTGGCGTTGACACTGCTGATCATACGCTGCGCATGTATTCCACCAAACGAATGACAAGAAGATGGTCAATGACTATATTCTATAAAATGCTTGACATCAGCGCCCTAAATGCTTTCATTAGCCTATATGGGTGTCACTCAATCCAGAATGGAAGAACAAAGCCAAACATCGGCGTAGCATTTTCCTGTTGGAGTTGGTAAAGCAGCTCGTTCAAGGCGGAACTTGTATTGCACCTACTGCAAACGAGAAAGAAGCTGACCAGAATTTGACCGTTTGTGAACCTCCTAAGAAGCGGGCAAGATGTCACTGCTGCGGACGAGAGAAAGACAAGAAGAGCAACATCACCTGCTCTTCTTGCAAGCAAAACGTTTGCAAAGAACATTCAAAACCTATCTGCAACAGCTACAAATGAGATTATAAAGAAAGTTGCATGTGCAGTGTTTACGTTATAAACTGGACATAAGTGGATGTTTGTAGCTCTGTAACTGATTGGAACAATGCAGTGGCGGCTCCACAGGGGGGCCGTGCCCCTATTGAGTGCCTGCCCCCCCCCAGTGGCCCCATGTTGAGACCCTATACTTATAATACTACATACCTAACAACAAATGGTTGGGTCCTTCATGATTGGAAGTTGCCACCCCAACGGCCCCCCACTTTCCAAATCCTGGAGCCGCCACTGGAACAATGTGAAATTGTTGCTTATGACTTTAAATTTAACAACTTTGGTGGGTTTTTGATTGTGTACTTCATCAGTATGGAGTGAAATATAGCAACTATTGCTATGGGGTCATTTCTGACCCCATCGGTACTCAATGGATAAAAATTTTTCCGGTAATTCTAGGGTTAAGAACTGTCCTTAGCATTTAAGGACGTCTGGTAACCCTAGAGTACATGAGCAAGTGGCTGAACTGTATACATTTGGTCATAGATGAGATAAAATGAAACACCCAAAATAAGAAATGAATGAATGAAGGCCATGAATGAATTGTTCTGTCAAAATGTGACGAAGATTTGCATCCATGATTATTTTATGATCGCCATTTCATATCCTTCGTTATGAGGACACACACACAATTTGATGATTTTAAAATTACGTTTAATTTATAAATGGAAATCGCACTTGCAATTTGACACAACTGAAGTTTGACGCACAAAGTTGACATTCGAAACACAATTAATAGGGCATTTACTTACTCCTATTTTTTGAGACTGTTTCGCTGAAAATATGGTGTTCTGATCGGTGTCTCCAACTATTGGAAAATAACTGAATTCCCCGTTGAACGGCTTCGGGAGATCCTTGTCGGACGAAGCAGAAGAAACAGACATCAGCTCAGATGCGTTGATTCCTGGAATCAGCGTGAATGAACATCTGTTTATTTTAATTTGGTTATCGGTTGTAATCTTGAATGTCTGAGTAGGATCGCAGCGAGTGGTCGGAGGAACGTTAAAACACTTGGCCGACGTCACAGGGAACGAAGGTTTCATCTTAAACGGTAGCATGTCACCTTGGCCAACCACAAACTTTGCAATTTCCTCTCCAGTTATAGTATCCTTTGCATAAAAGCAGCATTAAATCAGACGGTTTTATCAATTCGACACAAATCATAAATATACGGATAACCGTAAATAAGATAGCAATCAGCATGAATCTAGGCGATCTCTACTATTCTTCGACACTGTTTTGAATTTTTCAAAAAACTACAAACCACTGGCAAATATATGTGCTCTGTATAATGAAGATTAAGCTATGTGTAAATATTCTAGTAAAAACCAAATACATCCGCAACCGAGCGTATTAAAACGTTGAGTTCAATAATTCCTTAAAAATTTCTCGTCGTATTTTGAAACATTTATCAATTGATTACTTACAATTGGTTTGAGTCCAATAAACCTGGGATTGCTAACTGAAGGTTCACTTTTTTGTTGCTCTGAAGGTTGCCAGAAAGAAATTACACTGCACGTTATCTAAATCGAAAATCACGAATCAACGATGAGAAACAACGATTTCATTATATATCCTTCTAATTATATATATATATATATATATATATATATATATATATATATATATATGCAGTATATATGCAGTATATATACAGGATATATGCAGCAAGCAAAGTCCTTGATAAATCAAAGCAAACCTGAAATGCTGATTTCAAGTGAGATATTCAGGCTTTCAGCTTTCAGATAGTTAAATAAGTCGGATCATGTGGCATATGGCTTGTAATATTGACAGCAATTAATTGTACCTTTCGGTGAGTGACTGTCACCCGTCAAAAATAACCAGGTCGTGGTCAAAGCGGATCAAAAGAGCAAACTTACTTGCTTGCCAAAGTATGGGGCCAGTTCCTGTTCGTCAATGGGAACAACTGGATTGTTTGAATTGGCTTGATGTTTCGCGAACTCTTGTCCATCGGCTAAGAATGTAACTTCGAAGCGAGCTTGGTCATCGGTTGCCTGGACTGGATAACCAATCTTGCAGTCGACGCTGAATCTTTCCGCTGTAAACGGCTTGCCATTTAGGTCAACGGCTGGCGTTTGTTTCGAAATGTATGGCTCGCCAAGGACAGTCTCCGTCATCTGTGGGAATGTCGTTTCTAAAATAATTATTAATGAAACAGTTACATAAAAGTATGGCTATCTAACTCAGCACGCGCGAATCAATTACTTTAACAGGATGAGTGACATTTTCACAATTTCAACTTAATAAAGTTTACATCTTATTATTTACCAAAGTGGAATCGCAAGGGCGATAGCCTAGTTGAAATTGTCTGATGAAATACCAATTTCAAGTATCAGCATTTTGCGATGCTCAATATGAAGATTGATTCCAAAATCAATAAGGTACAATTCATTTTGTGAAATGCAGTGCGTCGCGTCTTTTGCGTGCTGACATCATAGGAGTGATCGAAGATAAAAGAATTCTCGAAAGGATTATCTGACAGGCATGCTCAGGTGTCTAACCTTAAGCCTGATCGGAGTTATGTCAAGTCATAGATCGAAAGTCATAAGTTATATTTTTGCTTGAATATTTTAAAAATTGGTCCACATGTGCACAGGTTAAAAATTACGTCGATTATAATTTCTTAATCCCCTCTTCTCTCCCAAATAGCTCTCGAAGCATGGGCTTATGTATGATACTCAGTATTCGACGAAAAAGGTCAGACAACTCTTTCAAGAGTAAAGTGCTGCTAAGTGCGTGAAGTAAATCTTGCGCATAATCATATCATCAGGTATTTTTCTTTTTCATTCTAAGGCAAAGACATTGTGTGAAAGTCCATTATAGAAAACGCAATAATGAAAAGCATTACCATGAGGCATGGGAGATTGCGGATTCTCCTCAGGTGCCTGAGTCGTCCCAGGTTCAGGTGCCTGAGTCTCGCCAGGTGTCGGAGCCTCGCCAATTGGCTGAGTCTCGCCAGTCGCCTCCGTTATATCTAAGAACGGCGTTACTAATGTATTAATTAAAATAACAGTTTGCGCAGAAATGTGATTGTATGATTAGTTAATTAGTATTGTGGCGAACCGGGCTCTCGAGGTCCCTAGGCCTACGACTACCACTACTACTACTGCTGCTGCTACTACTACTACTACTACTACTACCACTACTACTAATACTACTACTACTACTAATACTACTACTACCAACATTGACATAAAACCAAATTTATGTGAAGCTAGATATTTAGACCTGTCACGCTGCGACTGAGTAGTAAAAATCGAAGTTTGACTTTGATATCTCACAATATGGCCATCTTACATGCAAATAAGATGAAAATAAGCAGACAGGTGAGGAAATATGTCCTGTACACGTGTGACAATTTTGATAGAAAATATTTAGGAATTTTTACGAAATCATGGTTTTTCTGTTGGGGTTTTTTCTGAGACACCCTGTAGAATGAACTCAATCAGCTAACTTGCTAATCAGCTTGCCTTTCATCTATTCTCGCTTCGGTTAAACTAGTGCATAAGAAATATAATGTATCGGTGGCATTACCTTAGGATTCGTCTTTGATTGGAGAATTAAATACGTTTGGTCAAACAATTTTAATTGGCTAACTGAGTCGCCGTCTACCATATGGGTATTCAAGTATTCCTGTAACGCAATCTTCCTTCGAATTTTAATTTCATTGCAATAAACAAATCACAATTTGTACGGTACCTTTGATGTCCCCCGGAACCACTCCTGTACTTTTGGGACTAAATGGCAATTTGAAATTATCACTGAATTTTGTCCCATCGTTGCTGATTGACAGAAAATAAGTTCCTTCTTTAATGGTTTTCGAACTACAGACTAGATAGCCTCCTGACATCACCGGTTTATCGTCTAAGGTTTCCACACCATCCTCACTCTAAAGAAAATACAAAAACAAAAAAACGCATCAAATGAACTTTGTGTCCTCTGTCAATATTTTTGATTTGCACTCGAGTTTTGTCGCTTATTACTGTCAAGTTACGTTAAAAAAGGTAAAAGAAGTGTTTTAGTGCAAATTCACGAAATCGGTTTATATTTTGAACCATTTTAAATTATTCACCTGAAAATAGCCCTGTTTCAACGGCATTACTGAATAGTATAGAATAGAATGAATGGAACGGAATTTCTCAGACCTAGATATATAATTTCTAATCTATTCAAAGCTTACGCTGTGCGCCTCACATTCTGTGACTGCATTAACGAAGATAGGTGCATTGCAAATAATAATAAAGTTATAAACGTTTGTCAAAACGATGAGCACCCGAGTTCTGGATAATTTGTCCTTGCACGCCAACTCAAATAACTGATCAATATGGACACGGTACTCAAGAAAGTATAAACAGCTACTTCGAACCGGTGTCGAACGTAGGCCAATCAAAAATTCCTTTTTGCAGTTACGCAGGATGGAACTCGTGCCTTATAAGCACTGTTTTCATTCACAGGCTTTGAAATGTTTCTAACTTGAATACCAGTGTCTTTGTTAAAATCCTTTCTGACAATTACAATTTAATTATCGTGAATTTTGCAAGCATTCATTGCGATCTATCATAGCCGGCATTGGGGCAATGCGAACGATGCAACTCATTCCGTGCAGCACCTTTCAGAGGATTCGAGCTGGTGACTGCCTATGTTTTACAGTAAAATGCAAAGTAATCTAAACTAAAAATCAATCAAAACCTACACTTCACTTTTGGTTTGTCATTATTCTAGTCGATGCGCCACTATTTTTAACTGATTTATATTTTGTGTTTTAGTTTGACAGTGTCGCAATAAATGCTTTTCTCGATTTCATAATATGTGCTTAAAGTGATGAGTTTAAGCAATAATCTCCAAAATAAAATTCTTTGCGTCGGGTCCCGTTATCGCTCGCTGCATTGGGCCCCTCAAACTCTAGGGCCGGCCCTGTGATCGACCATAACCTTACCTTGAATTTGCAGGTTTTGGGACCTTCTTCCAATAAGTCAGTTGCTATTACGTATATTTGACAATTTTCTAAGGTATCGCATTGAGGAATTATGACGCCGATGATTTTGGGAACCGTTCCTTCTGGCAGCGAACAGTCAAAGCCCATGAAACCTACAGCAAAATGAAGAGGTTTTGTGTTATGGCAGGGCACTGTTCGTCTTGTTCTCCCGTCCGTGCAACGTTTATTAAATTAATTACTCTTTTATGGTAAGTAAGAAAGTAACTTCATTTAAGTAAATAAAATCTCGTGAGCTACAGAAGACATTCTAAATAAGAGGGAAAGGCGTTTCAGTAGAATTTTGTGTTATATTGTTTCCAAAGCAGGTTAAGCAGCAGAGATATCAAGGAGACAGAGGCTAGTAACTTGTTGAAATCCAATGGCAGTGAGGATGAGGAGTTTGTCATAAATGTACATGAGGACGGTTTCTGTTGAATGGTGTTTAGTATAAGCAAATTGATGACTGTTATATAAGGAATTTGTTGACAGCTACAGAAGATATTCCAAACAAGAGGGAAAGGCGTTTCATTAGAATTTTGTGACCTATTGCATCAAAAGCAGCAGAGAGATCAAAAAGACAGACAGTCTGTCCGTAAGACTTGAACCAATTTAAGTCAGTCTGGAAAGTGGAAACAATTTCCTGTGAGTTTGGAGAAAAGAGCAAATGTTCAAGGTTTATATTTATTTCAATACTGTGTGTGGACTGTTAAATGGTTAGTAGGCCATTGCATAAACAAGTAACGCTGGAGGGGGTGTGGGTGAATAAGCAGTGGCGTAGCGAGGCAAAGTGCTGCCCGGTGCGAGAAAAAAGTGCCGCCTTCGAAATTTTCCTGACAAGTCAAAAAAACCTTATCAACTTCTCGAAATTTCCTGAGAAGCAAAAAACCTGATCAAAAGCAAAAAACCTTATCAAAATTCAAAAATTCAAAAATCTCGAAAATGCCACTCCTAAGGCAAGTGCCGCCCGGGGCGGTTCACCCCAATGTCGCTCTCGCTACGCCACTGTGAATAAGGACATTGAAAACGCTACGAAACGTTACTTGTGTAAGTGTGAGCTTAGCGCTACGAAACGCCTTTAGAACCGATTTACCAACGTTATAGATTTTGTTTAAATGTATCTAGACATTGTATGGGCTATTTTTCCATGTTTTGTTTGAACATTAAAATTTTGATCACTTTATTACATTATTTTGTATTCCTTAAAATCATTAATTTGATCCCTTCATTATGTTAGGAAACAAAATACAAAGCGCAATTAATGCACCTGCACTCTAAACTAGAAAAAATCAAGTAATTTGTAAAAATATTTGTTATCTACCGCTGAGGTGTGTCAACTGAAACGTTACTAATCGTTAGTGGGTGGGTTGGTCAACAAAGGCTATTTCCAGCGTTACGTAATTATTCAATGGCCCCTTACCCTTTCACAACATTTACCACGAATTGTAAGGCTCGGTCTTGTGATGACATTAAAGCTTATATATTGTATACACAAACGCACGCATAGCACACACACACACAAGCATCACATTTTATAGCGTCATCATGATAATGGCAAAGGTATCAGCAAAATATCTGAGGCGGATAGATACGTGCATTAGATCAGTATTGCTGGTGCTGCCAGGCCTGAAGAGAGGGGGTGCAGCCGGAACATTGTTCCGGGGCCCATGGAGCTCAAAGGGGCCCAAAAGAGATCAACACTTTTTCACACTTGTACCTGTATGTACTTGTAACGAGGACTCTGGAATTCTGTGGAATTCTGCTTTGAAAAAGACAGACTGACAAGCAAAAAATGGTCATCAACTTTTCACATAGGCCTACTTGTCAGGTCAGGGGCCCATGACTCTTTTCTGCACCGGGGTCCAGAAATTCTCTTGGCCTGGGTGCTGCTTTAAATTGGTTAAAGTCATACCTTCAAAACCGTACACTATCGCAATCCAGGCTATCATTTGTACGCAAATGACAGCCCAAATTATCTTGAGCTTCGACCAGACATCTACCTTACCGTCTTTTGAACGTCTGTCGAGCATTCGCACTCAGTGTCGATCGTACTGAGTCACTTTAAGCCTTTCATCATCATCATCATCATTATTATTATTATTATTATTATTATTATTATTATTATTATTCAGGGATGTAGTCCTCGAGACCTCGTTCTTAGTCTCGAGACCGCTCGAGAACTATTTTTGTGGTCTTGGTCTTGTCTTGGTCTCGACAGCTAAGGCCTTGGTCTCGGTAATGGTGGTCTTGGTCTTGATCTCGGTCTTGATGAATTAGTCTCGGACATTTTTCAAGACCACTATGTATTATAAGAAATATCGCTTATCCGATTGTACAAATCTCATTTAGGGTTTCACGTTAGTCAGCAGTGATCATTCGGTGCAGCAGCATATCACGCATCTGCTTCTTCAGAAACTCATCGCGAAGGGTAACCTGTCCTTGAGATTGTGGAAACTAATTGGTTCAGAGAATTCACGGCTGCAGTTCACCCCAAATATGCACTACCATCAAGGTCACTTCTCACACAGACGTTGATTTAAAAAAAAACTAAGGAAAAGCATTGAAGAACGAGTGTCAGCTCACGTTGCAAAGGCAAGCATTATGTCACTCACCATTCATCAGGGACAAATGAACTGACAAGAACCTGCGCTCACACTTGACAATAACTGGTCACACATTCACTGACTTTGAGTTGCAAATGGTGGATATCATGCAACCATTTTCAAAAGTGACAGATTTGACACAAGATGATAAGTGCGTCACCATCAGTTTGCTGTTCCTTCCGTTGTTGAAGTCTCAAATGCATGGCTGAACTGAGCGGTCGTGCACGTTACCATGGAACCTTGATAGTAGCACTTGTTGCATCAATCCACAAGCGCATCAGTTGACTTCTTCAGACAATGCAGATCCAGCCCGCGTCCTGCAGATCCAGCCCGCGTCAACTGTGCAACAGGAGCCATTTGAGCAGTTGATCTATCCAACTGCTGCTGTCTTGGATCCAGCGTACGGTTTTGTCGGACTGAATTCGGATCATCCCGGTTCGGCAGCAGTCAAAGCCAATGTTAAGGATTTTATTATGGATTACATAGTTCAGGAAGCAGAAAATCTGCCCATTCCAGCAACTCCGGAGAATCCTGCCCAGACTGGTGATACAGAAGAATTGAACACGCCAACTGCAAGTATGTGTACAGTAATTGAATTGAGTGAGTAATTTTTTGGCGTTATGTCATTAGGTGGCCTGGGTCTTGGTCTTGGTCTCGATGGCAGTTGTCTTGACCTTGGTCTTGGTCTCGATGGTAGTGGTCTTGGCCTTGGTTTCAAATGGTAGTCATCTTGGTCTTGATGGTAGAGGTCTTGGTCTTGTCTGGGTCTCGGAACTGCTGGTCTTTACTACTTCTCTGTCTGTTATTATTATTATTATTATTATTATTATTATTATTTATTATTGCCTAATCTTTGCTCAGTGGTGGACGTAATGTAGGCCTATACATACCGGAGTTGCATGTACAGACTCCATTAGCGCACTGTCCGTTGTTGCTGCATTGATTTGGACAAATGATGCTGATAATTGTATTGTTCGCGTTCACGATATCAGTGTAGCCTTGATCTCCATGGTCGCTTGGTTCATCTTTGGTGCTGACGACTGTGTAGATGCAGAGAGTGGAGTACTGGACGAGCAATGCGTCTGCCGGTTTTAAACTGTCCGTAATCTGCAGATGCATTCAAACAGCAAGATTAATTTAAGAACTGAAATGCCGGCTGACACATGAAAATTCGTGAAAAACAGATCACTTAGTGTATATTCGCAAAAACGGCATTTCGATAGAAGACACTGCTTTCATTCTGCTGGCTTATTCCCAATGGCATTTGATCGTGGATGCATACATCCCCTGACTTGGGAAAGCCAGGCAGAGGGGCTTTACTTAATGAGATATGACTATTGTTCGACGAGCTGAATAAGAGCAGTTTGCCAGCCTTTCTCTCGCTGCCTTTCCTTCCACCGTACTGCTTTCTAAAAGCGCTAAGCCTCGCCGACTTAGATGTTGCAGAACTTCCGTAAAAGACATTTTTGTTACAATAGAGGTTCTTGATGATGATGATGATGATGATGATGATGATGATGATGATGATGATGATGATGATGATGATAATGATGATGATGACGACGACGACGAAGATCGAATGGGGTCGGTAGCCAGCCTTTTCCGCCGAAGATCGTTGGTTACCTTCGCAATGTTGTCATTGCTACTCATTTTTATCATTGACGTCGAGTGAAGGCTGAGTCAAACCCAGGGCTTAGAACTGCGGGTTTCGAACTCGCTTTCTTTAGCTCTACGGGTCACTGTTGCTACCACTCTTCTATCTTTCCGCCCCAGGGTTCACTGTCTTTAATGACTTTAAAATAATTTCAGTTACGTTGTTTAATTAGGATTCAGGACATGTTCTAATCGAACAAAACTCTAAAAGTCTCACAATACACTCCAAAATATTTTCATATTTTCGACCTGAATATCCTTGACGCATCCATCAACCAAAGTAGCGATGTCGATCTTTTCAATACCCTCGCAGGTTTTGTACACTTGCGAGTTGGTTATGGTCGTCGTGCATGCATCATTAGCCTGCTTTTCCTCGATTTTGCTTGGTGTCGGCCAGACGGGCTGGGTCTCTTGCTCTCCAGCGGTCTTATCGATAGTTACATTAACGTACAGAACGCTGATGTCGACGGGGTTAGGTTCTTTGACATAAGGGGCCTGCGCTGGTCCATCCGAGCCTTCAAGTGGAGGACCGGCAGGGGCACAGGTGAAACTAGTCTTCATCAGATTCGACTGGTCTGGTATCCAGCAGGTGATGCTAGTTTTAGTAAGACAATCACAGGTTGGCAGAGGGCAATATGGGGGAAGACATTTCGGCGGATTGTTGGAATTGAAATTGAAGAGACTGTCTGCTTCGGATACCCTTTAAAAAAGCAATCTATTAAATACATATGTACTGTTTAATTTTACTCTTGTTTTAAATTATTTCAATTTTTTAAAACTACATATAATTAACGTGCATCTTTAAGACCATGCACTATTCCCGTAGGGTGAAAGCCACTATTCTAATCCAAAGAGTAGTTTGACTATGTCATTATGCGAGGGAGTACAATTAATGTTATAATTATTTTGCACCCTCGACATTAATCCTGAACCGTGAGTTTCTGGAATGAAATATTTCAGTTACACAATATCTATGGAGATCAGAATAGAAGCCGATACTGTCATTTTTTGTCCACATGTTAAAATAAAATTCGTCAAAATCAAACGGAAGAGAGACAGAAAAGATACAGCTGAAAGCTTAAAATCTGCTATTTTTATGGTAATAATTCAAGAAAATATAAAATAGTTTTAAGATTTTCCGGTGCGCGTACTTGCAGGTACCGTCACAAAATGCACGGATCCTAAATTTGAAATGCATCAAACGAAATCATTGCCATTGAAGACTTTTGTAAAATTCAGTAATCTGTGGACAATTTCTTCTGCAGAGACTAAATACTTTTGAACAGGACATAGGAATACGTGTTCATCAGTGATGGGCAAATAGTTAACTAATTTGTTACTAACTAAAAGTTCAACTACATTTTTAGTTATCTTCATAGTTTAATTAAATATAAATAGTTTAGTTAAAATGCTAGTTTAACTGAAAAAATTAGTTATTAACTAAATAGTTTAACTAAAACTTTTTTGTTGGAGTCTCAAATTCTCAATAACAGTCCCTTTTAAATCTATTCTTTTCTGGATCATTTTTTCCAAACAAACTTGACAAATTAACTTGTGTTCCTGCAGTCTAGACTAAGACTTAAATATGATATAGGCAATAGTGAATTATTTCAATGGTTCATTGACTGATACGTTCATGCTGCGAGAATCGTCTATGTTTTTATGAACACATACCTGATACCTAGGAAATAGCTGTAAGATTAGTTTCAAAAAGTTTAACTTTATTTTTTATTTAGTTAACTATTTTAGTAAGTTAGTTTGCAACTAAAAGTTTAACTACTCATTTCTAGTTTAAATTTAGTTATAGTTTAACTAATGTTTTTAGTTAGTTGCCATCACTGGTGTTCATGTCCTTGGGTCTTAGAGAAAAATCGAAGATAATTAATTATAATACTCGAAAGCTGAATTATGTTCAACTAATGACAAGTTTTTATATGAAAATAAAATAATAGTCTCTGTTTGAAAAAAATGTATCGGAAACATATTCAACCTGTATTGGCTGCAGTCTGTTGTGCAGAGAGACTTTTGACTTCCTTTGTAGGTACAGAGTCCTGAATAGCTATCGCTGACCAAACCGGTGACGTATATGTCTAGGAGGCCGGGAAATGCTCCGGGATATACGTCTACTTTCACTCCCGATAGCATTGTAATCTAAAGAGAAAATTCATCATCATCATCATCAGCACCACCACCACTATCGTATCGTCGTCGTCATCATCATCCTGTATGGCGGCAATTGCTAGATACAAAACATTTCCACTTTTCTCGATCTTGTGTATTATATCTTTCTACGATTGTCATGTTCTTTGTTTCCAAGTCCTCTTATTGATGCTAACCATCTATCTTTATATTGGTCTTCCTCGCCCTCCGTTTAATTGTATTTTATGAATGTGTGTGACTGTGTGTTGTGTGTGTGTAGTTCTTTGTGGGTTCCTCTATTGTTATCCATTCGTTTAACCTGTCCAACCCATGTTAATCTTCTCTTTGCGTACTTTATCAGTGATTGTTTTTGTGGTTCCTGTCTGTTGTCGGGCACATTCGTTTCTCAATTTTTGTCATTTGCTTACTTCCATTATTTTTCATAGACAAGGAGATAATGAAATAGATTAAATTAGAGTATCCAGTGTTTATCAACAAACAACGGTTGCTCCGCCCACTGGTGGGCAGAAGCCATTGACGTCAATGGCAGAAGCAGATTTTTTGCTGGTGGGCATAGATCAGTGACCATAGAGAGTGTTCTGGATACTCCTATAGCGTCACAAACAACCGGATATAAGCCAATGCTCTTCTTCTCATTCACAAATAATTACCCGGTTTCGTTAGCTGCGGTGTTCTGAAATATTGAATAAACTCGACCGATCTACTCTAAAATTCGGCAGTTTTCTAGATTATTATGAAAACCAATGTCAATTATTTATAATTTTTCCACACCTCATTTTAATTCGAATACATAATTAAATTGAATAAAAAAGCTTAAAACTTAGTATGATTTAATGTGGCTTAGGAGGCATCACTGCCTGTGTGAAAGCCACTAGGGGCACTAACGGGGCTTGAACCCGCTCCATCAGCCTGACGCTCCAGCACGTAACCCACTCTGCCATCATTCACATTTGAAAACATTTTGTTTGTTGTCAACAATCTCAATGGCATTGAACATGACTGAGTCAATAAATAGACGGAAAATTGTAATCTGTGACAGCTGACAGCAAACGCTACAAACAGCGTAAAAGAAACTTCTGCAGAAATTTTGCGCTAATGACGAAATGATAATGGATGATTTAACTCAGTGTAGATTGTAGATCCTATTGAGGGGTTTCAGGCACGCACATTAATGCCAATTTTGAACAAATGCATGATTTCTGCACTCCACATTTACCCCTAGCGTTGAGATTCATTCTTTATGCTTAAAATTTTGTCTAAGTTACTGCGGGTTCGAGGTAGTTTTTTGCGATATGCCTAGGGGCTCTCTTTTTCCGGGCATAATGTATAATCGTTGGCTCAACGTACCGTCCATCCAGCGCCTTTCGGTTCGATTTTTCCACTGGGACAGCTTTCTTCGAGAAGATAACGGATCAGCCGAGGAGAGACGTCCTTAGCGCCCCCGATTTCACGCGGGCAAGCATCGACGCCGACTATGTTGTTCCCTTCTCTGATCATCACACCGCAGTTGCAGCTTCCTCCGGTGCCACATGCAATGTGACGAACTTGTACCTGGAATTGACAATCGCATGAAAGTGAAGTGTAACTTCGCCTAACATAATCAGAACCAGAGTCACCGACGAAGTCTCCCAGTTATTACTTGATAATTTTGGTTAGTTGTTATATGAATTTTCTCTCGTTCGACGTCATCGCCGGATATGACTAGATTCAAATGAGTGTAGGACTGTTGGTGATACATTTGATATTATCTCGGTTTGTTATAGTTAAGTAGCTATCCCTTCTATAGAAGAGTGCTTTATCGCTGAAGACCTTTAAAGTACACATCAATACAAAGTAGGGCCTACATTGATGTCCGGAAATATTCTTTTAGGCATACGTGATGTCGAAATGCTCACAATAAGATTAGTGAAAATAAAGTGTTTCAAGTATTTTAAAATATAATTTAATTTTAAAAATCTCTTGATTATCACAACTAAGTCATTAATTATGAGACATTTTTACGCGGTTGCGTCAAACAAAGTTTAATGATTAGTTTATTGTTTAATAGTCAACTGACACAATTTAATGATATAGTAACTTAATATTCGACCACTGCACATACATGGAGCTGTTTAACTCAGTGTAGACTGTAGACCCTATTCAGGCACGCACATTAATGCCAATTTTGACAAAATGCATGATTTCTGCACTCCCCATTTTCCCTTAGATTTCGGATTCATTGTTATAAACGGAATTTTTTATAGATTAAGAGTCGGAATTAAATTAATCCAATGCATCTCTAATAAATTAATATCAATTTAAAAATGGAAACTATAATACCTCGAATGGTCTTTTTGTGTCTTTTACCAGGGAGAAATCTCCCTGAGCATAGCTGGAGTATAATTCTCTACAAAATCATTAAATCATACACATGTTGACATTTTATCATACTTGTAGCATTACGGTGGAAACTAAAATTAAATGCTTACTGACAAATATGAAAGCCAATCATACCAGGTATTTTAAAACGCATCTCTTCCATTTGGCATTTTCTCCTGCCTTGCTCTTTCCAACTCTGTAGTCTACATATTATGTTGTAATAATACTCTTAAGATATCAGACGATGGTAGTTCAAATCCATATTATGGATTTGAAATACCATCGTCTGATATCTTAAGATAATACTTAAGAGTATTATTATATATATTGCTGCCATAGAAGTGCATTATAATCATCGTTAATATTGTCATTGTTATCACTATTGCTTTTGTTTCTGTGTTGTGTTTGTTTCATCATTGCTTAATGAAACAAAACTCATTTAATACAAACCGGTATTTAGGAGAATGCGGAGCAAGATGCCAAGATTGTATTTCGCTTCGCTCAGCAAATATTGCTAATTTGAGGCATTATTTTTACGAATGACATCAGGTTTTCACGTTTTTGACACTATGCGCATTATCCTGATAAATCATTGGAAATTTCTGACGTTGTTTGTGTTTTCGAACATTTTCATTCAAGGCTACACTTGAGATTTCGGTACTTATTATCTATGCTATAAATGGAAACACAGCTCAAGTGAATGGGTTATAGAAAAAGTTATTCTAAACTACATCACTTGAACAAGAGATCATAATAGGAAACTTCGAAAGTATGCTTACTTCGAGTCAAACGGTCGAATGTGTGGGTCTCCTGTTGACAAGCATAGCGGTCTTGGAATGGTGTCGTCAATTTCAACCTAATTTGATCAGAACATTGCAAAACCCTGCTTACGGAAAATATATGATTTTCATCAAGACGATTATAATATGCCCTACTTGGAAATCATGAGCAATCATTTTGGATGAAATTTCTTATGGACTCATATTAATACACCGAAATATTCATTCACTTTGAGAAGAAATTTGTCGGCTTAGCAAACCTTTGCAAAAGTGTAAATCTGTACAGAAATCTATGTCACAACGTGTCCGAGGAAATGTCTGAAGTCCTAGTCGTGCCTTTGCCGTTGACTTGGCTTTCTCACCTCTCATAGATGTTTGAACGTGATAAGCATAATGTCAACCTGCAGGATTGTTTTAAACGTCTTCTTGCCGAATCGTATGGTCTAAGCGCTTGAGAATAATGCTGAATAAGCTACTGCAGTGCTACTTCTCAAAGCGCTATATAGACCCGCAAAATATTATTTATGCCTACTTTATAATCACTGAACTTTATAAATGTTTGTAATAATAATAATAATAATAATAATAATAATAATAATAATAATAATAATAATAATAACTGTCATTTAAATTTTTGCCTGGCTAGTCAGAAGGCTAAGACGGTGCAAATCTTTAAAAAAAATAAGTTGCAATTAAATTGTCACATGCATAATACTACTATTGCGACCGTATTGTTATAGAAATTGAATTACAAATAAACATAAAAATCGTTCGCAATTGTGATGAAGCAGTTAATTTGCCATTAGCGTAATAGTCAAACATACACTGAATTTAATACTTAGGATCTTAAAATATTGCTCGGTGCACGGTAGCCAATCGCAGTTGTCGTCGCTCTCAACATACAATAGTAGCTATAGGTTGTTTATGTAGCAGCGGCGCATTTGTTCTCAAAGTGCGCCTAGGAAATTAACTGTCATATCATATCATAGCTGTAGATAGAATATTTATCTATTTATTTTATAAGTAAGCGTATGTTTGCCATTGCGCTTAAACTTTGCCATAGCCGGTGGCAAGCCCAAATTTAGAAAGGAGGAGCCAGACGCCCATCGTTTTTGACGGACGCGTCTTGAAATAGACACAGCAGTAACTATTGCGCCTACCGAGAGTCCTTTCGTGCGGTAGTTTTGGAAAGGAGTGCCGTCGAGTTTTGAATCGTCGTTCGGTGCTTTGAAGCTGATTTCGGTGATGAAGGGCTTCCGTCTCTTACCGACGGTAGGCACCGGCGTCGCAGTGATCACGCCGGACGTTGATTTAAGAGGCGTCAGCGTGAACTCACACGGGTTCAACTGAATCTGGCCGTTGGGAACGAAAACAAATGTGTAGCTGGCATCGCATGGAGTTCCCGGTGGATTGTTGAAGCATTTGGGAAACGTGACGGGAAAGTTTGGTTTCATTCGGAATTGGATCGACTCTCCTTCTTTGAGGACAACGTTCGTAACTGGCTCGTCAGTTAAAGTCTACAATTCATAAGATAACTACATCTACTTTACCCTTACTTTACAGTATCCATTCCGTCAATAACTTCTGACCAGGCGCGTTGGAACGAATTTTCAGCAGGGGTGCACATTTTCTCAAGATAAAAGTTGAGGCAAGGGGAAAATTCGTCTCTGAAAAAAACTCTGACGAGCAAAAAAAGGTCGTTGCTCTTTCTTTTATTTGAAAATCCTCACTAGCAAAACATTAAAAAACAGCCTCCTTATATTCCAGTGCACCCCTTGATTTTTTCCAGGGTGTGCAGCTTCTTCCCTGCACTCCCACTTTCTACGGGCCTGCTTCTGACTTTATTGAATTGCCACCGATCAAGGTTTAACTAGAGAGGCGTTTGATTTCTTGTAGGTTACAATAGGACATTAAAGATTGCATATTGAGTCCGCATTGGTATTCGTTTCTTTTTAGTTTCGCCGAGGCGGAAAATTGGCAGATTTTCTACACACTACATGTAGAGCAGCACGCTGACGGAACGGAATTTATTACCGCTTAGATCCTAAAAAGTCCGAGTTGTCTGTCTTCAGAATTGCGAGTGTTATAGGCCTATTAGCTTTTTAAGAGACACATGAAAGAGAGAGAGAGCGCGGGGATACATGTAGATAGAAAGAGACAACGAAGAGAGAAAGGCGAAGAGAGAGAAACCAACTGGAAATTACAGATAGATTGCCACCTGACATTGACATTACTAAGCAAATACAGGGTGTGACAATAAATCCCGTTCGATTTTGAAGCGATGTAACTTTCTTAATATTTAACTTCTTAATATATATATATATATATATATATATATATATATATATATATAATAGTCGTAGTAACATACTTAGTAACTACTAACTAGGTCTAGTAGTTGCAGTAGCACTATGTGAAAGTGTTGCTGAGACTGTCACGATCAGTTAGTAACTGTAAGTGCAGGAACAGTTAGTTCCTGTTCATTTATAATTGACTAGTATGGTTATGGTTCTGGACAACTTCTATAGCGCCGTAGCATGGCGAAGGCCAAAGTCAAAGGCGCTGTCAACAACGCTGACGAATCGACATGGAACGGAAGATTGTTTGTCTTGAGGGAAAGTCCGCTCAGATGGCACAAAAGAGTTCGCTGCCGTGTTGAAATCTGGCAGTGAACGCTTCAGAAGGCGGTCTTCCGCAAGAAGACGTTCCGTCGAAGAGTCAGCGAAAACGCAGAAGGATGTTGAAGGACCGCATGGATGCTGGGAAAAATTCTCCGCGTGGCGAAAATCAGGCGGCGAATCCTTGAGGGCGGTCATCTGCGAGACAGTAATCCATCGCCGAACGTGACGGGAACCGACTGAAGATGGAATTCCGCGCACGAAACCGGAACAGTCTTTGCCCTTTATGGCCTGTAGGCTCCGTCGAGTGACTGGTGGCTCAAAATGGCGGTCCAACCACGCCGACACGGGCGACGTGAATCCGAGCGTTCGGCGCAGAGAAGACGCAAAGACCATCGCCGACCGCTTCGAAAACGACGGCTAAGCGACGATCCGCGCGATTAGCGCAAAGAAATAAGCGCAAGACGTCAGTAAATCCGCCAAGAACGGCGACATTCCGAAGCACGGACAGACCCGTGCAAGCAGCCAAAATGGCGCTACCGGAAGGTAATAGTACTTAACTAGGTTTGTTAAAAAATTTAATGAGATCTTTGTAACTGCAAACATTTTCTAACTAGTTTTGCATAATCTGAAGTTTAAGTACTGGTTGAAATCCGTAATATTGAATGCAAATTTTTATTGATGAATTTTTTTAATTTCTCAATTTTAAAAATTGCAAAAGTCTGAAAGGCCGGCGGGCCGCATCAAACGTTCCCGCAGGCCGCATGCGGCCCGCGGGCCGTAGGTTACCCACCTCTGATCTAACGTAATTAACATTGCTCTAACACATGACGAAAATAAATGGTAACAAACAGGTAGACCCGAAATTTTCGTCAATAAAGCATTAACATATACGACGTGTCACGTAATCGCTTAAAACAAAGTTTGCTACAGCTGTTCAGACTACGGAAGGTAGTGTTAGTCCCAACGATGTTCAATGTGTCTCCCTTTAGCCCTAATAACCAGTAAAATTCTGCCCAACCACAACAAAAGATTCGCGACGTGGATCATATGAAAGAAGTGCTACAGTGTAACATTTTGTTGGGATCAGATCTGATAGGATATGATTGAAAAAGCGATTGGCCAGTGGTTGGGTAGAATTTTACTGGTTATTCGGGCTAAAAAGGGACACTGTAACAAATTGGTAGCAAACTTTATTTTAAGCGATTACGTGACGCATCGTATGTTATGTTTAAATTACGTCAATTTCGGGTCTACCTGTTTGTTATAATTTTTCTTCGCCATGTGTTAGAGCAATGTTATTTACGTTAGATTTTTCGAATTCTCGAGTAAATCTTCTCAACGTTGGTATTTTTAATTTCCTCCGTGCCTTAAATATTAAGAAAGTTACATCGCTTCAAAATAGAACGGGATTTATTGGCACACCCTGTACATTCAAAATTGCGTCATATGCGAAGATACACTGAGGGAATAACTGTGACGGTGATTTGTAAATAAATTACTTTCTGGCGACTATGAATATCCCAAAAATATTCAAAAGTTTAATACTTTGTCAACAGTTAAAGAAATTGCGTCGAATGAAGTTAGTGAATTGGTTGCTTTGGTCTAGAGTGAAATATATCTAAGACTACTATACGTAGTCAATTTCAGTTACTTTTGAAACCACGCATTAGTCTCTGCATGGTGCTGAAGCCAGTGTAATTTTATATTTAAATTATCAAGCGTTTAATTCGCTAGAGTTTATAAATACTTACCACAGGTTCAAGGCCGAACGATTTCTCATCGCTATATTGAGGTTCACACTTTGTATGGTCACTTCCATCATAATATGGATAAACTTTGGCTTTTATCTACGAAAATAACAAAACGGTTTATCCTCAAGCTTCACCAATCTAGTGAGTGGATGAGTGAGTGACGGATTCAATGAATGAATGATACGCTAATTGAATGAGTGAGTGGAGTGAGTAAATGAATGAATTATATTATTATACGCCAATTGCTTAGCGGACTGACTAATTGCATGGAATAGATAATTACTGTTATTGACTAATTATATATATAATATAATATATTTTATATATTTATTTATATAATTTCCCAAAGTCTCTGTGTTTGTGTGTCTTTATATAACCGCGTTCTCCTTGGACGACGCGATGCTATCACTTTGTAATCGTTGCTATGGACAACCAAAAGTAATAATAGTCGGGGCAACCAAATGGGCGAAGCTGGAATTCAAGTCCTCCTTGGCTGGACATCGTTTACATGAGTGAGCGGTGCAGCAGTGGTTATTGCACTGGTCTGCTAGGTCCCGGCAACGGCCAAAAACTTTTAAATTTCTTTACCAAACCCCTCTCCAGTCGACAAAGCTGTGAAAAGGCGTAAATTCGGTGGAAGGAAAGGCGACGAGGGAAAGGCTGGCAAACCGCTCTCATTCAGCCGATGACATGTAGATCTAGGCCTAAAGCTGAAGGCACTAATCTTTCGGTTCTCCGACGGACCCACGATGGTGGCCTATGGAGTATACCGTCTTAAACGTCTCCTGCATATCTTGTAGCCTATATAGTTTCCAAACTGTGTGTGTGCATGAGCAAGATTCGACCATACGTATTATACGTATTGTATTTTTGATGACAAACTACGTATAATTTAACTGAAATGTTAACGTTTAGCTGGAAACATTTACTTGATATTCTATAGTTTAAATCTAATTCGACGTTGGATGAATTTATCAAAGCGCTTTGACCAATCACAGAATCAGCTGATAAAAGCAGAAAGCAGTGTCAGTGTACTTTGAACCAGACGTCAGTTGGCTCTCTCCAGTCTCACAATGGCCGAGGGCATCTAGATACAGGGTCTGTGACAACCTGTAAGCTGTGGGTGGGTGTTGGAGTGACATCCTTGATCTTCCAGAGTTTAGGATTGTTGGTTTCTGTTGATAAGGATCTGCCTCTATAGTATGCTAGCATGCGATAAACGATTAGAGGCAGTGAATAGCGGGCTTCCAAGTGGAATTAAATGTCGCAGTCCGAGAGTTAAGTCAACGTTCGTCGTTCGATCTATCGTGCTACAGTTTCTGTCAGTGGAGTCAATCTGTAGTAAAAGTTGTGAGGGTTCACCTGTTGTTTTGCCAGCTTATGCTATGCCGAAAGAGTGAAGGATCCAAACAAATTATGGCCAATTTCTGATCGCTGAGCAAACTCATCTGCCAGCTTGACCTTTGTTTTTTTAACCTAGATCTTTGTTGTCTAGATGATCTTGCTGAGTAGGTCTATTATCTACCCAGCGCAACAATTCATGACATAATCGTACAACGGTACAATATAAATTTATTCAGATTTTTGTGAGGGTCCAGTGCCTTATGGTCCCTCACAACCACATTTTTGTGAGGGTCCGGACCCAAGGACCCTCACGGTATTGACGCCACTGGTTTCTGTGTTTGTAAAACATTGATTTTGCGTTCATTTCGCAAAATTGTTGAAAATCACCGTAAATCACTGTATTTTGAAAAATTCATGGAATTCACGGCAAACGACAAAATTCATGGAATTCACGGCTCCCGTAACTTCGTGAATTGCTACAGCGGCCTATGAATATTATATTAGGTAACCAAAGAAATATAAACATAACATTATTGGGAATTATACTGTATTTAAAATTGGAGAAAATGCAATTGTTGATTTTACAGCGCTAGCTGACTGACTATAGCTATCATTTGAAAGTTGATCCGAAATAGAACAGAAATAACGTCGGGCTTAGAGAGGTCAGTTGTCAGTACTGCCGCTACTGTTGAACGGTGGCCAGTGTTGTTTCAGTTAACTTTAACTGTAACTGAATTATCAGTTAACTGACAAATAACAAATCAGTTAACTGTAACTGAAGCTGTAACTGAAAAATGTCAATAACTGTAACTGTAACTTTAACTAAAACTAAATAACTGAAATAGCTAAAATAACTGAAAAATAATTGTATATATAGTTGCGTACTAATTCTGGTTTTTCCGAGAGATGTGGATATTTGCAATGTTGTAGCGATAACACCATGCAACGTGCAATATGAAAATATTTACATATCAGTAGATTTTTCAATCAATTAGGAGAGCATTGTGATTGTGTATTAAGAAAAAACGTCGATATTTCATTAATGCGTTCAATGGCGATTAACTGAAAGTAACTGAAAATAACTGAAAAATAAATAACTGTAACTGAAACTGTAACTGAAAAATTACAATAACTTTAACTGCAACTATAACTTAGAAATAATTTCAATAAACTCTAACTGTAACTGTAACTGAAAAATAATCAATAACTGAAACAACACTGACGGTGGCACAGACAGACAGTTAGACAGACAGAAAGACAGACAGACAGACAGACAGATGAACTGATGTTCTGGAGTAGTGCTAGTCGGAGCTCGACGCCACTGCCAACGTATTTTTACATATGGTACGCGTATTTTATGTCTGGGCATAAATCAGGTATAATACTCGTATTTTATTTGTGGTCGTAACGTACGGTCGAATCTTGCGCAAATGTTTGTCCCCTCATTTTTCCAACCTTCCTTTCTCCGTCCCATGTCTGTCCCTGTCCTCACAGTCCTTTATTTCCATCACCATTCCCTCTTCTTCCCCATTCCTCACACCTCTCATTTCCCATCATTTACCCCTCATACTAAGTCTCAAAAGATGCCCTTCCCTTACGATCCCTTTCCTTCTTTATCCCTTTCCCTCTACCTTTTTCTCTCTCTCTGCGCCCCTCCATTAGCCCACCATTTTCTTTGTCACTCACTGCTCTCTCATTTCTTTATCTCCATCTTCCACTCTTCCTTTACAACCCCATCCCATTCCTACTGTATCTCCATTCCCTACTCTTCCCCGTCTCCTCTCCTCTTCCATACTACTACCCACAAACTGGCTATCATTGATCGAAATAATTCAGATATTCGATTATTCCACCCTCATATGCGTCCCTACATCAAACTGATCAAGCCATGCTCCCCGGTCAAAGACAATTCATTGAACAAAATACTAGAACATTTGCGAAAAATCGGTAAGAAAAACAGCCAAGCGCTCCGTCATTTTTGACGGGCAAACAGCTATAGTTAATTATATTTTAAAACTAGCTATTGTTACTTATAATAATTAAATCTGTGTTAAATTGACTGGTCAAAAAAATAAGACCAACAATTTTCTATCAGTGCAAAAGTCATACATTTAACTAAGTTTCAGATGTGCGTCGTGTACTTGTACTTCAAGTACGCTTACCGGTAAATTCGTGAAAGATCAATCTTCCACGAATTTAAAATCGAGAGGGTTGGGTCTGGTAGAAATTTATGGAAGCTGGTTCCAAACTTATAAAACGAAGGTTTTTCCAACTTAATGGGGCGGTCAAACAGTCAAACTGGAGGGATGCTACTCTACGCCGACTGAAATTTTAACCACCTTGTCCCAATAATTCTTAGGTGGGTATTGACGACTCACAGTTTTGTCCAGATTTAACCACCTTGTCCCAATAATTCTTAGGTGGGTATTGACGACTCACAGTTTTGTCCAGATTTCCGATCAGAACGTCTTCATCAAAAATCGCGTGAGGATAAGTTGAATTGGCCACAAGCTCGGCGATCTTGGTTCCATTTGCTTCTAGCTCCACCAGAAAGCGTGCTTTGTCGTCGGTAATTTGAGGAGGATACGTAATGGTAATGTCGAGGCCGAATCGAATGGCGTTGAATTCAGCGCCCGATGTGTCGACGAGCTTCTTTTCAGCCAACGTGAAAGTACTTCCGAAAACCGGGTTGCTCATCATCTCTGGGCAATTCTCAGCTGCGTTAGTAATGAACCGAATATCGATATTACGTGACACTCCAGATGCATGCTCTGTCAACCCCTCTTATGATGCCACAACACTTAATGCCATATTCCTCTTAATGTGACGCTCTCTTAAATGCAATGGTTTATACCGAGTAGCTCTTGTCGCTCGCTGTATACATTCAATTATTCCGCTTAAAATCATATCGTATAAACATTCCCCTCAATCTAGCATTTATTAGCTTTGATTCAATTTACCATAACAAGTTCGAGTCTTATAATGAAGAAATTATTCTTAGTGTACAGTACATTAATTTGGATCGGTCTCAATTAAGTCAAAATGAAGAACTTCAAAAACTTAATTAGACACAAATTGTTAATGCAAACTATACTTTCATATATTATACAATTGTAAAGTTTCTTAGATCTCTCAGATTCTCCGTTTTTGGGATTGTGACTGCCAGTGATGTAGCTAATGCTACAGAAATTAGCAGCGCCGTCGCCTATGTAGATGAGCTCTATGCAGTCTAAATACATGGTTTGCGAGTGTCGTGAACTTCCAAAAGCAGGGTCT
Source organism: Metaphire vulgaris (assembly GCA_018105865.1). Taxonomy (NCBI): domain Eukaryota; kingdom Metazoa; phylum Annelida; class Clitellata; order Crassiclitellata; family Megascolecidae; genus Metaphire; species Metaphire vulgaris. The sequence goes on along the minus strand of CM030860.1, from coordinate 7,965,913 downwards.
CCGCTGCGAGAAGTTTCTGGCTGCTGGAGACATTTTACGAAGACTAGGACGAAAACTCAGTAACATATTCCCATCGGATGACCATCTTAGACCAGAAAATGAACCATGGCAGATATGGCCATGGATCCATTTTTTAGAACCCACCCCATCAAAATTTAATATCTAATCCAAATCAACCCAACCTACGCAGAGGCGTTATTTGGGGAAGGCTGGGGGACCGTGGCCCCCCAAGGAAATTAAAATATTAATTTATAATGTATTAATGTGCATAAAATTTCAAAAATTGCCAAATAATATCAAAAAATTGCAAATTTTCAAACAATCGCCCTAAAATTTGCCAAAATTGCTCGAAATTTGCAAAAAATTGCAAAAATGCCTAAAATTTGCAAAAAAATTGCCAAAATTTGTGAAAAATTTGCAAAAAAATTTTCTCTCCTCCCCCCTCAAGAAAAGTGTGAAATGACGCCACTGAACCTACGCCGGAAATATAGGGCTATTTGACCCGACCCAACGCAAACCACCGAAATACCTTGCAATTTTTAAACCATTACTTCTTTTCTGACCAAACCCAACCCACCATAAACCTAGAAAATTATGACCTAACCCAACCAAATCCAACCCGTTGAACCCGTGGTTAAGCCAACCCATGGCCAACTCTGGGCCATGGCCCTCCGCACTTCGTGGCTACTCTAATACATAATGACTGCCATTATTTTCCTTACGCTTATACTGATGGCGTCATGTAACTCTTTGAAATATTTCTTTTGCAATGGCTTTATAAAAAATAGATGTCATAGTATTTTATAATATACTTGCATTCCAAACACAGGTTTGGAGGAATGTTGATACTTTGCTGTGTTATAGTTTTCAACGCAAAAGTGAGAAAGAAATTTGCAGCCGTGATTCAGCTGGGCTATTCCTTTGAGGGTGCAAAAATCTTAAAGTCGGGAAATTTTCAACAATTTACATTAAATTCCTCGACGTATCTGGAAAAGAAACACCGTTCTGGCGTTTTCTTTGTTTCCACGGTTTTAAAGTAATTCGATCGAGGATGCTAACAATGTAGGCCTATGCCGTCAACTTCTAAACTCGAAAGAAGCATTTTAATAATAAGACTTAGGCCTACCGCTACGGCTTTCGCGACAATGCTCAGAGCATGGCTTATCGTCTTCGACGCACAGTGCCATGTCGCAATTGGTCGGAGGGATCAACTTGTACGCGAAGAATTCGACTTTTGTCACAGAATCCTTGCAGCGCTTGACTTTGGCTGTACTTTTCCAGGCACAGCAGTCTCCACTCTTCTCGATCTGGGCACACATCGTGAGGCTCACTGGTCCAGGTGCAGCCTCTATTTGATAGAGAAAAAGAATGCGCTTTCGGTGATTTTATTCTTAGGACATCCGTTTAAAGTTTGGTTTGAACAGTTTTACGCAATGTTGCATATACTGTAATCAGAGACTTTCAGAGTCGTTCTGGGGTATTCGTAGGTCCTAGGCACTTTCATATTCGGATAAAGCGGCCCTGGTTGTTATTCCTATACAGTCACACACTGTCTAGATTACCTTTTCAATGTCAACTGAAATCTTAGTTTCATATCTAGGAACTGATTTTGGAATTAAATGAAAGCCTAACCAACCAGTTGGGTGGGTGCCGTTCATCCAGATGGGCGATTTAGTTCCGCAGTGGAGGACTCCAATGCACCGTTCAGGAACTTTGAAACCGGAAGAGCTGTCAAGTCGATACCACTTTTCTGCAACAAGCACACATATTCTTATAATCACTTTTTCTAAACAAATTTCAAAGTTAGGTCATAGGCACCTCTAACAAAAGCGAATCCGTTGCGAAGTTATCTGACAGGCCCGTACGAAGTAAGTGTGCAGAAGGTGCAGCTGCAGCCCCTGTAAAAATGCAGGGGTGCAGTGCACCCCTGGAAAGAAGATGGGTTGCACCCCCTCTGCGCCCCTTCAAGCTAAAATTGGACCAAAAAAGTGCCAAAATTTGATAAAACTGGCCCAAAAATTACCAAAATTTGCTAAAATTGGCCCAACATTTGCTAAAATTGGCCAAATATTGCCAAAATTTGCCAAAAATTGCAAACAATTATCTCGCCCCCAAGAAAAGTGTGAAATGACGCTACTGCTTTTACCTGGAGAAAAGTTGCACCCCCTGCTGAAAATTCGTTCCGACGGGCCTGTTATCTGAAGCACTTCATCATGATAATAATTTCAGTTTTATCAAGCAATGGTGAACTAAGCTGCATAGAAATAGGCTCCTATTAAGTTTATTAACGCTGTACGTCTCATCTCTCGAATTACGGCTGAGTACACATGATCTACTGTAAGCAAAAGAAGCAGTTAATCTAGCATCACTGTTCTATCGTACAGTATCTAGCAAAGGCCCGAAACCCGTAGAAGAACCGAGGAGTTACACGCCTTCAAAACGTCGTGGCATCAGCTGAATAATGGCGATTTCCAGCTTTTCCCGTGCAGCCTTAATTCCACCGAGTATACACTCATTAGCAACGGTGTCTATTGGGTCATTTAGTTATATGTCATAAGATAAAAGAAGCAGTGGCGGCTCTAGGATTTGGCAAGTGGCTGGCCGTTGGGGTGGCAACTTCTAATCATGGGGGGCCAACCATTTGTTGTTTAATGTATGTAGCATTAAGTATAGGTCCCAACTGGGGGTCCACTGGGGGGCCAGGCACTCAATAGGGGCACGGGCCCCTTCTGGCCCCCCGGTGGAGCCGCCACTGAAAAGAAGTACAGCGGCTGTATTAAGAGCATTAAAATAATATTAGCGTTTTATTTATTTGATTAATTTGAACCGTAGTTCTGATCGGATTGGAGAGTCCAAGTTTGTTTAGCAGTAGGCCTATATCATATCTGTCCAGTAACAGTAGCTGACCAGTAATCGATAGATATGCAGAAGAGACAGAGTGGAATGGACTGAAGCGCCAGCTTCAAAGATGCGACATTCAGAGTCCAGAAATCTTAGATGTCTAAATTCAAACTCGAGTCTAAGGCCGCAAGGCGAAGACTACATAGAGAGCTTGCCTTGCTTGTCCTTGTCTGTTGATGTCTCAAGTTCCTTTGATACGGTGGGTTATGACGTACTTGGTCCTCTACTATGCATACCTTATATTGCCGACCTTTGCTCTTTAATTCACAGATGTAATAAACGTTTTTTACGTTTTTTTATTTTCCCAAAGTTTTCTTCCTTTTTAGCTTTTTTGCCAAAGTTTTTTTTATAATAAAAAAACGTTGGCATTGGTTGGCCAATGTATGGCCAACCAATGCCATACATTGGCCAACGATTGACGATACAAGAAGTGTGAAGCTACACACGGCATTACTTATTACAACATAGAGTGAGCAATTTTTTCGTCATTGTTGTGCAAGTGTTTAATTACATTTTTAAATATAGCTACATAGTATAGCCTACATTGCGTTAGTAGTCAACGTATTATTGCAGGCTATTTCATGTCACAGTCCTCTTGCATAGTGTGACTAATAAGTTAATTGTTGATTCCCCGTGGGTGGGTATGGCACAGAAAAACGCCGATAACGTTTTTATTCAACATTTTTTAAATGTTTGTAACGTTTTTACGTTTTAAATTATTTTTTTAACGTTTTTTACATCTATGCTTTAATTAGCTCGTTTGGTTTCACTGTGCACCTCTATGCTGACGACATTCAAATTTAACGACATGACCCTCACTCTTCTCAGCTTGAGTTCACTCAATCAGTAGACAATGTAATTCCAACTCTTTTGGATTGGATGTTTTCTAATGGACTCCGACTGAACCCTGACAAAACTCAACCTATCTGACTTGCTACTAAACATCTGCACACTTAAATCTACTATGAGTCACTGAGCTCTCTCTCTCTCTTTCATAATCTTTCTTTTTCAAATTGTATCAAGAAACTCGGTATTTACTTTGAGAGTAACTTGACCATCAAGAGCATTTTGCTAAACTCTCTCGATCCTGTTTTTACCGATTTAGGCAACTACCAATGTTATTCGTTCTTCACTTTCTCTGTCTGCAGCCAAATCTCTGGCTCATATTTTTGTTGCTACTTGGCTAGACACTTGCAATTCTCTTTTTCCAAAATCATGATCTCAACTCTGCAATCTGTCCTAAATGCTGCGGCTCGTCTTGCGGCTAAAGCTCCTCGCTACTCTAACATCTCAGATTTTATGCTTAACACTCTGCATTGGCTTCCAATTTCTCAACGCATTAAATTCAAACAAGTACTGTAATTATTGCTTCTGCGGCACTTCGAGGTCTTCATTACTGAGCTTTCAAACTCACCCTCTTCCACTGCACATCGCCTGCTCCGTTCCACTGATCGTAAGAATGTTTATGCTCTCAGATCATGTACTGCTCTTACTCAGGGTCGAGCATCTGATGTGTCTGGACCCTCTCTCTGGAATGCCTTGAACCCATCCACTCGGGCCTCACTCTTACTCCTGTCTTGCTGTTTCCCTCTGACTGATCTCTGGAATGACCTGGTCTTTTGCGGATGGATTTGAAGTATCATCGATTGATACTCTTGAGTATTAGAAATGGTGCTATAGAAGTTCATAATTATTATTATTATTATTATTATTATTATTATTATTATTATTATTATTATTATTTACTCCATCGCACTGTTCAATGCGAAAACCAAGATCTCACTATTTTATCATGCGACTCCAATGCCAGGAGCTATGGACCTAGGGTTGAGTTCGGAAATTTCCTGCGGAATTTTTCCAGAAATTTCCGAAAAAATAGCGATACTTTTCCGGAAAAATTCCCGAAATGTTTATTACTATTTACTATTATTTATTATTATTATTATTATTATTATTATTATTATTATTATTACTGCTACTAATTATTTCTATTCATTTGTTAGGCATTTGTAGAGTCAGCATTGTCAGTAGCTGCAAACTAATGCTTTTATTCATTTTGTGTCGTAATTTCATCAAGTTTTACTGATATGAGCGCTAATTGAGATCATACTTGAACTTACAGTGGCAGTCAAAAGTAATTGCTTCAGTATGAAATTCATGAAATTTCATACCATGGTCAACTTATAAAACGTTTTAAATTTTTTCATCAGAATTCGGTATAGATTAGTTGCTAAGGCACATTGGTAACAGATTTAGGCGGTTTATTTATTGTGTTTTTACTAATATGTGCCAAAACATACAATAAAACTTCGTATTTTAGCTGTGGTAATTACTTTTGTACACTGCTGTATGTTAACCTCTAACAATATGTATACTAGAAAGTTTCCGTAATAAGTTCGGCCATTTTTTTCCGCAAAAGTGACAATCCTACCAGGAGCGCCTCTGAGTAGAAATATAAGAGAAGCTATCTAAATGCTTCCTTATATATCTGGTTTCAGCGATTGGAAGTGGCCGTTTGCACTAAGAATAAGAATCGCTCACAGCAGTAGTTTTTTCACAATGTCGAAAACCACCGGAAAATTGATCTAACTTTATAAGACTCAAATGTACCGACAAAACGACAAATGTACCGACTCAAATGTACCGACAAATGTACTCGAGAAAAAAGGCAATTAATTTAGTAGTGTGCATAGAAGTCAAGTCATTATTCGACTCATGCGGCGTCTCGTGAGCTCAGCAAGAGATGAGTAGTGTCAGCCGATGTTAGTGTGGGCATAGTAGCTACAAAATCCTAACAAAAAGAGGGTAGAAAACACCTGTGCTGAATATTAGTACTGTTCACGATGGTAGCGGAGTGAGCGATCGATGAACAGCAGTCGTTTAGTGAAAGTTTGAGGCGACCACGTGGTCGAAATATAATGATCTGATCGGAGCCACGCATAGAATTTATCCGAGGTAGACGACTGTTTAATTACAAGAATCCCAAATAGTCCAAAAACATCATACTTTTAGGTTTATATTTCTCGTATCTGGGTAATGATTGTGTAAGACAATCAATCTAAATCAATAAATTAAAAACTCTTAGCTTCGGAGCTGTTGCTGCTTTTCCCGCCGCCGGAACCGGAACCAATATTGAAAGGCCGAAGATGCCGCTTTGGTAACTAGTGCGGATCGTCTTAGATACTATTTTGGTGGATTTCGATTTAATAATTAACGTCCCGATTCGGATGATAATTATAAATATAAGAATTAATATTAAATTATGAGTATAAAATTAATCAATGTCTTATTTTGGTGGTGTTTGTTTTTAAAAATCTTAAGATTAACTTATAAGTAAGTAAGTAAGTAAAATATCGTAGATTTCTATAGCGCCTTGGAAAACAGCACAACAGTAGCTGCTTATTATTAAGTGCTCAGCCTTTCTTAAAATAGCTATAAGAAAGGTATATGTCCAGCCGGGCAATAGTCAACATCCAGAGGGCAGTGAGGCTTGGTTGTTACAACTATGGAGGAAATGCAAGGATTTAAGCTTAGACCTGCAGACTTGAGAAGAAGACTTGAGAAGCCTATTTGGCTATTATATAGAATGCTTATGGGGTCCGGATTTTCTCATAATTTGCACAAGCTTTTAAAATTCTGGAAGTAATGCAATGCTCATATTAATAGTTTCTTTTAAAAAAATCGGCTTAGGTTACACACAAAAAAACTGGCTTTCTATTTTGGCTTCAGTTACAAATATTGGACTGCACAAAAATGCCCACCTACATATAGATACGACATATAAAAATTAAACTTTCGAAACGATTCTAACCAAATTAGTCTTGTAAAAGTAATAATAATTATTATGACTGTTTTATTACAATAGAAACGAATAATGATTGTGGTTATCATTTACGTGGGTCTAATTTTGAATCGCACAGAGCGGTGTCGGACTCCCCTAGTCCCTCATTGACGTTTCGCTTCTTGTCTCCAATTGATACAGCGTCTGAACATTCGTCCGATTCGGCGAATGGAACCAACACGCTCAGCGTAAACACGGCTAAACAACGAAATGCACAAGAGATGCAGCTACACACAGATTTAACGAGTTAAGGTAAAAGAATGTCGGCCTACAGTATATTTGATTATTCAAATATGATATTTTGTATAAGTTTCAGGATTGCTAACTAAACAACCTCGAAAAATACTTCATCCTATCGAGGTGCATGAAGATTCTTCTGATGCATTATTCTCTCCCTAGACTTGATTTTTCTCCATCTGCTTGTACTGCAAATTTACATGGAGAGCATTTTTCTATGTATTTTCCAACGCAGAAATCATCATGGCGATTTGTCTAGAAACTATACGCAAGCCAAATTAACATTAAACAAACTTACCTAGCAGAAAGATCTTGCGAGCTGTAATCGTACATTCGGACTCCATGACGGCTTTGCTGTCGTGGAGCCAAAGGTACTTCTAGTCACTGAAGAATGACAGACCGGTTTCAATCGCCAGTATTTATTCCGAAATCGCAGACATTGATTTTCTTGTTTGGGATGCGTTTCAGATGCGAAACGGAAGAGGCGGTCAAAACAAGATGTCACATAATCTATCGCATGTTTTGGTAAACTGACATCGAATCGTTAATGACTTCTGCGTGTGCTTCCTGTTTAGTGTAAGGCAATTTTTTTCTGTTTCTATCACAAAAAATATTTTAAATTAATCTTTAAATGATAGTAGTAGTAGTAGTAGTAGTAGTAGTAGTAGTAATAGTAGTAATAGTAGTAGTAGTAGTAGTAGTAGCTGTAGTAGTAGTAGTAGTAGTGGCTGCAGCAGTAGTAGTAGTAGTAGTAGTAGTAGTAGTAGTAGTAGTAGTAGTAGTAGCAGTAGCAGTAGTAGCAGCAGTAGTAGTAGTAGTAGTAGTAGCAGCAGTGGTAGCAGTAGCAGCAGTAGTAGTAGTAGCAGTAGTAGTAGTAGTAGTAGTAGTAGTAGTAGTAGTAGTAGTAGTAGTAGTAGTAGTAGTAGTAGTAGACTTCTTTAGCGCCATTGTAGTAGTAGGCTACATCAGCACCAGTCGATGGTCGCTTCAGTAAATAATCATAGTCGTGATCTTGTCCGTGGTAATTCGAGGTTGTAATTCAGAGGTCATTCCGTACTTTCAGATTCCAGGCTAAGGCGGATATGCAGTCAGGAATAGATGTGTTTTAAGACTAGAGCTGAAGGTGGTAAGACATTCAGTATGGCGGAACTGTGCCGGCAGAGAATTCCGAAATCTGGGTCCGGCAACAGAAAGAGCTGTGGCGTAGCCACAGGGCTGTTTGGGGTTGCTCAAACAACCCCATTTCAAAAAAATATGACCAACACAATTGATGCAAATCCGTTGAATTTTTGTTGAAGGAGGGGTGTAGTGGGGGTTGTCCGCGGCCTCCGCTGGTGTTCAGTTGCATAGTGCCTCCAGTTAACACCCCACTTTGCATAAGCTGGCTACGCCACTGAGAAAGAGCACGTTTTCCAGTAATGGTCTTGCTATGGAGATGCCAATAAATACTGCATGTCAATAAATATTGCAAAAACAAAAATAATGACTAATACCAATCACATCACATAAATGAAGGTGGAATGCGTAACACTAGAACAGGTAGAATACTTCATATACCTGGGATGTCAAGTAACAAACAATGCAGAATGCAAAATGTGAATGAATAAGAGACTAGCCATGAGAACAACAGTAATGATCAAGCTAACCAAACTATGGAAAACAAATCAATAAGCACTATCACAAAACTGCGATTGATGTTTCTGCAAGCGCCTCACCCAGTGTTATTTCTAGGATTTTGAATTTGGGGGTGTCGGGAAAATCTGAAGGTTCGGAATTTTCAAGTCTCTGCTCGAAAAAGGCTGACAAGAAAAAATATCATCCGCGAATAAATGTTGGGGGTGTCCTTCTCCATTTGGGGGTGTTCTGAGCTAATTAGTATGCATTTTGTATGCATATCATTGTCGCATTACCAAATTTGAGGGGTCGACCTCAAATTGGGGTGTTGGGGGGTTGTTAGGGGTGTACAAATATCCCTGGCCCCACCCCCAGACCTTTGCTCCTATCTTGTGGCTGCGCTAAATGGACATGCGAATCCCATTTAGTCCGATTAGGTGGTTTGGGGATCGTCGTGAGTTGGAAATAGACGGTGATCTGTGGTGCATCCTGAACGTGCATATTTAAGGATCTAATTATGAATTATTACTGAGTGGCCAAAAAACTGTAATACAACTACCAATCAGGGGCGTAGCGACGAGGGGGTATATCGGTATTTATACACCCAAAATCAGACTACCTTAAAAATTGTAATGTGTTTTTTAAGATTTTCAAAGTTTTTTTAAAGATTTATGCCCCCAAATCACACTATACTCACAAATCAAATTCCTGGCTACGCCCCTGCTACTTATATCTCATAGATCAGTGATTCTCAACCCGTGGTCCGCGTTTTTTATATTTCCAGAAAAAGCGTTGTTTACGTTTTTTATTTCTTTTTATACGTTTGCAACACCTATGCTATATCTATTTTGTTGACAATCACCCACCTGCTCCCCCCCCCCAAGAAAAATAATCTTTCATTGGCTTTGCTCAAATTCTGCGATTGGTCTCAGTCCGAATAGAGGGGCGGGCCCCGAGACCCTCTCGTGGCTGTGCCAACGCAGCCCGAAAAACAGCGCTTAGCGACTCAAGCAAGCTACGCACTGCGCAGTGGCTTCGGCATTACTGAGTTGTTAAGATCTGATCGACAAGCAGGACTCTAGTGGTGACGTAGCTGTCAATGTTCTAGATCAAACAGCATGCGATGAGACCAACGGTGTTCAGCTGGAAATCTCTTTCGGGACTGGCGAGAGAACTCCTCGCGTGGTCGCGCTATATCCTTAGTTGGTCAACTCCCAAAGGACCTAAGTGAACTCGATTTTTGAACGACGTAACTCCGTCAATCAATCAATCAGCCACTATGGCGCCGCTATCATGACGCCTAGGGCATCAGTCGATGGTTCACTAAGCCAAATTGGCGCCCTAGCAAGCCCGAAGGGACCGTCCAGATCAGCAGGGGAGAGGGGTGGTTATCCACGGTGGATAAGCCAAACAAAATGTGTAGTTTTAAGAACGGGTCTTAAAGATTTAAACATTTAAAGGCTACGTTGTATCATGTGTATGTGAAATTACGAATTCGCGGTAGTCAAAATATTTTACCTCTGCGCTTGGAAAACTGCCCAAGACAGAGAAACTTGAAAACGTACGAACGGGCAATGATGATGATGATGACGACGACAATAATGACGCTGATGATTATTACGACGACGACGGCGATGATGATGATGATGATGTTGATGACGGTGATGATGATAATGGCGATGATGATGATGACGACGACGCTGACGAAGACGACAATGACGACTACGATGATGATGATGATGATGATGATGATGATGATGATGATGATGATGATGATGATGATGATGATGATGATGATGATGATAAGGATAATGGTGATGATGATAAGGATAATGGTGATGATACTAATAAATGCCGAAAAATAAATATATGAATTTTGCTTTCTTAGAAAGATGACGTCTTCTCCGGCCAGTTTGCAGTGGCGGCTCCAGGATTTGGCAAGGGGGGCGTTGGGGTGGCAACTTCTAATCATGGGAGGCAGCCATTTGCTGTTAGGTATGTAGTATTAAGCATAGGGTCCCAACAGGGGGTCACTGGGGCCAGGCACTCAGTAGGGGGCACGGGTCCCCCGGGCCCCCCTGTGGAGCCGCCACTGCCAGTTTGACCTCACCGCTAGAGGAGCAGTGGTTTTGCGAGTGTGTTCGATGCCTGGGTGTAAAATGTACTAATGGAGCCCTCAACTTCCGAAAAATCCAGACAAGCAAAGAAAATAGATGATGACCTTTTTTGCCTATCAGGATTTTTCGGAAGATGTTGAGGTAACTTCTCAATATATCAATTCAATATCCAACCGTGGTAAAAGACTATCTTTAAAGAAATAATTTTTTGGGATCGATTTTGGCGTACAACCTTTCCGCCCGGAGCTGTTGCCCCTCCAGGCCCCATCGCTACGCCACTGAAGAGGAGTGGCTAACGGGTTAGCGTTAGATCTTTGGCGGTCTTAGTCGTTATCCTGTATCGGTCTTTCTTTAGTTTGCACAATGCAAATGCTCTGGCTAAAGAAAAATTGATTTTTCTATTCTGGAGTCAAGTGAAAATCTTTGAAAAGTTTCAGCTACGCAAGTCAAATGCGTCAGGCGATCCTACACTTTACTACTACTCGTTGCCTTTAGCATAGCCAAGAAACATTGCGTAGCGAGGACATCTGGTGCCTGGTGGCAAGGTGTACCGATGGCGCCCTCAAAAACACTTTAAAAGTTTGCACAATCTGAAAATCGATTCATGGTCTCGCGATATGTAAAGAGGCAGCATCATCTTTTTGAAAAAGAAAATCGTGTTAATAGAAAATTATTCGTGATAGTTAAATGACCCATCTTTTAGTAATTGATAATCTTCTTTAATGTATAGGCTAAAGCTAGCATTCAGTGAACTGTAGAAATCCAATATTACACAATGTTCTGTTGTTCTATAGCCATCCTCGGTCCGAGGGTAGACCGCATCATAAACGATTCCTTCCCAAAGTCTTCTGTCTTCTGCTGTTCTTTTCCAAAGTCAATCCCGTCCACTGCTCGATGTTCTCTCTGAAAACTTTTATTCAGTTTCTTCTTTATCTTCTTTCTATTATTACGTACCCCGAGGCAAGTATAGGCGGGTGACGTTCCCCCTACCAGCCTGCCCTATCTGAAGGCTTAAGTTCTTATGCTCTGCAATATATTGAAAGAATTATGCAGCGACATGCATCTGTCACTGATTGTAGGCCTACACATGCCTGAAAATGGTATTGTTCTTTTAGAATTTTTAATTTACAAAAATGTCTGCAGTCTGTACAGTGTACAGAATACCTTTACGCAAGAGTCTTTATTTTCAGATCATTATGCGTGCCCTCACAAAGTCCTTCAAGTACCCCAAGGCAGGGCCGGATTAAAGTCCGAGAGGGCGGGGGGGCTGAGTAAAAAAAGGCCGTCGCCTATACTGAAAATCTCTGACAAGCAAAAAAGGTTATCTCCCTTCCAAATCATGCTGACAAGCAAATAAAGAAAAAAGGTTATTTCCCTTCCAAATCGTGCTGACAAGCAAAAAAAGTTATCTTGAAAATCGGTGGGCCTATTTTCATGATGGGCCGGGGGCTACAGCCCCTCAGCCCCCGTCTTAATATGGTCCTGGCCCTGCCCAAAGGGGTACAAGTACCCCCGGTTAAGGACCACTGTCTTAGAGCCATCACGTGCCTTAGATTATGACATTTTCAAAGCATGTGTCTGATTTTCTCATTATGTGACCAAATAGGTGAGTTTTCGCTGTTTTGTAGTATTAGCAACTCCCTTTTTGTACCTATAGCGCAATATCTTCGTAGGCAAACCGGTCGCTTAAACAAATGTCACTCGAACGACCTTCTCCGTACTACTCAATAGGCTCATGAAACTCTCTCGAATGGATTTATTTAACAGGATTGAGGACCAGCGAGCTATATATTCCAATATATGTTATTTTAATGTTAATTTCCCTACTTACTGCCAGTCATCATCCACACTGACAGAACATTCGCAGCGTCGCCCCTGAGAAGTGTAATACCAAATGCCTGTTCATGCTTCAAAATCGGTGTGGCGTTGAGGCTGAAGTTCTTTAATACTATGACAAAGTGTGGGTGCTCAATAACTTGCCAAATACATAAAAATTTGGACGAGGGTATATTTTCTTGCCAACATCATTGAAAAAAGAGTTGTTGTAGCTGTCAGTTTGACCTCCCATTTCAAAATCTATAATTATAATGGGTCTTGCCTGCCATATAGTAGTAGGAGAGATCAGTCATACTTCACCTTACGAGGCAACAAAGAGCGTCTTATAGCAATTAAAAATCTTCTCTTTAAATTAGTCGTGCAGACATCCAACCATTTTGAAATTATCAATTTTAGAGAGTTAGCAACGAACATGGGCGCCCGCACATTAAGGCAAGAGGAGGCACTTGCCCCTCCTGGAAAATGAAAATACCAATATCTCACAGTGAAATTCGAAAACCTTGCTAAAATATTAATCGTGAGCATTGTGTTAAAATGTGTTTTGCTCCCTCCTGGAAACATTTACGCGGCTTAACCGTGACTGTTGTATTTTGCCCCTACTGGAAACATTTCTGTGGGCGCCCATAGCAACGAAATGTCCCATTTTCATATGTACAGTTGCCGGCTTGTCGTCCAAGATGGAGTAGAACCATAATTAGGGAATCAAGATAAATCTTCATAGCACATGAACAACAACATATTCTGCAATGCATCTAATATTTTTCCGAAATAATACTAAGACAAGAATTTGAAATTGGTAAAATGTCCGAAAGCTTATAATGTAAATAATTTGAACCGAGAGTTGTATTATGGCTAATTTAGGCTAATGTAATGTCTAATTTTAAATAGCAGCGATCATAGAACGATAATCGTAGTCGGGATAGGTTGGGTCGTGGTGATTGGCTTCCGAGGCTTGGCTAGACGCACTTGGATCTGTCGCATTGTCTGTCCAGAGCCCAATGCGTGTAACCTTCGTTGGCCGAGTTCAGAGCGAAAAAGCATTCGTTAGTAATCGAATTCCAATCGGCACCCAGGCACGACTCGCTGTTGATGCACCCGGTCTTGCAGTCGTCTTCGGATGTAACGGTGTCCTGCTTAACTGCGTCCGTGGCCCGTCGTCGACCCAGAGGCGTCCAACACATTGCTGTGAAAAGAGAACCAGACGGTAATATTTTGCGATCACTTTGAGAGTTGAATGCGATGTATCGACGCTATAGAGAAAGACAGACCCACCGAGAGAAAGCCCGGGCCCCTGTGCAGAAGGGAAGTCACGGGCTCCTAACAAGGTTGAAAAACTGTCGATGACCTTTTTTGCTTGTTAGTCTTTTCCAGGATGTTAAAACGTCGCCGACCCCGTGAATTTGCCCCCTTTACCCTTTTGGCGGCCACTTTGGGCTCCTTTAAGCTACATGGGCACCGGAACAATGTAACGGCTGCACCCCTTTCTCAGGTCTGGAGGAAGGCAGAAATTGGCCATGTCATTACCAATGCGCAGCACCCTCCTTTGCGCCACTCGTATTTTTGTGTGCTGACGGCAATGAACCTTGGTCAGTTCGACCAATTACCTAAACAAATGATCCCATAAAACTTCATTCTTGGTCCACCGCCGACATCACTGCGTAGAAAACTCGGTCGTCGGGTGATAATTTGAAGCAATTAAACTAAATGGAGTGGGAAAACAGATTATTAAATATATTAAGAGTGAATAAAACACTGAGACACATTGGCTCAGACATAGACTAGTCAGTGTGGAATATTTGAAACTCAGAATTATTACGCGGAGTCTCGGTAGGTGCCGGAGTCTCGGTAGGTAGCGGAGTTTCGCCAGGTGGAGAAGCGACGATTTCGAACGGTACTTCATTGCTGTAGACATTTCCGTCATTGCTAAGAGCAACCGAGTAGGATCCCACATTCACGATTTCCATAGAACAGGTCACCCTACCCTCCATTACTTCCGGTTTCATGTCATTCGACAACTTTCCGGCAGAATCCTAGAACAGTTTGGAATTTATTCAAGATGACTATACAATTAAGTGTTGATCTCATGTTATAATATCATCATGAGAAACATCAAAATCATCATGAACACGTCGTCAAGCTATAATCATCAATTTTTCTACTAACAACAGAATTCTTGAGTTCCAAAACTAAAAGGCGAACTTTCGTAAAGACTATACCGCGGATCTGAATGAGGTTGCGACCTTTGCGTTCGAGATAATTCATTAATAGAGGAATTTGAATTTAGCTGACTAAGATTACAGATGTGTGGCGCGAGAAGTAAGAATTGGCGAGTCTCTTCTAATAAGACACTAAATTTTGTTTCGGCAAAAGCCTAGCAAAGCAAAATGCTGTAGAAAATAGTAGGAATCGGATGGGTCTGAAAAATCACAAATGAAGAACTATACAGGAGAATTCAGCCAAAACAAACTATGCTGCAAAGAGTAAAACAAAGGTAACTTCACCTTTTTGGACACATGCAGAATGAAAGAGGACAGAAAGATCAAAGCTCTAATGCTTGGAATAATGGAGGATGCCAATAAAAGATGGAGACCACACAAGGAATGGTGTAATGATATTGAAGAATGGCGTGGAAGTAGTTTACGGGACTATAGTGTTGCTGTTGTCACTATCAGATTATACGAGGTGTTAGAGTTTTAATACTTTAATAAAATCAAACGTAGAAATATTTAGACAGACAAACTGACAGAGCCGTATAAAGTTATTCTCTCTTCACTGTCACTCTGAGCACTACTAGATCATAGCTGCCTACGCTGCTGCTGCAGCTCCTAGATGCAGCTGCCTACGCTGCTGCTGCAGCTCCTAGATGCAGCTGCCTACGCTAAGGCAGTGGCGCCATCTGGCGGTCACCCGACTGCTGGCCACACTAGTGGTGACTCACGCCTGTAGCGGTCATCACATTTCCCCCTCTCCTGGAAAGAAAAAAATGCTCAGTTGCTAGCAATGTTCAGAAGGAAAATATTATTTATTTAGCTAGCACTTAGTTTAAACAAGCGTGTTCGAGGCCGTCACTGCACCCAGTCAGGTCCAAAGACTTTGGTGCGGCGCCTTCTCTGAGACCGGCGCGGCGGAGGTTTCGGCTCTTGCTGGCGTCCGGCATCTGCGCGATGTGGCGGCCCTGGCTCAGCCACCGGAAACGGATAGAAAGCCACGTCATCGTCGTCGGTCTCCGAGGGTGACGGTGGTGGTGGAGAAGAAGGAGGAGGTGGAGCTTGCGGTTTTGGTTGGCGTAAGTTGCTCTTGTGCTGAAGCACTCGCCGCAAGTTCCACTTCTGACCATTCTCCAGCCAGACTGTGTTGCCAATGGCCTTCTGTACTACCATTGGTTCAGAGTATTTTGGAGCCAGTTTGTGCGCTCGGACCGGAAGTTGAATGCGAACTTGGTCACCAGCGCACACAGCACCAGGTTTAGCATGGCAGCGTCGGTTGTAGTGTGCTGCCATCTTCTCCTGCGCGAACTTCACGCGTGCAGCGACGACCGGAAGTTCGGATGATGGGGCTGACGATGACGTCACGGCTTGCTTCAGGGAAGTTAACGGCGTTCGAAGCGGAAACTTCAGAAACAGGGACGCCGGTGAAACGCCAGTGGTGGTGTGAGGCGTCGAGCGATATGCAGCGAGCGTCTGGCGGACAGCAGTCATGAAGTTGTGACCATCAGCCAGACCTGCACGGATTCCGTCCTTCATGCTGCGGTTCAGTCGCTCGACCGCTGCATTGCTTTGCGGTGAATAAAGCGACACTCTGGTGTGTTTGATCGCCAGTGACGTCAGGAAGTCGGTAAACTCTGACGACACGAACTGAGATCCATTGTCGGTCACAATTTCTTCGACTAGCCCATAGCGGTCGAATAAGCTAGTAAGGAATTCTATGACGTTGGCTGACGTCACGCTTCCGCAGCACGCGACTTCCGGCCACTTCGAGTAATAGTCGGTGGCTACAATCATATATCTTTGATGGCGCGGGGCAATGACAAACTCGCCCGCTATATCTAGCGAAAGTTTCTTCCATGGACCGGAAGGCAGCGCAACCGGAAGTAGGGGACCGGAAGTTGGTCTCACGGACTTCCCGGAAGTAATGCAAGGTACGCAGTCCTTGACGTGGCGCTCGACATCGGAGTCGACGCCTGGCCACCAGACGGCCTCTCTGATCTTGGCCTTCATCCGAGCTACGCCAGGGTGACCTTCATGGGCTAGGTCCAGGATCGCCTGACGAAGCGATGGTGGTATAGCGACCCGACAACCGCGCAACAGGCAGCGGCCTCCATGTACGACCGACAGCTCTTCCTGCAGCCGGAAGTACACACGTAGGTTGGCCGGAAGTTGTTTGTCCGACGTCGGCCAGCCTTCCGTCACGAATTGACGGACCTGATGAAGCTCGGCATCGGCGTCGGTGGCCTCAGCGACTTGGTCAATGGTGATGACAGCTGTTGCTAACTGTCCGAAGATTGTTTGAATGGTTTCCGACGCTTCGACTTCGTCGCTGTCGGACGAGGACGCGGGACCGGAAGTCGGTGTCGCTGAGGTGCCTGGTGATGGAACGGAAGCTCGTTCCTCATCGTAAGACCTCGAAAGGCAATCCGCGACGACGTTGAGTCGGCCAGGCTTGTATTCGACGTCGTAGGCGTATTGGAAGAGACGATCAGCCCAGCGGTGTAGACGCAGTGGTCTGTGTCCCGATCCTCCTGTTGTAAGGAGTGTTTTCAACGCCTGATGATCGGTGACGAGTGTAAACCGGCGTCCATATAGGTAGAAATGCCAGTGTTCGCAAGCCCAGAGACACGCAAGGGCCTCCCGCTCGGACGATGAGTACCGGCGTTCCGCTGAAGACAGCGTTCTCGACGCGAAGGCGACCGGAAGTTCAACTCCATTCCGGCGCTGTGCCAGCGTGGCTCCGATGGCGACCGAAGAAGCGTCGCACGTGACGACGGTGTCGCAGCTGACGTCGAAATGCGCCAAAATCGGCGGTTCAGCGACTTTGCACTTTAGTACGTCGAAGCGTTTCTGGTGCTCTTGCGTCCAGCACCAGGCGACGTCTTTCTTTAAGAGCTGACGCAGCGGGTCAGAAATCTCTGCGAATTGTGGAACGAAGCGCAAGTAATATGTGGCTGTCGACAGGAAGCGCGACAGTTGCTTTTGGTCGACAGGTGTCGGTATACGTAGGAGCGCTTCCACGTTCGATCCAAGCGGAAGCACACCTGCAGCTGATATGCGGTGTCCGTTGAATTCCACTTCCTGTGCGCCGATGACGCACTTATCTCGGCGGACCGTGGCGTTAACGTCAGACAGGCGCTGTAAGACGAGGCGCAGTCGCCGGTCGTGTTCCTCGACCGATCGGCCATAGACGAGAATGTCGTCTAAGATGGACGTACAGCCGTCCAGTTCTTTCAGGACTGTACGGACGACCTGGTGAAACGCTGACGGTCCTGACGCTAGGCCGAAGGGCAGAGACCGGAAACGGAAAACGCCTACGTGAGTCACAAAGGCGGTAAGATCACGGCGGTCCTCTGCCAGCTCCAGTTGCAAATATCCCCACAATAGGTCAATTTTCGAGAAAACCTGGCAGCCTGCCAATTTTTCAGTTAATTCGGACATGGTTGGCAACGGATATCGATCAGCTATGATGCACTTATTGACATCAGTGAGATTAACACACAAGCGAAGCGTACCGTCTTTCTTCTTCGCTGTGACGACATTCGACGTCCACGGGCTGGCGTCGATACGTTCGATAATGTTTTCTTGCAAAAGTCTGTTTAATTCTGCTTCTATTGGCTCGCGTTTGGCCAACGGCGGGTGCCAAAATTTCTGACGGACAGCTTTCACTGTCGGATCGACCGTCGGTCGATGGACGAAGCCTTTAAGCAGTCCGGGTTTCGGTTTAATCAGTACCGGAAATTGCTCCAGTGAAACGGATGACGATGATGACGTCATCGACAGCGACGCAATGAGAGGTGCTGTCAGGTCGATACCTGCGAGACAGGCACGACCTCCAAGGGCGTCAAACAGGTCGACTCCCAGGATTGACGGACCCTGGACGGTGACGTAGAACCGGAAGTGCAAGAGTCGCCGGTTCCCGATCTGCACCGGAAGGAAGACTCTGCCGATGCAATGAATCTCTGCGCCGCCATAGGCTCGTAGCGCAGTGTCTGAAGGAAGGAGGCGCTTTGGAGAGCGGACCTTTTGGAAAGTGACGTCATTCAGAATGGAGACCTTCGCGCCCAGGTCGACCAACAGCGGGACGGATATGTCGCCTATCTGCGCTTCGACGTGGCGGAATGTTCCTGGTGCTTGACGTGGTGCTGCGATCGCTGCCACCGTGAGCACAGACGCTGACGTCACCGATGACGTAGCGGAAGTCGATGACGTCGACCTGTTGGTTGACACAGCTGACCGATCATCGTGACTGGTGACCGACGCTATGACCACGTTGCTGACGTCATCAGTTAGGGCAGTGTCGACGGTCTGAGTGCTGTGACGACGACGACTACTGGAACGCTGACGACGGCTTCGACTCTGATGGCGAAAACGACGATCTGTCTGGCCCGAAATCGACACAGAGGAGCGGCAGGAAATGGCGAAGTGCCCTACCTTGCTGCAGGCACTGCAGACCTTGCCTCTGGCCGGGCAGTCGGGGTCCCTGGATGCATGTCCATGACGACCGCAGTTGGGGCACGGCGCTGTAGAAGCGGAACCGGAAGTCGATTGACCTGCTCGATTGAACTGCCTTCGACCGGACGGCTGTCGGCCGATCGAAGAAATCGAGGCGTCTCGAGCTCTACCAGCGATTGTGGGGGCCTCCATCTGGGCGCGCTCCACCGTAGTCGCGAGTAGAACGAGACTGTCCAGCGTTGCTCCGTCAGGTTCCAAGAGCAGACGTTCTCGAATTCTCTGATTATAGCAGCCCATGGCGAATTGATCTCGGACGCGTTCGTCGAACTGTTCGTCTGAGAAATTACAGAGTCGGGCCAGTTCTCTAAGCGCTGAAAGATATTGCACGAGCGAGTCGCCGGGCCTTTGGAGACACCGGTAGAAGTTTGCGCGATTAAAAATCGTACCTGATGTTCGTCCAAAGTGTTGTTTCATTCTTGCTACCGCTGCATCGTAACTTTCAGACTCCTCTGGCGCAAGCGAATAATACACCCTTTGTCCTTCAGATCCGAGAGAAGCGCGCAAAATTGCGGCCTTGCGTGGCGCAAAGTCTTGAGAATCCGGAACGCCAAGACACAGCATCCAATCCTGAAAAGAACGGATCCATTGCGACCACGGAAGTGGCGGAGGGCCAGAGTTTTGCAGAAACGGCGGTTTGAACGGAGTTGTCACTTGACACCTAGTCGACGAGTCGGCTTGCGGTGTCGACGAAGATGAAGAGGACATTGAAGAGGACGTTGCCGTTGTAGCCATAATCGACGATTGATCTGGGTAAAGAAACTGTATTCACGTCAGATTGAGGCGATCTCGGAAGGATCGGCGTCTCTAAAGATGGCGGATCCGCGTCGTTTCTTTGTCTCTGGCGGGAGCGCAGTGGAAGAATTCCGAAAGCTCTTTGTTTCGGAATGACTCAGCGCCTGCGTCCTGCGTCTGGCTCTACTGTCGTCTTTGTCTCGTCTGTTGAACGGCGTTCGATCGAACGCAAAACCAAGGATTCGGCTTGTAGGGTCGAAAAGTTCGTCGCCACTATAGTGTTGCTGTTGTCACTATCAGATTATACGAGGTGTTAGAGTTTTAATACTTTAATAAAATCAAACGTAGAAATATTTAGACAGACAAACTGACAGAGCCGTATAAAGTTATTCTCTCTTCACTGTCACTCTGAGCACTACTAGATCATAGCTGCCTACGCTGCTGCTGCAGCTCCTAGATGCAGCTGCCTACGCTGTTGCTACAGCTCCTAGATGCAGCTGCCTACGCTAAGGCAGTGGCGCCATCTGGCGGTCACCCGACTGCTGGCCACACTAGTGGTGACTCACGCCTGTAGCGGTCATCACAGGGACCTTAGTCACAGGGCAACGAACATGAAAGACTGGCAGAAAACTGTGGAGATGGCATTATACACCAACGGGATCGGTGTAGTTGTGTAAGCTGTCGCCAGATTTTATGCTGGTAGTGATCCCAGGTTTCGGACCATAAGTAAGATTAAGGATGAAGATACACTTTGATTATAAGGACCTATAAGTACAAACACTTAAAAACTATGTAATTGCAAGCAAAATCCAGCGTGTTGAAGTCAGGCAATAATTATATAATAATACATTGTACTCACTTTGAATTGGCACGTGACCGATCCTTCAGTGGATAAATTTTGAGCTGTGACTATGACTTTAGTGCAGATTTTAACGTCATCTGAATCGCATTTCGGAACCAGAACTTCAGTTATGAAAGGCACCTGGCCTTTGACGAGAGAACAGTCACTTCCCATGAAGCCTGACAATAATAACCAGTTTGCTTAAAGTTTTATACATCAAATCGAAACTGTTCACACAAAACAGTCCTTAGCCATATTTCGTGAATAACAAATACCGTAAGGACTTTCGGTTCAATCTCGCTAATTTCATTTAAAGAGACAATTGATCAAAATTTAAAAAAGTAATTATCGCTGCATGCATTCTGGGCTAAAAAAAACTCTGCGCGCTCCCTACAAAACTAAAGTACAGATTTTGGACATGGGTTTTGAACGAAAATTTTAAACGTGAGGTCAAACTAGGAATAAACTGAATTAGGCCTATACCAGCTTAAACGTTTTGAGACAGAGGGAGAGGAGGACCGAGAAAATATGGATGGATAACATAAAGGAAGATCTGGAAGCAAAGAACATGTCGATCGTTGAACGATGCAGATTTGTGCAAGATCGAGCGAAGTGGAAATGTTTCGTGTCTAACTATTGCCGCCATGAAGGCAGAAAGTGAGGATGATGATGATGAAACGATTTGATCGAAAATAAACTTGCTATCTGTTCTCATAATCAGCCGCTAATGAGTATCTACTCTAAGGCAAAGTCAAGTAGAAATGCATAGTGTTGAAATTTTTATAAGTCCTTTTCTCGTAATGAACGAAGGGCAAAACATAACTGTAGCAAGATATCATCGTTTCAAATTACCCGCATTGCAAACGCATGAGCCATTCACGCATTGGCCTTGATTGTTGCACATATTAGGGCAGATTGGTTCTGCTTCGGGACCTGGTCCTGGTCCTGGTGCAGTACATTTTTTGCTAAAACTTGTGATAATCCACTTTGAAGGAGCTAGATCATCCATTAGCTAAAAACAGTTTGCAAATCTGATAAACGCCACCGATAACATAATTATACAGTAAGTCTTAGTACTTAACAAGGCGTCTATAGGCTTTCATTCTCGATACGATTTAAAGGGAAAACCAATTTTATGAAAGCGAACAAGATACGTTTGGTAAAATTAAAGATAGCCGTCTAATAAATTTAATTCTGTAAATTAATATTGATGCATGTGTAAATTCAAAGTAAACAGACCAAAGTTTTTAGCGATACATTCTAGCAAAAGATTTTACTATTAAACTGTCAATGATGTCACTGACATTTTTAATCCTACGAGTATCAATGCTTTACATTCAGAATTGTCATATCGTTCGAACTGATTTCTAAATTTTTAAGATTGTTCCAAATTGCAGTTATATTTACTTTCAGAAGCATAATTTTACTAATATCGGAAATATTTTATGGCCATACTCATATGGTAAATATATAGAAATGCGTAATCTCATTCCTCTTGATGCAAAAGGATTCATTTTTACATGAAAATTCTGATAATAGCAAGTTCAATCGATGTCAACATTTTGGGAAAACGCTATTAGTGGGATTAGAGAGCATTAAAACAAGGAATAAATAGACTGCATTCTATAAATACCTGAATATCTTGAACACAGATCTCAACCATCTGCAAGACGTTGACGTTAAGGTCGGATTTGCATTTTTCGTAAAAATCTAGGCTGCTTATAGCATTGGTGCACTTTGTGTTCGCGTCCGTCTCGGTAATATGATTGATCCTAGTTGGCCAAACGGGTTGAACGTGAGGCTCAGAAGATGTCATATCAGGATGATCGAAAATATTTATATTGAAAACGTGATACGTTTCAGTGCCAGAAATGCTGCAAGCGAATTTGGTGCTCATCAGATTTGATTGATCCGGTAGAGTGCAGGTCCCATTGGAGTTGACGTCGTTCGCGTCGAGGCACTGACAAGTCGGCGCATTACAGGCATCATAATAGCACTTCGGATTATTCCCAGTATCGAAATTGAAGAAGCTGTCATCTGCTTGAACCCTGTCACATCGCATGATCGCCACACATTTTTTTGAAATAATATAATTTCACAACTTTGCTCAAAGAACATTTCGTTTCTACTTGAAATTACTAGAACGACAAACTTATTATAGCAGTCGGTACACAGTGTGTTCGCGACCGCCTCGTTAAAGTTATTGATCTAAGTTGACCAAACGGGTTCGGTGGGAGGCCTAGAAGAAGTCACCTCAGGATGATTGAAAATATCTGGATTGAAAACTCGATTCGTTTCACTGTCAGAAATGCTGCAAGCTCAGCAGATTTGATTGATCCGGTTGGGTGCAGGTCCCATTGTAGTTACTATTAATTAGGCCAACTATTATTATTTGAATTCGATATGTTTACTATGTGACGACTACGTTTCTGAATGCTCGATTTTAAAATTAGGCATAATGATGCCTAATAGCCGACACTGCGTGTCTAGTAATAACGAAATAATAGCGTGTTTTGTGTGTGGTTACACTGGTTAGCTACATCGAATCAAGAATCTGCAAATTTCTTAGCCTGAGGAGAGGGGGTGTAGCCGGTACATTGTACCGGGGCCCATGGAGTTTTCAGGGGCCCAGATTCGGTGACGATAAGGTTTTTTGCTTGTCAGGCTGTTTTTGGAGAGTTGATACCGTTTTTTGCTTGTCATGCTGTTTTTGGAGAGTTGATAACGTTTTTTGGCTTGTCAGGTTTTTCGGAGACTTGATATATTTTTCTTAAGGGCCCGCACATTTTTTTGTTCCGGGGCCCGGAATTTTTCTCTTCGGCCCTGCTTCGGAATGCATGTATTTATGCATCTCCTCTCCAATACGCTGACGCCAAATGATATTCAGAGCGGATATTGCAGAATCTCCCTAAGTTCTTCAGCAAAAGACAATTTGACCAAACACCACACCTCGCCAGTTGTAACCTGAAAAATGCAATCAAGCGACGTTCCGAAAATCTTAACCTGACTTTTCAAAATCTCAAGCCGCCGCAATATTAAGATTTACTAACGTGTAAAATCGGTGATAAGCTACCTATACTTATCGCATTCTTCTCTACATGGATTCTGAGTTCCGTTGTAGGCGCAAAGTCCGAAAACACGCTCTCTTTTGATGTCATCGATATTGATGTTAAGCAAAGTTACCGATTGCCATACCTGTATAGTTACGTCAATTTTGACACCGGAATTCATGAGGATCTAGGAGTAAATCAAAAATGAATTTGTGATGTAATAAAATTACTTTGGTTTTTCATAAAGCTCCGTTTTGAGTGTTGTGGCAATATATGCGATCATTAGGTCGATTAAGAGAGTGTTTTAGCCTGTAATTATTATTATTATTATTATTATTATTATTATTATTATTATTATTATTATTATTATTATTATTATTATTATTATTATTATTATAAAGCTTGACAATTTCTTAAGCGCAGTAATATAGCTAGTTGGCTAAACTCAAAGGTGCTGTACAGGGAACGAACTATTAAACAAATGCGTCTTGAGATGTTATAGGGACCGATACGGAGAGGTCTCGGTTGTCACTGCCTTCGGGAGCTGATTCCACGAAGCCAGGTTACCACGCCGACAGGGCCGGTCTTCTAGCACCGCTGTCTTGAGCGGAGGGACGTCGACCAGATGATTGCTGGCGACGGAACGGAGAAGGGAGCGACGTGGTACTGTCGCCGATCGGCTGATTAGTTCTGACAGATACGTTGGGTAGTAGGGGTCATTCAGCGCACGGAACGTGAACCAGTGGCGCTTGAATTCCACACGCTCAGGGATCCGCAGCCAGTGCAATCGATCTCTTATGAATGACGCTTCGTGGCTGCTCCATCTGGCACCGAACACCAGACGGGCCGAGACATTCAGAACCGACTGCAGTCGATTTAGTTGACCGACCGGTAGTCCATACAGCACACTGTTACAATAATCCACCAGAGAGACGACTAGTGCGCGAACCAAGTCTATCGCTGCTGAAGTAGGCAGATAGCGACAGACGGCGCAGGTGATAGTAGCACGAACGGATGGTATTGTCCAATTGTCTGCCGAACGTGTGTCTCATCGAGAAGAACCCCAAGTCGACGCAGTTGTCTAGTCAACTGGGGGCGACGACCACACCGTCGACGTGGAACTCGGAACGGTGGATAAGATGCTGCCTCCGCGGAGTGGTCAGCCACAGGAACTCGGTCTTGGCCGGATTCAGTGAGAGTCAGTTCCGATTAGTCCAGGTCCGGACAGCCACAATGAAGGCCTCGGCCCGAGTTCGGAGATTACCAGCGTCGGGCGGTTGGCAGGACGAATATGCCTGCACATCGTCCGCGTAGGCGTGCATTGAAAATCCGAAATTATTCAATGATCTTGCCGATGTCAGCAGTGTACAGGACAAACAGTAGCACTCCGAGGACCGAGCCTTGCGGAACGCCGCAATATACCAGGCCAGGAGCCGACGTCGACCTCATCCAGCTGAGTCTGAGATCTGTCAGCCAGGAAGTTACGGATCCACGCAAGGGCGGTCCCCTTAAGGCTTAAGCCCATAGGAACGCTCAAGTCGTTCGACAAGGATCCCGTGGTCGACGGTGTCAAAGGCGACCGAAAGGTCGAGAAGGCAGATGAAAGCCATCCGGCCGCTGGCCACTGATTCGATCAAGTCATTGACGATCCGCAGAACGGCCGTTTCTGTCGAATGTCCCCGACGGTAGGCGGATTGATTCTTAGGCATAAGTCAATTATGATTCATGTAGGTGACCAGACGGTTATTGACCATTCTCTCCGCCAGTTTTGATAAGAACGGTAAATTTGAGACCGGTCTGAAGTTGCCCGGTTCCGCTTGATCCAGACCAGGCCGTTTGAGGTGTGGGTGGACAACCGGCTGCTTCCACACTCCCGGGAATTCCCCAGTTCTGAGGGAGGTGGCCATCAGTGTCGTAAGAAACGGAGCCACGGTGTCGATAGACAGCTTCAGAAGCCACATCGGCAGTGAGTCAAATTGACACTGCTTGCAGGGCGTAGTCTTCACAATGACTACTGCTTCCTCGACAGTTGGGGCAGACAAAGCCTCTAGGGCGGCACCCCCATGGCCACTGAACTCAGGAGGGCCGACTCCCGCTGTCCTATGCCTTATTTCTGTAACCTTTCGATCCAAAAAATGATGATATTCCGTCGCAGAGAAGCTGGACGGTTGCCCACGTTGACTGGTGTCCTTGCCTAGCACCTTGCCTAGGTGTCTCCAGGTCGTTGCGGAGTACCCCTTGGCGGAGGCAAGGACCCCACGCCAGTAACGTCTGCCTTTCCTCCGAACGAGTTCTCGGCTGGCCTTGAAGGCCGAGCGCCATCTAGTAAACGACTTTATTATGAGTTCTATTCAGAATCCCATACGTCAGTTTTCTTATTCTATTACAATAGTTCTTCATAAACACGTCGTCATTTAAATTCAAAAATTTAAAGGCTTGCTCAAACTGTGCAAGGCCAGTGCTATCGAGAAAAAACACATCTCAAAGAAGAGATATATGAAAATAGAAAATAGTGCAGATAAAA
Source organism: Metaphire vulgaris (assembly GCA_018105865.1). Classification (NCBI taxonomy): domain Eukaryota; kingdom Metazoa; phylum Annelida; class Clitellata; order Crassiclitellata; family Megascolecidae; genus Metaphire; species Metaphire vulgaris. Next base: position 7,939,498 of record CM030860.1, on the reverse strand, counting down.
TATATTAAAATAATTGCAGAATGCCACAAAAACATCAAATCACAAAGGTCCGATATGTTTGCTACCCTGGACAAGTTTTCGTTTTAAAAGAAAATTCATCGAATTGTCGTTCAATGACATTTAAACGGAAATCACTGGCGTCATTTCAGTCTATTCACATAGGAGATGCAAGAAACAAGGACTTCGCACAATGAGTGACCCTTCTTCTAAAATGCGTCATTAAGATTGCTACCTCATCTCTTTGACAAAGATTGGTTGCAATGGATATAAACAATTAATTGTCAACCAATGAAAACTGTCGTGACTTGAAAGAAATACTGTTACTTCAACGTACAGTAAGCCCGTTGTTATTCGGAATGACTTGTCCATTGGGACAGTCTTCGTCGCGCAGTAGCAAAATCGGTAGCAGAGTGGTGTCCTTAACGCCCGCGTCGTTAACTCGCTCACAAGCGTCGGCAACGACGATGTTGTTTCCCTCTCTGACTCCCAACGCGCAGACGCAAGAGGCACCACCTTTTCCACATGGAAACATTCGTGCCTGAATCTGTTGATGGATACAAACATAGTAAGCTTAGTATAGTAGTCAGCGACGTCAATATCTTTTGCTTCCCGATTTCAAAACGGGTGCTAGAATCTGCTTCTTAATTCGAAAATTTTTTGCCATACAGCCGTCACAATATATATAATTATATATATATTTAATTATATATTTAATTATATATATAATTATATTTATATATTTATAAAATTATATATATATATAAATGCTTCCTACCTGGTATCTTAAATGCAAAATTTCCTGTCGCATATTCAAATGCACTAACTGTGAAAAAGCCTAATTACAAACCAAGATAATTTAGATAGTTAAATTATTCTGCTAAATCAGTGATTCCCAAGCTTATCGCATGGAGGACCATATCTGCTCTCTTCGGTAGGCCTACATAAGCGGGCTCCAACTTTATAAAAGTCTTATGTTTAGAGAATTTTAGACTATGCTATAGGTCAGGGGTAGAAAACCCCATAGAAGGTGTGCATCCCTGCTATATATGATTCCGATGCGGTTTCTAATAATGAAAATCGATCTGATAGGCCTACACAGGGAATATAAATGCTTATAAAATTGTAAAAGATGTGTTAGTATATATGATTTTTAACTTTCAGAAATCAATATTCGAAAACTATAAAGGCAGTCATTTTCGGTTCAGATTCATATGTTCATTTAACAATAATTTTAAATCAGTTTGCGGAAACCGCTGTTAATCTAATTCATTTACAATAATGCAAGGAAGCAAAATTAAGTAAGTAAAATCTCGTTAACTTCTAAAGCGCTTTCAAAAGAAGCACCGAAGTAGCTCCTTATTCCAATGCGCTTAATCTCGAAATGAAGCAGCTATAGCCAAAGGTTGGGTCATTCATACCGGGTTATTTAATCAAAAGGGCGAGTGGGTGGGACGTTGCAACTATGGAGGAAATGATTTCTTGAAGAGAAATGATTTTAGTTTAAAATGGAAAACATGAGGAGACGTTGTAAGAAGGGGAGAAAATTGTGACTCAGAGTTTGTTATTTGGCTTTGATGTAGACAGCGGAGGGATATTGGAATTGAGTCCCAAAGCTCTGGTGCAGCGTATGAAAAAGCACGATTGCAAATTTTGAGAGATGATTGATTCAGAGGTCGAAGGAGAGTTACATGAGAAGAAGATCTAGTGGATCGAGGTTGTTGTGGAATTATCAGATTTCTTAGGCAGATCGGTTTTGATGTATGAAGTGAGTTATAAGTAATCGATACTATTTTATATTCAATGCGTTCTGCTATTTTGAGCCAGTGGAGATTTTTGAGTAATGGCGTAATGTGGCAGAATTTAGGTTATCTAGTTACTGCACGATCTAAGGCACTTTGAATCGATTGGAGTTTACATATGGAAGCCTTTGGAAGATTGTGAAACAGTGAGTTGCAGTAGTGTAACCTAGAGTGATCTATTGAAGTGGCAACAGTGGAAGCAGTTTTAATATCAAGATAGGGACGGCAACGTAGATCGCGAATGTGAGCATAACAGGTTTTTGATAGTTGAGATATGTGAGCTTCAAAATTTAGGGAGGAGTCAAAAGTAAATCCAAGATTTTTTGCAGTATAATCAGTTGTACTGAATTCCACATGCCAATTTCTCTATGTCTGGGCACAAAGTCATGAGCGCAACTACGTTATTTTATTAGCTATGAAGCCCTTTTAAAACTCTGAGCCGACCGGGTATTGAGCACTTGTGTCTGAATGTGCAGTCATAGCCGGTCATGTAGCATTGATGCAGAATTCCAGATTGTTTTTATAGTTGGTTTTCGTCAAAGTTGGCTTTTCGTCAAAGAACCACCCAAAATCCGCAGATTAAGCGAAAGCTGCAGATTACTAAGAGTTCCAACAGATGACATTATGATGTCATGTGCACTCTTGCACTCTGAATCTAAACAAGGCATGGACATAGGGATTTTGAAAAAGGTTCGTTCGCTAACAGTGAGCGCATTGGATTATAATTAATTAGGCTATATCGGAGAACAACTGCGTGCATAGTGAACTTACGAAAGCCGACGGGCGATCTGAGTGCTCAAACAAAATTCGACTTCGTAGAAACAACAGAATCTACAGTGTAGACTTTAGAACACTGTACATCGCAAATTATTACAACTTTCGATTAGTCATTATTTAGGCCGTATCTATTTGAATGTCAGTACATTTTTGAACTTATAAAAATTCCATTGCATTAAATATTGTGGAGACCTCGCGGACCACCGCGGGTCACTTTATGAGACCCGCGAGCCACAAGTGACCCGCGGGCCGTGATTGGGAACCTGTGTGCTAATTGTACTCTTAGCTACTTACTTCGTAAGGGCTTTTGGTGTCTCTCATAAGATAATAATCTCCCACGCCATATTCATCTATTTTCACGCTGCCCGCGCTGTAGAATAAAGAAAACATTCAATTTGACAACAGCTTGTTCTCTCACCTAAGTACATATTATTCAGACGATTATATCAACTCTAAAATCATAAAGAGCGAAGGTAAGAAGACACCGTGTGGTAAAACTGATTGCTGATAACCAAGCAGTTTTTCAATTTTTCAAAACGAAGTGAACACATTAATAAGAACTGAAGTAAATGAAAGACAATGAATAAACTGAACGAATGACATTAAGCAAAAAACATGCTTAGGAAACTGTGATGAAATTGAAAGTGTATGTCATGGGGATGGAAATGATGATTATGATGATGATGACGATGACGACGACGACGACGATGATGATGCTTATTTCAGCTGTTGATGATATTGTCGAATAGTTTCACGTTTTTTATGTATTCAATTTAGATAAAAGTCATCGATAAATTGAGCTTGTGAAAATGATCGACAAACTTGCCCCTCATTAATGGTTACAATGTGAGGATCACCAAGTGCAGAACATTTTGGTACTTCACCGCTGTCCACAACTTCGACCTAAAATTAATGGAAACGCGAAAGTTTGTAATTTCAGCCTCATAATTTCAACCTTATTTACAATCAATATATTTTTAGGCACATTAATGTCACATTATATCAAATCTGGAACTAGCCATAAGAGAAAACATGGCAAGCTAGGAAACTCCCTAAAATTCATAGATGTAAACGCTTTTTACGTTTTTTTATTTTTCCACGTCTTTTACTTTTTTAAGGGTTTCTATTTTTGCCAACGTTTTTATTTATAAAAAACGTTGACAAATTAAAAACACAGATTTTCTTAAGTCATCTACAACGAGCTAATTAATTATCCTTCCGCTGCTAGCTATAGAGGATAGTCAATTGCTTATTGGCAGTTCATGCAACTTTACTCATTTGCAACATAGATTAAGCAATTTATGCCAGTATTATTGCTGCTTATTTCATTTCACAGTCGTTTAGCATATTGTGACTTGCTTTTCTATTCCCCTTGGGTTGGCAGGGCACATTCCCTAATCTCTCTCAGAAAAACGTCTGTAACGTTTTTTTATTCAACGTTTTTTTATTTTTGCAACGTTTTTCTACGTTTTTTAAAATTATTTTCCCAATTTTTTTTACATCTAGGCTAAGTTCGTTGAAAATGCGGACTAGGTATTTGGCCAGCGAATCGCTATGGAATGCTAAATTCATTGAATGTCGTATCCAAGAAAGAAATAATCTGGAATTAAAGCGTACCCGGATTATTATTAATTAACAAATTGAATCGCCTGATTATCTCCATCAACTGTTTATGACTTGAAACGACAATACGTTTTGATGCAATGCTTTCGCTAATCAAGAAACGACCATACTGGAAAGTCTCTCATCGTTCTGATGCCGTGAAAGGACAACAAGTAAAATTATCTTCGTTTCCATGTTCATTTTATTGAAAACTGGGACCAAATAAATGCAGAGATCTAGTCGGAAATTTGCTAAGGACACCAGTTATGAGTGGCTGAACTGCATACATTTGGTCGTAGATGAGATAAAACGAATCGCCCAAAATAATAAATGTAAAGGCCATGGATGATTATTTTATGATCGCCATTTCATACCCTTCGTTATGCGGACACACACACAATTTGATGATTTTGCAATTATGTTTAATTTATAGGTAGAAATCGCACGTGCAGTATGTTACGCACTTGCAGTTTGACACAACTGCAGTCTGATGCACAAAGTTGACATTCGAAACAGAGTTAACAGCGCATTTACTTACTTCTATTTTTTGAGACTGTTTCGCTGAAAATATGGTGTTCTGATCGGTGTCTCCAACTATTGGAAAATAACTGAATTCTCCGTTGTACGGCTTCGGGAGATTCTTGTCGGACGAAGCAGAAGAAACAGACATCAGTTCAGATGCGAAGATACCTGGAGTCAGCGTGAATGAACATCTGTTTATTTTAATTTGGCTATCGGTCGTAATCTTGAATGTCTGAGTAGCATCGCAGCGAGTGGTCGGAGGAACGTTAAAACACTTGGCCGAGGTCACAGGGAACGAAGACTTCATCTTAAACGGTAGCATGTCACCTTGTCCAACCACAAACGTTTCAATTTCCTCTCCAGTTATAGTATCCTTTGCATAAAAGCAGCATTAAATCAGACAGTTTTATCAATCGACACAGATCACCAATATATGGATAATCGTAAATACGATAGCAATCAGTATGAATCTAGGCGATCTCTATCATTCTTCCACACTGTTTTGAATGTTTCAAAAACTACAAACCACTGAATGCACACTATCATTGGCAAATATATGTGTTCTGTATAATGAAGCTATGTGTAAAAATTCCAGTAAAAACCAAATACTCACGCAACTGAGCTTATTAAGACGCTGAGTTCAATAATTCCTAAAAAATTCCTCTTCCTATTCTGAAACATTTATCAATTGATTACTTACAATTGGTTTGAGTCCAATAAACCTGGCATTGCTAACTGAAGGTTCACTTTTCGTTTGATCTGAAGGTTGCCAGAAAGCAATTACACTGCACGTTATCTAAATCGAAAAGCACAAATCAACGATGAGAAACAACGATTTCATTATATCTCCTTTTAATTATATATATATATATATATATATATATATATATATATATATATAACACGTCACACCGCTGTTACGAGACCACCTTCACTGGCTCCGGATACCTGAACGGATAGCATTCAAACGATGTTGGTTGACGTTCAGAGCTCTACACGACCCGTGCTGTCCGGAGTATTTATCGAGACTGGTGCACCGACCCTCCCTATCTGACAGACTCTCGCAGCTACGATCAAGTCGCCGGGTCCAGCTTGTTGTCCCTCCCCCGTCTAAGACAGCCAAATTCGGGGATAGATCTTTCTCGAGGAGGAACCCTAGACTTTGGAACTCCCTCCCCGAGGAAATAACTAGCGAAACCACTCCCGATAAATTTGCAATGAAACTCAAGACGCATCTTTTTAGCATTTCGTATCAGAGGCTTCTGTAAAGCGCTCTTGACTATGGCCTTCGCCAGGCACAGAGCGCTATGCAAATTGACATTTATAATATATATATATATATATATATATATATATATATATATATTCTTAATGGATATATATATAGGCCTACAGGATATAATATGTAGCACGCAAATTCCCTGTTAAATCTAAGCAAACCTGAAATGCTGATTTCAAGTGAGATATTCAGGCTTTCAAATAGCTAAAGAAGTCGGATCATGTGAAATACGGCTTGTAATATTGACAGCAATTAATTGTACCTTTCGCGCAGCGACTCAAATTACCCACAAAATTTCTCAAGCCCTAATGTTAGTTCAGAATTACGTCGCCCATATTCAAAGGCATATGCATAAATTATATTATATACACTGCCAGGCCCGCCGCAAGTGGGGGTGCAGCGGGTACACTGCACCCCCTGGAAAGAAGATGGGCTGCACCCCCTCTGCACCCCCTTTCAGCTAAAATTCGTCAAAAATTGCAAACATTTGCTAAAACTGGCCCAAAAATTGCCAAAATTTGCTAAAATTGGAGAAAGGAGAAAGGAGGGGTTGGAAACATTTATATGAGATATACACCCGCGCAAATTTATAAAGTTATTGAACTATAAGCAGCCATAAGATATACAGAGCAACGTCCAGTGAAGCATTTAAGATGACGAGCAAAATTGCAAACATTTGAAAAAATGTGCAAAAAATCGCCAAAACTTTGCTAAAATTATCCAAAAATTGCTAAAATTGGCCATAAAATTGCCAAAATTTGCCGAAAATTTGCAAACAATTATCTTGCCCCAAAGAAAAGTGTGAAATGATGCTACTGCTTTTATCTGGAGAAAATCTGCACCCCCTGATGAAAATTCGTTCCGGCGGGCCTGTACACTGCATAATGCATATATTTCCCGAAGTCTTTTTCACTGTTTGTGTGTTTGGGTGTTCGGCTCAAACCGTGTTCTCATAGGACGAAGCGTTGCCATAGATGACATCAATTTCATAATGGGCAGGGCTTATATAACAGTGGTTAGCGCACTGGTCTGCCACTCCCGAGGTCCGTGGTTCAACTCCCGGCCGCGGCAGAAGCTTTTCGGTTGTTTCTGCCATAAGCGCCCCCAGTCGACTCAGCTGTGAATGAGTACATCGGGTGTTAACTCGGTGGAAGGAAAGGCGGCGAGGGAAAGGCTGGCAATCCGCCCTCATTCAGCCGTTGCCGTATATAACTGAAGGCGCTAACCCTTCGGTTCCCGACGGGCCCGCGATGGCCTATGGGTTGTACCTACCTACCCTGTAAGGGTGCTTTTTGGAATAATAAATCAAATTAAATTAATGAACATAGAATTTCTAAAATGAGCTATAAGATTAAAGAGACATAGAGATCATTAGTAGGGGCGTCATCTTATAGACAGTTGTCATGTGACCGCCGAAATTTTTAATGATGAGGAATCGATTGTGAATATGGTTAGTGGTGATTAAGCACTTGTTTGTATTGGTGGGTTTGAGGGAGATGATGTAGCATGTGTTGATAATGAGGTTGGAAAGTTTATTGAAGATGATGATGTTGTACTTGTTGATGAAGTTTTTGTGCATGTTGATGTGAATGATGGAAGGATGTTGTCAGTCGGAGAGCAAAGTGTTGGAGTTTTAGTTGAGGTGAAACAAGTTTGTGGATATGGTGAGTCATTTGTTGATCACATGTTGATGATGAAATATGTGAAGTTGACGGTGATTTGTTTTGGATTGAAGTGGTTGTTTTGGATTGAGGGTCATTTGAATGACAGACATATGATTTGAGATGCTATGTTTGAATGGGATAGAGGATTTCGTAGAACTGTGTTTGATAGAGGAAAGATAGAATTGTTTGTAATATTGTGGATATTAATTTGATCTACAGTGTATGGACTGAAATGTTAGATTGAACCTGGCCTGATGATTTGTGGATAATTGTGATAATATGTGATACTGAGAAATGGATTAGTGATTATGTTGTACTAATTTGATTGTTGGTAAAGTAACCGATAATAACATCAGTGATTTATAAAACTAAGTGAGAAGCTTTTGATGGCTAGTGCAACATTAATGCACAACACTTTAATGTCTTGTTTAATGTGAATTGAGTTTTAATTATAATGTAATTAATTATACTGTAAAGTGGTTACATTATAGGTCTAATTATAATGTAATTAATTATAATGTAAAGTCGTTAATGTTTTTCGTTATTTGAAAAATTACTCATTGATTGGTTTGATCTGAGAAAATTGAGCTGTTGTTTCACATATTATTTGTCATGTGGAGTTGTAATAGAGAGGATAGCAGCCGAAAGGAATTTTAGTTAAAGAGTTAAAGCATATAATAAGTTATATATATATATATATATATATATATATATATATATATATTGACAACTCGTCGTGATTATGAAGGGGGTTCCTTGAAAGTAAAGGGAGGCTCTTACACCACCATTTTGTGCTCGCTCGTCATCTTAAATGCTTCACTGGACGTTGCTCTGTATATCTTATGGCTGCTTATAGTCCAATAACTTTATAAATTTGCGCGGGTGTATATCTCATATAAATGTTTCCAACCCCTCCTTTCTCCGTCCAATACTCTTACCCTCACCTACATTTTCTACGTTTCACCTACGTTACATTTCCCACTCCCTCCTCTCTCTCTTTTCCGTTCACCTCTCCTCTCACTCCTCTCTATCCTTCCCTACAACATTCCTCTGTCCCTACCGTTCGCCTCTCGAACTACAATACGCTACATAGACATACCTCTCCTTCTCCCTCACTTTCTCGTTTGCATCCCTTATCACCAACTCTTCTTCAGTTTGTACTCAATGGGCTATAACTTGCATTTCTTATAATTCTAGTCAGACAACATTAACGGCCCACAAAAGAACGCCTGGATTCATATGCTTTCAAGAATCAAAAATTGTCGTTAAACAAAAGATTGAAAGGCATATTTTATTTAAAACGAATGAAATGTAAGAAATATGAAATGAAATGAAAGAAATATATAGGAGGAGAAAATACACGATGACCCTGTAAAAGTACTGCCAACATAATTTATAGTGTTACCTATGGGATGAGGAATATTCAAGATTCATTTTAACCACAAGTGAAGGTTAGAATTAACAACATTTACACATGTAGATATACATGTGTTGTTCAGCTTGTAAGGTGGACAAATGACGGCAAAGAAAATTGAGGATAGACTGATTGCGACAGATGTGATATGCTTGACGAGAATTAGGTAAACATCTAAAGAATAATTGCTAGTTGGCGTGACTTTGCAGCCGGTATTTGTCTCTGATTTCAGCCGAAGAGAGTTAAACCGCTAAGCAGTTACTGTTTGCAGCTTTATTTGCAGTCGCAACCGTAATAATACAACAATGAGCATCTCCCTACAAAACCTCGAATATCTTACTTAGGCCATGGCAGTTTGCCGTTGCTTGTGTAAAAATGGCGATATCCGATAGCGCGTCGCTCATTCATGTCTGAGTTGGCCGCCGTTAAAACCCTTCGATCCTGTGAGTGACTGGCACCCGTCAAAAATAACCAGGTCGTGGTCAATGCGGATCAAAAGAGCAAACTTACTTGTTTGCCAAAGTATGGGGCCAGTTCCTGTTCGTCAATGGGAACAACTGGATTGGTTGAATTGGCTTGATGTTTCGCGAACTCTTGTCCATCGGCCAAGAACGTAACTTCGAAGCGAGCTTGGTCATCAGTTGCCTGGACTGGATAACCAATCTTGCAGTCGACGCTGAATCTTTCCGCTGTAAACGGCTTGCCATTTAGGTCAACGGCTGGCGTTTGTTTCGAAATGAATGGCTCGCTAAGGACAGTCTCCGTCATCTGTGGGAATTCCGTTACTAAAATAATTAGCAATGAAACAGTTACACAAAAGTATGGCTATCTAATTCAGCACGCGCGAATAAATTATTAGGCCTACTTTAACATGATGAGTGACATTTTCACAATTTCAATTTCAGTCAATTTTGCATCTTATGCTTTACCAAAGTGGAATTGCTGAGCGATAGTTGAAATTGTCTGATGAAATACCAATTTCAAGTAGGCCTATCAGCATTTTGTGATGCTCAATATGAAGCTCAATATCAACTACATCTGGTGTGAGGCAGGGTTGTATACTCGCACCAATCCTCTTCTGCATTGCCATCGACTGGATCTTAGGTCACATGTCTGTGAATCATGGCATTAGCGTTGGGTCACACCGCTTCACAGACCTGGTCTACGCAGATGATACAACTCTGTTTCTACCTTCTGCTACCAATGCCTCTGAATACCTCTCTAGTTTCAGCCATGCTTCTGCTCCACTTGGTATGAAGGTTTCCTGGACTAAAACCAAGTTACAGAACCTAGGATGTGGATCACAGCCCTCCTCTATCGTGATTGATGGGGAGTGTGTTGAGTCAGTAGACAGTTTCACATACCTTGGTAGCGTGCAGTCCTCCAATGGACATTGTCATCAAGATCTGACCAGACGCATCACCCTAGCCTCTACTGCCATGTTCTCCCTGCATAATATCTGGCAGGACAGACGTCTCTCTCTGGTCATCAAGCTTCGTCTGTACCAGACACTTGTTCTGTCTGTCCTACTCTATGCGGCCGAGACCTGGACCTTACTCGCCTCAGATCTAAGTAAGCTGGAAGCCTTCCATATGAGGTGCCAACGTCAGATCCTTGGAGTACACTGGTATGACTTCATTACCAACGCGGAGATATCCTCACGGACTGGATTACCATCACTCAACGAATTGATAAGTAGGCGCCGCCTTGCAATTTTTGGACATGCAGCCCGCCTCGAAGAGACAGTTCCTGTTCATCACGCCCTCCGCTGCCACGTTGACCTATCCATCGGTCGTCCACCTGACCGATCATGGAAGCGCTGTCCTGATCGTCCCAGGAAAAGATGGATCGACCACATCCGTTCCCAGACCAGTGAGATTCCATCTACTCTCTGGAGTCGTGCCATCCGGCGGGGTCATGGTCAAGGGGTGACGCAACGGCCCCCGCCGGCTACGCGCTTCTGATGATGATGAATATGAAGATTGAATCCAAAATCAATAAGGCACAATTCATTTTATGAAATGCAGTGCGTCGCGGTTTTTGTGCAATGACATAGGAGTGATCTAAGATAAAAGAATTATGGAAAGGATTATCTCACAGGCATGCTCAGGTGTCTAAATCTTATGCCTGAGCGGAGTCATGCCACGCCATTGGTCGAAAGTCATAAGTTATATCTTTTGCTTGAATATTTCAAAGTCTGCTTCACATGTTTGGAGAAGGTCAAAAGTAACGTCGACTATCATTTCTCCGTTCGTCTTCTCTCTCAAAGCGCTCTCGAAGCGTGGACTCAATTTTTAACGAAGATTAGGCAATTCTTTATAATAATAGGAATAATAATAATGTGATTTTACTTGGTTTAGGAGGCTAAGTAAGCCTGTGTGAAAACCACTTTCAAGAGTAAAGTGCATAGACGCGTATATATATATATATATATATATATATATATATATATAGAAAGAAAATATGTGATGATATAAATGATATATATATATCATTTATATCATCACATATTTTCTTTTTCATTCTAAGGAATCTGAGCTAAAGACTTTGGGTGTATAGAAGTCGCTACTAGGCCTATGTTTGATAATGAATATCATTACGCGGTCCCGGAAGCACGGATGGTTGCGGATTCTGCTCAGTTGTCTGCGTCTCGCCAGTCGCCTCCGTTATATCTGAGGACGGCGATTCTATTGTAATTAACAAAATAACACTTTGCACATAAATGTTATGGTATGATTTGTTATTTTTAACGAACACAAATATAATATCCAATCTATCCCGTATTACGACTCATTTTAATGGCCAAGTTTAGGAGTATTGCCGCAATAAATTTTTTTTCACTTTACGTATTTAGAATGAACTCAATAGTAACCTTGCTAATCGGCTTGCCTTTCATCTATTCTCGCTTCGGTTAAACTAATGCGTAAAAAATTTAATGCATCAGGGGCATTGCCTTAGGGTGATACATTCGTCTTTGATTGGAGAATTAAAATATGTTTGATCAAACAATTTTAATTGGCACTCTGAGTCGCCGTTTACGCTATGGGTATTCAAGTATTCCTGTAAGGGGCTGTCCATTAATTACGTTAACAAATTAGGTGGCAGGGGTTTTAAAACGTTTGACAGTTGGTGACAGGTGGAGAGGTCAAGAGAAGTTGACGTCAACAATTTCATTTTTTACAAATGATAAAAAATAGAAAATTTCATGGAATACTATTTATTACAACGGAGTAAAGCCTGACAAACAAAAAGGTAATCACCATCACATTATGACACTTGATGGAAAAAGGGTAAAAGGTGTCATCGCTGCAAAAATAATTACATTCTAAACTTTTAGGGGACCCGTCACTGGTCTTAGTGAGGGAGGGAAGTGTCAAAAGTTATTGACATAATTATAGGGGGCCACTGACAGTTGACAGTTGTTTACAAGGAGGAGGGGTCAAAAATTGCTCCAAAATTGCTGACATAATTACTGGACAGCCCCTAACGCAACGTTCCTTCGAATTTTGATTTAATTGAAATCATCATAATTATAGTTTGCACGGTGCCACCTGTCGGAGTACCAAGAGGCGCTCCTAAAGTCACTGTCAATTTGAAATCATCACTGAATTTTGTCCCATCGTTGCTGATTGACAGAAAATTGATTCCTTCTTTAGTGGTTTTCAAACTACAGGCAAGATAGCCTCCTGACATCACCGGTTTATCGTCTGAGGTTTCCACACCGTCTTCGTTCTGAAGAAAATAAAAAGTCATAAAACGCATCAAATGAACGTTGTGCCCTCTGTCAATATTTTAGATTTGCGCTCGAGTTCTGTCGCTTATCACTGTCAAATTACGTTAACAAAGGTAAGAGTATAGGGCGCTTTTAGTGTAAATCCACGAAATTGGTTTATATTTTGAACCATTTTAAATTATTCACCAGTAAATAAACCTATTTCTAAGACAATATTGATTAGATTAGAATAGAATGAATAGGACTGGATTGCTAAGACTTACAGTACAGATTATTTCTAATCTACTCAAAGCCTACGCTGTGCGCCTTACATTCAGTGACTGCACTAACGAAGGCAGGGTGCATTGCAAATAATAAAAGAGTTATAAACGTTTGTCAAAACGATGAGCAACTGAGTTCTGGATCATTTGTCCTTGCACGCCAACTAAAATAACGTATCAATATAGATACAGTACTCAAGAAGTTATAGACAGCTACTTCGAACCGGTGTCGAACGTATTTAAAATTGTTTTCATGCAGTTATGTAGGAGCCCATATCTCGTAAGAGCTATCTTCATTCGTAGGCTTTGATATTTTCTAACTTGAATGCCACTTTCTTTGCTAAAACCTTTCTGACAATTATAATAACTACCAACTCTCTAGCGGCAATAGTTAAACACAAAGCGATTCCAAGAAGTCCTCTTCCTGTTAATCGTCTTTATTCTGCGATTGAAAATTCCTTTCATGCTCATATCTTCTCTGATGTTTCCCCATCCACTTTTCTCTGGGTCTTTCTCTCCCCTTTTCGTTCTATTTGAGTGTAGAGTGCCTTGGTAGTCTCCTTTCATCCATTTTGCTGACTTGTCCAAACCAGAAGAATCTTTTTCTTCTACTGTAATTTTGCCGATAATTGTATCATATAGGCTGAGATACACTGTCTGATGTCTTCGTTTATTATCTTTAGTAGCCGTTCATTTCGGCCACTAGCAGCTTAATTAATTAGCACGAATTTGAAAATATCCATTAACTTGACTTTGACTGTAGCGTAACACAAATTATGTAGGAGAATAGAATAGAATAGAATATCATCGACCGTAATCTTACCTTGAATTTGCAGGTTTTGGGACCTTCCACCAATAAGTCAGTTGCTATTACGTATACTTGACAATTTTCCAAAGAATCGCATTGAGGAATTATGACGCCGGTGATTTTGGGAACCGTTCCTTCTGGCAGCGAACAGTCAAAGCCCATGAAACCTACACAAAATTCAGAGGGTTTGTGCTATGCCAGGCGCTGCTATTATTATTATTATTATTATTATTATTATTATTATTATTATTATTATTATTACTATCAGAACGACTTTTATAGATGAAGGTCAAAGTTTAAGGTCCTTTAACAAATGCCACTTGAATGTTGTATTGAACATGTGAGTTTTTAAATTCTTCCCGAATGATACGAAATAATTGGCAATCGCTTTCGTGACGTTCACAGGTATCGACTTCCAGAGAATTGGATTACACGCGATGTCCGTGCAAAGTTTATGAAATTATTTACTGCTGTGTATATAATAAATGTTCGAGATTGACATTTGTTTCACGACTGATTTATGGCTGGACTGGGAAATGGCAAAAAGCTTGCTCATTATATGCCACGAATTATTTGGCTCTGTCTTAATTTAAGCTGACATAGCCCCTCATGTTGATCGTACAGAAAACACAGATAAGCGTTCACAGATGCACACAATCATCAAACTCTTATACATTCATCATGATTATGGTCAATGTGTCAGCGAGCAATCTGCTGCGGATAGGCAAGCAAACCTGATGCTACCTTTGGTTCAGTACTGCAGGCGCTGGAATAAATTTGGCTCAAATCTTATCTTCAATGGCTACATATCTGAATCTACTAAACTTGTTTGCAGTATTCCACAAGGCTTTTATACTGGACTCTATTTCTTCACTCTCTGTACTTCTTCTTGTGGTCGCCTTCTTACACTGTACTATGCATAATTTATTATATTATTATTATTATTATTATTATTATTATTATTATTATTATTATTATTATTATTATTATTACCTACTTTTTGCTCAGTGATAGGCGAAATGTATACATACCGGAGTTACATGTACAGATTCCATTAGCGCACTGTCCGTTGTTGCTGCATTGATTTGGACAAATGATGCTGATAATTGTATTGTTCGCGTTCACGAAATCTTTGTAGGTTGGATCTTCACGGTCGCATGGTTCATCTTTGGTGCTGACGACTGTGTAGATGCAGAGAGCGGAGAACTGGACGAGCAATGCGTCTGCCGGTTTTAAACTGTCCGTAATCTGCAGATGCATTCAAATAGCAAGTTTAATTTAAGAACTGAAATCGACAATGCTGGCTGACACATGAAAATTTGTGGAAAACAGACCACATTTTCGAAACAAACGGCATTTCGATAGAAGACACTGCTTTCGGTTCTACTGGCTTACTCCCAGTGACATTTGACCTTGGATGCAGACATCGCCTGACTTGGGGAAGTCGGGCAAAGAGGTTCTTTACTATTGAGAAAGGAATATTGTTCGACGAGAAGGGATGGATATGAATATGGATCTGAATATTCTTCGTTCTGCTTTTTAAAATCTCTAAGTCTCACTGACGTAGATGTGGTAGAAGACACATCACTACAATAGAGAAGCGGTAAAGGTTGAAGTCATCCAATTCAGGTTGCCAGGCATGGAAGAACTCAGAATTACGGTGACAAACTGCAGGATGCATGGTATAATATATAAAATATACTGTATAGTGAATACTGAATATTTTCTTACTTACTGTATAAAACTTTAAAGGAAATGTTTAGCACGTTAGAACATTTTGGACTAATAATCCTACTTTTTAAAGACAAACGCATTTTAGACAAATAATCTAACTCATTTGGCATGATTCGATTATTTTATGGCTTTAAAATAGTTTCAGTTACGTTGTTCAATCAGGATATGTTCTCATCGAACAAAACTCTAAAAGTCTCATTGTTTGTTCAACAAAACATTCCAATATATAGTGCATTTTCGACCTGAATATCCTTGACGCAACCGTCAACCAAAGTAGCGATGTCGATCTTTTCAATACCATCGCAGGTTTTGTACACTTGCGAATTGGTTATGGTCGTCGTGCATGCATCATTAGCCTGCTTTTCCTCGATTTTGCTTGGTGTCGGCCAGACGGGCTGGGTCTCTTGCTCTCCAGCGTTCTTATCAAAGGTTAGATTGACGTAGAGCCTGTCGATGTCGACGGGGGCAGTTTGATTGACCGGAGGTAGTCCATTCGTGCCTTCAGGTGGAGGACCGGTAGGAGCACAGGTGAAACTAGTCTTCATCAGATTCGACTGATCTGCTATCCAGCAGGTGATGCTAGTTTTAGTAAGGCAATCGCAGGTCAACATAGGGCAATACTGGGGAACGCATTTCGGCGGATTGTTGGAATTGAAATTGAAGAGACTTTCTGTTTCGGATACCCTTTAAAAAAGCAATCAATTAAATACACATATACTGTATATTTTTATTCATGTTTTATTTTACTTCAATTTCTAGAATTAAATATATTTAACATGCATCTTTAAAACCATGCACTATTCCTATAGGCTAAACGCCGCATTTCTAATCCAAAGAGTAGTTTGAATATGTCATTAAGCGAGAGAGTCTAACTAATGCATTAATCCTGAACAATGATTTTTAGGGGGAAAATATTCCTTTACACGATATCTATGGGGCCGTCCATACAGTACGTACGCAAAAAGTCATATTTTCAACCCCCTCCCCCTGTTGCACACCGTACATTTTGGCCCCCCCCACCATCCTATGCGTACGTACAAATTAGCAAACACCCCGCCCCCACGGTGAAAATTAATTTTTAGCCATAGCCAAAAAGCATTTGTTTTCTATTAAATTAAAGGTCTTTAAAATTTAAATAACCGTGGGGACTATAGTCGCGACCCTTTGTTTGACCGTGAGAAAGTAATTTTGTTCAAATCAAATGTTTGTGTGAATATACCAGCCTTCTATCTACTTATAAATTTGAATGTGCGTACGTACAAATTCAGTCATGACCCCCTCCCCCCGTACGCTTCCGTATGCAAAATGGCCTAAATTTCAAGCCCCCCCTCTCCCCTCGGTGCGTACGTACTATATGGACGACCCCTATGCGCATATCATAATGGGAGCCGTTGCAGTCATGTTGTCCATATATTCAAATGAAATTCATCAAAATCAAACGGAAGAGAGACAGCAAAAGATACAGTTGAAAACGTAATATTTTCCATTTTTATCGTAATAATGCGATAAAATATAAACTAGTTTTTAAGATTTTCCGGTACGCCTTACATGCAGGTACCGTCACAAAATGCACGGATCCTAAATTTGATATGCATAAAACGAAATCATTGCCAATAAAGACTTTTGTAAAATTTAGTAATTTGTGGACAATTTTTTATGCAGAGACTAAATACTTTTGAACAGGGCATAGGAATACGTGTCCATGTCCTTGGGTCTTAGAAAAAATCGAAGATAATTATACTACTCGAACGCTGAACTATATACAGTATATTCAACTAATAACAGTTTTTAAATGAAATTAAAATATAATTCCGAGTTTAAAAATGGATTGCAAACATATTCAACCTGTATTGGTCGCAGTCTGTTGTGCAGAGTGACTTTTGACTTCCTTTGTAGGTACAGAGTCCTGAATAGCTATCGCTGACCAAACCGGTGACGTATATGTCTAGGAGGCCGGGAAATGCTCCGGGATAGACGTCTACTTTCACTCCCGATAGCATTGTAATCTAACGAGAAAACTCATTATCATCATCACCATCACCGCCACCAGCATTATCATCATCGTGGTGGTCATCATCATCATCATCATCTTCAATGGCGGCACTAGCTAGCTACATACATGTCCGCTTTGCTCAATCTTGTGTTAATATATTTATAATATATCATTCTACGAGTGTCATGTTCTTTGTTACCAAGTCCTTCTTGATGCTATCCATCCATCTTTATTTTGGCATTCCTCACCCTCTGTTTCCTTGTATTTTGTGTATTTGCGTGCAGTTCTTTGTGGGCCCATCTATTGTTGTCCATTCCTTTTATATGTTCAGCTCACGTTAATCTTCTTTTTTGCGTACTGCGTGATGTTTTTCGTGGTCCCTGTCTGTTTTCGAACACCTTCGTTTCTAGATTTCTTACATCTGCTCTCTCTCTCTCTCTCATTAATTTTTATAGACAAGCAAATAATTAAATAGGCTGAATAGCGTCACAAGCAACACATATATGCCACTGCCTCCGCTTCTCAGTCGCAAATTATTTGGCTACCCGATTTCGCCTGTGCCCCCTAATTAAATATAGCCTCTCTATTAGACCCCTATTGGGACCCAATAATTACTATTGCATGCCTAGCAACAATCAGGAGCCCCCATTCTTAGAAGTTGTCACCCGAACGGCCCCTCACTTGCCAAATCCTGGAGCCGCCGTTGAGTATGGTATAGGGATGGAATCCCAAATTTTAATCCAAGTTTACACTATTGGCTGAAGCATAAGGGCAAACGATCGACTGGGAGACCTAACATGCTAACCAGCCTATCGGAAACAGAATCGACTATAATCATTTGCTCAACGTACCGTCCATCCAGCCCCTTTCGGTTCGATTTTCCCACCGGGACAGCTTTCTTCGAGAAGATAACGGATCAGCCGAGGAGAGACGTCCTTAGCGCCCCCGATGTCACGCGGGCAAGCATCGACGCCGACTATGTTGTTCCCTTCTCTGATCATCACCCCGCAGTTGCAGCTTCCTCCGGTGCCACACGCAATGTGACGAACTTGTACCTGGAATTGACAATCGCATGAAAGTGAAGTGTAACTTCGCCTAACATAATCAGAACCAGAGTCACCGACGAAGTCTCCCAGTTATTATTTGATAATTTTGGTTAGTTGCTATATGAATTTTCTCTCGTTCGACGCCATCGCCGGTTATGACTAGGTTCAAATGAGTGTTGGACTGTTGGTGATACATTTGATATTTTCTCCGTTTGTTATAGTTAAGTAGGGTATTCTTTCTATATAAGAGTGCTTTATCGCTGAAGACCTTTAAAGTATACATCAATACAAAGTAGGGCCTACATTGATGTCAGGAAATATTCTTATAGGCATACGTGATGTCGAAATGCTCACAATAAGATTAGTGAAAATATAGAGTTTCAAGGATTTTAAAACATAATTCCAAAAATTTCACGACGATCACAATTTCTTCATTATGAGACATTATTTCTGTGATTGCGCCAAACGTTTAGTTTCTTGTTTAATAGACAATTGACATTATTAATGGTAGCATAGCTTAATATTTGAACGCTTCTAATGCATGGGACGGATTGGGACGGTTTAACTCAGTGTAAAGTGTAGACCCAATTCAGACACGCATATTAATGCCAATTTTGAATAAATGCATTATTTCCGCAGCCCACATTTTCCCTCAGCGCTGAGAGTCAATGTTTTAAACGGAATTTTCTATAGATTTAGAGTCGGAATTATATGAATCCAATGCATCTTTAATATCAATTTAAAAATGGAAACTATAATACCTCGAATGGTCTTTTTGTGTCTTTTACCAGAGAGAAATCTCCCTGAGCATAGCTGCTGTATAATTCTCTGCAAAATCATTAAATCATACAAATGTTGACATTTTATCATACTTGTAGCATGACGGTGGAAACTTAAATTAAATACCTACTGACAAATATTAGATCCAATCATTCGAGGTATTTTAAAATGCATCTCTCCCATTTGACATTTCCTCCTGCCTTGCTCTTCCCAAATCTACATATGGATTTGAAGTACCATCGTCTAATACCTTATAAGGGGCTAGGGCAAAATGTCATCGGACAAAATGTCATGGGGACAAAATATCAGCGGACAAAATGCCAGCGGACAAAATGTAACCCTACGTCTTACCTTACCCTAATCCGTGATGAATCTGTACGTGACATTTTCCCCCATGACATTTTGTCCGTGACATTTTATTCGCAGACATTTTGCCGGCCACACTTAAGAGTACAGTATTGTTATAAATATTGGTGATATAAAGGTGCATAATCATCATCACCTTTATTATTGCCATTGTTATCGCAGTTATAATCAAGAACTCATTTAATACAAGCATCTAATTGGAAGAATGCGGGGCAAGATGCCCAGATTGTATTTCGCTTCGCTCAGCAAATATTGCCAATTTGAGACGCTATTTTCACGAATAACAACAGGTTTTCACGTTTTTGACACTATGCGCATTATCCTGATGCATCATTGGAAATTTCTCAGGTTATTTGTGTTTTCGAACATTTTCATGCAAAGCTACACGTGAGATTTCCGTTTATTGTCTATGCTATAATTGGTAACACATCTCAAGTGAGTTGGTAATAGAAAAAAAGTTATTCTAAATTACATCATTTGAACAAGAGATCATAACAGGAAACTTTGAAAGAATGCTTACTTCGAGTCAAACGGTCGAATGTGTGGGTCTCCTGTTGACAAACATAACGGTCTTGGAATGGTGTCGTCAATTTCAACCTAATTTGATCAGAACATTGCAAAACCCTGTTTAGGGAAAATATCGGATTTTCTTCAAGACGATTATAATATGCCCTACTTGGAATCTTGAGGAGTCATTTGGATGAAATTTCTTATGGCGGCAGATTAATGCAACGATTATTATTATTATTATTATTATTATTATTATTATTATTATTATTATTATTTTTATTACGACAATTTATATAGTGCAATAAGCATGGCGAAAGTCCAAAGTCAAGAGCGCTTTACACGGGGCACTTGTAGGAGATATTGAATAAGTGCGACTTTAGTTTCATTGCGAACAGTTCGGAAGAGGTCACTTTAGTCACTTCGTCTGGTAATGCATTCCATAGGACGAGGTTACCCCGCGTAAAAGATCTCTCCCCGAGTTTCGCCGTTTTGGACAGAGGGGGAACGGACAGCAGAACGCGACTTCTGGACCGGAGATTCAAACGTCTTTCAGTCATCGTGGACTTGTGCACCAGCGCTGTTAAATAGTCAGGACAGGTAGAGTCTTGCAAGACTCGAAACGTAAGCCAGCATCGTTTAAACCTGATGCGTTCCGGGATCCGGAGCCAGTGGAGCATGTCTCTGAGTAATGGAGTGATATTCGGAGCCAACGTTCAGCACCGACTGCAGCCGACTCAGTTGGCTGTCCGGGAGACCAAGTAATATACTATTACAACAGTCGATCCGAGAAAGGATGTGGGCACGGACGAGTTGTATCGATAAGGCAGTTGATAGATAGCGGCGGATCTCCCTGATGTTCCGGAGCTCGTAATAGCAGCTTCGCGTCACGTTGTTTATGTGTCCGTGTGTCCGACGAACGTGAGCGACTCGTCCAAGGGGAGACCGAGGAGGCGCAGTTCGGTCGTCGGGGCGATGTCGACGCCGTCAATTGAGAACGGTGATCGGCTGATCAAGTGGTTCCTCCTGAGGGGTACTGACCCAGAGGAACTCTGTCTTGCCAGGATTTAAAGCTAACCGGTTTGCCGCCGTCCACTGTTTGATCGTAGAAATGCAGTCGAGTATACTGGCCCGCAGTCGCTCGATATCGCCCGGTGGACAGAAGGAATAGACCTGCCCATCATCTGCATAGACATGCGAAGCTAGTCCAAACGGGCTGATGATGTCCCCTACTGTATATCTGCCACATACAGGACGAACAGGAGTGGACCAAGAGCCGATCCCTGCGACACTCCACAGCGAACGAAACGTGTAGAAGACATCGAGTCATTCCAAAAGACCGACTGCGTTCTGTCGGCCAGATAGTTTCGGACCCATGCTAGGACTTGTTCCTTGACTCCGAAGAAAAGTTCGAGACGGCGAATAAGGATGTCGTGGTCGACCTATCGAATGCGGCCGAGAGAACTAATAGAGAGAGGAGGGCTATTTGTCCATTGGCTATCGCGTCTAAATGTCGCTGTAGATTTTCAAGATAGCTGTTTCGGTAGAATGTTCTTGTCGGTAAGCTGACTGGTTTTTCGGCATTAAGCCATTCTTTACCAGATAGGCAACCAGCAGCTTGTTCGCCAGTCTCTCCAATACTTCTGATAGAAATGGGAGATTGGAGACCGGGCGACAGTTACTAACGTCGGTTTTATCTACGCCTGCCCGCTTGAGATGCGGGCGGACAATAGCATGCTTCCACGAGGACGGGAATTCGCCGCTTGTTAACGATTTGGCCAGAAGTTACGTCAGAAATAGAGCGAGCGTGTCGATCGAGTCCTTGAGTCATCATCATCATCATCATCAACGCGTAGCCGACAAGGGCCGTTGCGTCACCACTTTGCCATGTCCATGTGCGATGGCTTGTTCCCACAGAGAAGTGGAAGTAGAGCCGCTTTGTTGCTGAAGTTGGTCGAGCCATCTCCTTCTCGGACGTCCGGGCTTGCGTCTCCAGGTGGCATCAGGCGGAACACCTGACGATAGGTCGACACAGCATCGCAGGATCTGGTTAGGTGGAGTGGTGGTTTCTAGTCGGGCTACATGCCCGAAGAGTGCTAGACGACGTCTACGAATGGAGTCTAAGAGCGGCGGGACTCCAGTTTGTAGGAGGATGTCAGCGTTGGTACCACAGTGATGCCAGTGGATTCCAATGATGAGACGCAGGTTTTTCGTGTGGAAAGCCTCCAAGGTTTTCTCATCTGCCGACAGCATGGTCCAAGTCTCGGATGCATATAGGAGTACTGATAAAACGAGCGATTGGTAGATGTGAATTTTAAGAGCCAATGGAAGGCGCTTGTCTTTCCAGACTTTGCGAAGTGAGTACATTGCTAAGGAGGCAATACTGATGCGCCTCTTCAGGTCTGATTGGCAGTAGCCGCTTGGTCGATTGAACACTGTCCAGGTAAGTGAACTCATCCATCGGTTCCACCGTTACGCCATCTATTGACACTGGAGTTGGCGGAGGGCCTGTTCCTAGATTCGGCAATTTGGTCTTAAACCACGAGGCTTTCAGACCAAGGGGCAGCAGCTTGATTAAAGCCTGTCAGAACATTTTCAATAATGTCCCCTCTGGGGGGGAGGCAAAGGAGTGAGGTGTCATCGGCATACACCAGATCTGAGAAACGGTGGGAGCCGACTTCAATGACTGGCTTTGTGGTCATGTGATCAAGAATCCAGTCTATTGCAACAGAGAATAGAGCTGGGGCCAGGACGCAGCCTTGCCTCACGCGTGACGTCGTCTTTAGTTTTGTCGAGAGCTTTCCGCCGTCCTTGAGTAACCACGTTGGTAGTGAATCGGTTTGACACTGTTTGTTAGGCGATGAACTAACCATCGTCGTGAATTCAGCTATTGTCGGGGTGGAAAACATGGTGAAGAAAGAGCCGGTGTGCACAGAGTGCACGGCAGGCCAGGCATTGCGCATTCTTTCTCGGATGGTATCGATTTTGTCGCCCATATGTTGGTGATATTGCTCGGCAGAGAAGTTGGAAAGTTGGCGAGGACTCCTAACATTAATTCCCATAAGCTTGTCTAGATGTTTCCAAGCCTCTTTGGTGTCACGTTTGGCAGAGTCCAAAGCCCTTCGCCAGTATTGACGTCCTTTCAGCCTCACTAGACGCCTACTTGCCTTTAGAGAAGAACGCCAGGATTCATGCGCCTGGGCTTCATTGGCTGTTCCCTTATTTTCCGGTAAGCCCTATCCAGACGCCGGGCTTATCGTCGTTCCTGCCTGCAGTCGCTGTCATAGAAAGGCCGATGAGGTCTGTCACGAACCAGCATCTCCGGCACCGGCGCCAGCTCGTCTAAGATTTGTTATTACAGACATATTATTACAGCAGTCTGCCAGCTCAGATACGTTTTTTTCGGGATCAGTTGGTAGGCAAAGAGCAGACGTCTGAAGCCGCGCGATGAATTGGTCATTGTTGAAGTATTTCCATCTTCGTCGCGATATTCTCGTTTACACCGGACTTGGACGGGGATCGATATCGTCCAATATATCAACTTGTGGTCTGACAACCCCGACTCAACCACAGTTGCATCATCCGGAGCTCCCTCCTCCGTTGATATGATAACATCCAGTCGGCCTCCTCCTTATAGATGTTTGAACGTGATAAGCATATTGCCAACCTGCATGATTGTTTTAAACGCCTACTTGCCGAGTCGTATGGTCCAAGCGTCGTAGAATAATAAGCTGCTGCAGTGCTACTTCTCAAAGCGCTATATAAATCCGCAAAATCTTACTTATGTCTACTTTATAATCACTGGCATGTAATTTTTGGCCTGGCTAGGCAGAGGTTTAAGCCGGTGCAAATCTCAAAAAATAATCTGCAATTCAATTGTCACATGCATAATAGCGAACGTATTGTTATAGAAATTGAATTACAAGTAAACATTGAAATCGCACGCAATTGTGATGGGGAAGTTAATTTGCCGATAGCATAATAGTCAAACATACACTGACTTATAAATATTCATAATTAGATTTCTAAACATTGCTCGGTACAAGAGTAGCCAATTACAGTTATCGTCACTCTCAATCATTCAATCAATCAATCAACCAATAAACTTCTATGGCGCCACTGTCATAATGCCCAGGGCATCATCCGATGGCGCACTCAGCATATAATAGCAGCCGTGAATAGCATATTTATATTTATAAGTAGGCTAAGTGTATATTTGCCATTACGCTTAATATTCGCCATAGCCGGTGGCAAGCCCGAATTTAAAAAGAAGGAGCCAGACGCCCATCGTTTTCGACGGACGCGTCTTGAAATAGACACAGAAGTAACTATTGCGCCTACCGTGAGTTCTTTCGTGCGGTAGTTTTGGAAAGGAGTGCCGTCGAGTTTTGAGTCGTCGTTCGGTGTTTTGAAGACGATTTCGGTGATGAAGGGCTTCCGTCTCTTACCGACGGTAGGCACCGGCGTCGCAGTGATCACGTCGGAAATTAATTTAAGAGGCGTCAGCGTGAACTCACACGGGCTCAACTGAATCTGGCCGTTGGGAACGAAAACAAATGTGTAGCTGACATCGCAAGGAGTTCCCGGTGGATTGTTGAAGCATTTGGGAAACGTGACGGGAAAGTTTGGTTTCATTTTGAATTGGATCGATTCTCCTTCTTTGAGGACAACGTTTGTCACTGGCTCGTCAGTTAAAGTCTACAATTCATAAGATAACTACATCTACTTTACCGTTATTTCACACTATTCATTCCGCCAATAATCAATTTGCACATAGTTCTGACTTTATTAAATGGCCTCCGAAGATCTATATAGTTGTTTCATTTATTATTTCTACAATAGAACATTAAAGATTACATATCGAGTCTGCATTGATATTCGTTTGGGCTTAATTTCGCAGGTACTGGAAACCGGCACATTTTTTTAAAAACGCTAGAGAAGAACGCTGACGGAACTGGTTCGACTCCCGTTTAGACCCTCAAGATTGCGGTTCGTCTGTTGGATATACTCATCCGGAATTCAAGATGTACACAGTGGCCTGCCTCACTATTTTAAATAAATGTTATATCATCCAAAACTTCTCATTGAACTAGATTTATTGATGTAACAGTCAATGCATTTAAAATTAATATTTGATTCTGTAAAAAGCCCTGTTCTGCTAAGGTTAAAAATTCTGAACCCTCTCTATATTTTAGATCTTTCAATGGAATTAGTAAAGTAAAGTAAAGTAAGTAAGTAAAGTAAAGTAAAATCTCGTGGATTTCTATAGCGCCTTGGAAAGCAGCACAACAGTAGCTGCTTATTCTTAGGCGCTCAGTACCTAGTACCTAGTAGTACCTAAGATCTATCTTAGTACCTAAGATCATTTCTTTCTGTAGAATCTTGACTTTTCCTCCAATGTCTATGTCATTGTTTCCCATTCTGACTGATACAGAGTCTCTCAATTTGGTCTGATCTCTTGCGAATTTTGTATTCTTTTACACTAGAATTCCTTCAGTAGAGGGCGCTGTTTAAAGGCTGCCCAAGGCGTTAATTGTGTCTGTTGTGCGTTTTTCACGTTTTCGTTGTCACGGAACGATCTTACCGCGGACTTCTCGGGATTTTTGCTTGTAAGTGGGTCATGGACGGCGTTGGATTATTAATAGAATTGGTGCTATGCAATTCCTATCTCCATTTCCACCTCTTCCCCGCCTCCCCTCCCTCCACCGTTACTACTCCACACAAGCTGGATATTATTGACCGACATATTTCAGATATTCGATTATTCCACCCTCATATTCGTCCCTACTGTAGGAATAATACTTAGTCTAGTACAATTTATAAACCATGCACTACTTAAACGATATATGTAGTGAGGTCCTTGAAATAAAATCTTTGTATATAAATTTATGAACTAGAGGGAACTCAATAGTGTAAAGTCTGCAAAGATTTGTCAATTTCCAAGGCCGTTGAAAGGGTTTTAGATAGTCGAATGTCGGCAGTGACCGATTGTCCCTGTGACCAAATGTCCGACTACCGTCAATAACACCAAATGCCAGAAAACACAACAGAAATAACTGTTTAAAGGTGCTTTATAGATAAATAGATTTTATTCTACTACGAATGTCAATACAAATTATTCACAAATACAATGCTCTCAATAGTTTAAAAAATTGTGTCGAATAAAGATAGTGGGTTGGTAGCTCAGGCCGATCTGCAAAATATCTTTACTGCGCAGTAAATTTCAGTTACAGTAGGCCTACTTCTAAAACCACGCAATAGTCTCTGCATAGTGCAGAAGCCAGTGCAATTTTATATTTAATTATCAAGCTTTTTTCGCCAGAGTTTATAAATACTTACCACAGGTTCAAGGCCGAACGATTTCTCATTGCTCAACCGAGGTTCACACTTTGTTTGATCATTTCCATCATAATAGGAAGAAGCTTTGGCTTTCAGCTACGAAAATAACCAAACGGTTTATCATCAAACTTCACCAATCTAGTGAGTGGGAGAGTGGGTTACGGATTCAATCAATGAATGAATGAATTATACGCTAATTGATTAGCGGGCTGACTAACTGAATGGATTAATAATAAAATTATTGTTATTTGCTAATTAAATAATTAATCATATGTGTTAATTATTTATCGTTCTTTGAGTGATCAATTTCGTTTTTAATTTATTGAACAAAGACGTAATTTTCTATAAGCATCAAGATGATAAAACTAAATGAGTATTAGATTTCCATCTCTGTACTTGTACTTCGAGCATGCTGACCGCTCAAAGATGCGGGCTGGGAGATTAATCTCCCACGAATTTAAAATATGGAGGCATGGATTTGGTAGCGATGGAAGCTGGTCCTAAATTGTAAAACCGAAGGATCTCCAAAAACGTGGGCGGTAAAAATGGAGGGCTCCCATCTAGATGGACTGAAATGTCATCGTCCTCCTAGCCCCAATAATTATTCATAGGTGGGAATTGACGACTCACAGTTTTGCCCAGATTTCCGATCAGAACGTCTTCTTGAAAAATCGCGTCAGGAGCAGTTGAATTGGTCACAACCTCGGCGATCTTGGTTCCATCTGCCTCTAGCTCCACCAGAAAGCGTGCTCCGTCGTCGGTAGTTTGAGGGGCATACGGAATGGTAATGATGATGCCGAACCGAATGGTTTTGAATTCAGTGCCTGACGCGTCGACGAGATTCTTTTCAGCCAACGTGACAGTACTTCCAAGAACCGGCTCGCTCATCATCACTGGGCATTGCTGATCTGCATCAGTAATGAACCAAAACTCAACCTTACATGACAATCGAGATGCATGCTCAGTCAACCGATGGCGTACATTGCGCATTTTACAGCCCATCTTTACAAAAAAATAGCATCGCAAGCGTGCCACTTGGAATTGAGCTACACTTATGAAGAGCTGCGCATTTACAAATCAGAGTAATTCTAGGAATCCGTGAATTTGTGCTCAAACCTGCCATTATTCCTCTTGTCAACGTTCTTTTCGGCAGTACACTTGGTTATTGTAATTCTTTGTACAATTGTATAGCAAAATCTAATGTGAAAAACTTCCAAGAATTCATAATTCTATTTGTCTACTTCGAGCCATTACTAAAACTCGTAGGCATGATCATATTAAACTTGTTCTTTTAAAAAATGTACACTGGCTGCCGGTAGAGCAGAGAATTGAATTCAATACTGGTCATTTGGTTTACAAAATTCTGTAGTCTGGCCACTCTCAATATTTGAAATCCATGTTAAACCACCTGAAACATTCTAATTCAACAAGGTTTACTGATTCATTGTTAAATGTACCCAGAACCAACACTGACATTGATAAGAGCTTTTCCCTCTCTGGCCCAAATACCTGGAACTCTTTTCCTCAGGTTGTCAGATGTTCCAATAAACTGAGTATTTTCAGATCTAGGCTCTAAACACGTCTTCCAATTAGCATTTCCTCCACCGTCTGTCTCTCTCTGTTTCCCTCTGACTGATCTATGGAATAACCTGGTCTTTTTTGCAGATGGATTTAAAGTACCGCCGATTGATATCCTTGGGTATTAGAAATGGTGCTATAAAAGTGCACAATTATTATTGATAAAATGCTAATCTCAAGTTTAAGAATTATGCGATGCTCAATATAGGCATAATTGATTCCAGAACCAACCATGATAAAATTCATTTTATGAAACGCAGTGCATCGCGCTTTTGTGCACTGACATGGGAGTGATCGAAGATAGAAGGATTTTCGGAAGAATTATCTGACAGACATGCTCAGGTGTGCAATCTTAAGCCTAAGCGGAGGCATGCAGCGCCACTGGTCGAAAGTCAGAAGTTTATTCTTTTGCTTCAGTATTTGAAAGTTTGCTTCACATGTGTATAGATCAGGGGTGGGGAATTACAGCAATCGGTGGGCAGCACTGTCACAATGGACATGGCAACTGGGCCAGATGCTTACGAATTCTTTTCTGTATCTTTACAAGCGCGACTGTTTGAAAAACGCTAAATTTTCATAATCAGATTATTATTATATGCTCCATGGTAGTTTTGAATTAAAAACTTAATGACAATTCACTAAATTAGAATGTAACAATTAAATTATACTGTTACTACAGGATGAATAATTCACAAAGTGTACGCATAATTTATTTTGTAAGAACAATAGTGTTAATCTTAATAAATGAGACTGATGTAGTCTACTGCAGTCTCATTCATCAGTTTGCTAAAATCTGGTTTCAAGCTGTTTTTGCGTTTTCTTAATATTGCCTGAAAATATGAGTCTGCCAGAAGAGGTCTGTTTTTACATTTGTTAATTTTCATATTTGCGAATGTTTGCTCATAAATATAAGTTGATGCAACAGAACAAATAGCTTTCTAGCAAATTCTTTGAAATTTTTAAAATTCTCTAGATGAAAAGAGGCATAAAACTTAATAAAAGTTATGTTTTCAAAGTTAGTCTTCAAAGCAAGGCCTACTTTTATTTTGCGGAGAAACGAAAAACTAAGATAAATATTACTTATTTAAAAGTCTAATATAGGAAGTGAGTAACTCATGGGTCACTCGCGGGCCTGATTAAACATAGTGGCGGGCCGTATCTGGCCCGCGGGCCGTAATTTGTCCACCTCTGGTAGAGATTACAAAAATATAGTTCGACTATAATTATTCGTCCCCTCTCTACTCCCAAAACGCTCTCGAATCATGGGCCTAAAAGCAGCATTCAATACTCGGCGTAGACGGCTAAACAAATAGGTCTTTCAAGAGTAAATTTAAATTCTAGAACAAAATCTTGCGCATGTACATATACTGTAATTAGATACATTCTTTTTGATTCTAAGCTAAAGACACTGTGTGATAATTCAGTAAAGCAAATGCTAGATAATATATTTGATACTGAAAATAATTACGCGAAGGTGGCTGAGTCTCGCCAGGTTCCGTTGCCTGAGTCTCGCCAGGCGTAGTCTCGCCAGGCGTAGTCTCGCCAGGTGGAGTCTCGCCAGGTTCCGTTGCCTGAGTCTCGCCAGGCGTAGTCTCGCCAGGTGGAGTCTCGCCAGGTGGAGTTTCGCCAGGTGGAGTCTCGCCAGGTGGAGTTTCGCCAGGTGGAGTCTCGCCAGGTGGAGTTTCGCCAGGTGGAGTTTCGCCAGGTGGATTCTCGCCAGGTGGATTCTCGCCAGGTTCCGTTGCCTGAGTCTCGCCAGACGTAGTCTCGCCAGGTTCCGTTGCCTGAGTCTCGCCAGGCGTAGTCTCGCCAGGTGGAGTCTCGCCAGGTGGAGTCTCGCCAGGTGGAGTCTCGCCAGGTAGAGTCTCGGCAGGTGGAGTCTCGCCAGGTGGAGTCTCGCCAGGTGGAGTCTCGCCAGGTGGAGTTTCGCCAGGTGGAGTCTCGCCAGGTAGAGTCTCGCCAGGTGGAGTCTCGCCAGGTGGAGTCTCGCCAGGTGAAGTTTCGCCAGGTGGAGTCTCGCCAGGTGGATTCTCGCCAGGTTCCGTTGCCTGAGTCTCGCCAGACGTAGTCTCGCCAGGTTCCGTTGCCTGAGTCTCGCCAGGCGTAGTCTCGCCAGGTGGAGTCTCGCCAGGTGGAGTCTCGCCAGGTGGAGTCTCGCCAGGTGGAGTTTCGCCAGGTGGAGTTTCGCCAGGTGGAGTTTCGCCAGGTGGAGTCTCGCCAGGTGGAGTCTCGCCAGGTGGAGTCTCGCCAGGTGTAGTCTCGCCAGGTGGAGTCTCGCCAGGTGGACTCTCGCCAGGTGGAGTCTCGCCAGGTTCTGTTGCCTGAGTCTCGCCGCCAGCCTGAGTCTCGCCAGGTTCCGTTGCCTGAGTCTCGCCAGACGTAGTCTCGCCAGGTTCCGTTGCCTGAGTCTCGCCAGGTGGAGTCTCGCCAGGTGGAGTCTCGCCAGGTGGAATCTCGCCAGGCGTAGTCTCGCCAGGTGGAGTCTCGCCAGGTGGAGTCTCGCCAGGTGGAGTCTCGCCAGGTGGAGTCTCGCCAGGTGGAGTCTCGCCAGGTTCTGTTGCCTGAGTCTCGCCGCCAGCCTGAGTCTCGCTAGGTTCCGTTGCCTGAGTCTCGCTAACTGTCAGAGGCTCTTCGGGCAGAGTACCTACAGGCGGCAGAATGTCGTTAGATGGCGGGGAGGCGATGATTTGGAACATAACGTCTGTGCTGTAGACTTTTCTGTCATTGCTCAGAGCAACAGTATAGTTTCCCACATCCACTTTTTCCATAGAACAGGTCGCTCTTCCATCTAGCACTACTGGTGCCAAGTCATGCGACAACTTGCCGGCAGAATCCTAGAAAATTTTGCATTTTATTCAAACTGGATATACCATTATGTATTGATCTTAGGTTACCATGCTGAGAATCATAAAAATCACTATGATCACATCCGCACCATTATCATAAAGATCACAAACAAGGCCACCATCAACACCATCACCGTCATAAACACTATCGCCTCCACAATCATCACCAACACTACAGCTGTAACAAACCTCTACAGGCCCGCCGAGAGAAACACTGGGCCCCTGTGCAGGAACAGTCACGGGCCCCTAAACAGTTGAAAGTTTATAATTTTTAGAAAGTTCTCCAAAACTTTACAAAAATTTCGGGCCCCTGAATTTTGAACCAAGTGCAAAGAAGTAGTGATGGCCTTTTTTGTTTTTTGCTTGTCAGGCTTTTCAGGACGTTAAAGTACGGCGGACGGGCTTACAAAACATAATAAATAGCACTATTCCATGAGATAACATTTTACAGAACGCGGGGCCCCTGTGCATTTGTCCACCTGACCCACCCTAGGCGGATCTGAGCACCTCCATAATCAGCAGAATTATTGGATTCCAGAACAAAAAGGAGATGGTTTGCGAAGAATATAGCTCGGGATAAGGTCGAAAGATGATTAGTTAACCCTAGAGCGCATGAGCTTTTTACAAACGTTAACGCATGACGGGGTCAAAATGACCCCAAACAGCAGCCACGTATAACAAAGTTATAAAACTATTTATTTATTACATTATTGTAAAACTATTTATTTATGAAATATTAAATGCAAATAATTATACATGATCATAGCAGTGGCGGCTCCAAGATTTGGCAAGTGGGGGGGGGGGGCATTGGGGTGGCAATTTCTACGCATGGGGGCCAAATATTTGTTGCTAGGTATGTAGTTTTAAGTATAAGATCCCAACAGAGAGTTGTTGTGCACACCATCGCCTTCCTGTCCAATGTAGGTCTTCTGTTTCGCATTGTACACATAATAGAACTCCGAGTCAACTAGCAACCATACTTTCATACCATATTTGTTTGGTTTTGGTTGGTAAGTATTTTTAAAATGGGTATCGCCCACGAAATGGCATGAGCTGCTCATCTACTTTATTGTCCTGTGTGGTGACACAACATCGTTTTCCAAACAGTTGGCAATAAATGCGATTCACATGTAACGAAATGGAGCAAATGTATCTGACTGACGGCGAACTCCACGCGTTTCACCATCATCGAATTGCACGTGGGAAAGAACTGCTTCGAAACGATTTATTGACGTGGTAACGGTAAACTTGGGGCGTCCGAGTGATGAAGAACTCCATAGTTGTCTTGTTGACTCGTGTTGTTACTTGCAGACACCATATGCATCAAATACAGCAAACCTACAACGACCTTCAGCTCCAGAAGTGTAACTGAAATGCAACTCAGTGGATCTTTCTCTTCCGACTGCAGAGCATATTTGTTGGACGTTGGTATACTTCAGTATGTCATTCAGCATTGAATCCGGTACAAACAAAGAAAATACATCAGTCATTGTCCCTATTTTCCTTGCAGCATCCGCAGCCCAGGCCTTTTCCGTAATTAGATTGACTTGAACTGTCTGTGACTTGATGGGAGGAACAGAGTCCCAAGTTCGTCCTGACGCTGCTATGGTGATACATATAATCTCTGGTCTACATATAACCTGTGGTTTTGTGTACTAACTGCCTGAACAGTTTGGTCGCTGATATCACTAGCAACTGCCAAACTTTCATCAGTGACAAGGAATCATTGCATCCCTTATCAGCATTAGACTGACTCATCTCCTGTGTAGGAATGACCGGATGGTCCATTTGTCTTCGTCATGTGATGCCACGTCCGCATCCAAACTATCACTAGTATTGTCATTTAGCCAACTACTAATCCTATTCAGAGCTTCTGATTTACAAAATCATTTTGCTCACTTTTAGTCGCATTTACAACAATTTACATCTAATTCTCTGTGACAACTGATAATCTCTACTTCACATGTAATAACACTACAGGAAACGCTTCACATATAATTGTAAATTATTATTATTATTATTATTATTATTATTATTATTCTATAAAATAAGTGGGGCCATATAAATGATGATGGATTCTATCTCAAGAATTGTCCAGATTCCCCTAGAATGTATTAGTACCATTCCGGAGTCAAAATGACCCCGTCATGCACATGCTACCACTACTTACATAAACATCTGTAGTTAGGCTTGGATGTTCCAAATTTACAAATCTATGTCATCTATGTCTAGCTTGTAAACTTTTGGAAGATGTCACCAAGGCTCGCCGCAAAATCTTTTTGGGGAGAAAGTTATTCTACAAAAATACTTGCTTCGGGGTCAAAATGACCCCGTCATGCGTTCTAGGGTTAAAGTAAAAATTGTTGTGGAAGGAATAAGTAAGACGTATATTCTATCTGATTGAAATCAATCCCAAGCTGAGTGGTTTCGTAAAGATATACTTTGTCGATAAGGACGCATACTGTTCGATCAAGCACTTAAGAACTATATAATAGCAACCAAAATGGAGCCTGGTGAAAAAAGCAATAATAACATATTGCACTCACTTTGAATTGGCACGTTACCGATCCTTCAGTGGATAAATTTTGAGCTGTGACTATGACTTTAGTGCAGTTTTTAACGTCATCTGAATCGCATTTCGGAACCAGAACTTCAATGATGAAAGGCACCTGGCCTGTGACGAGAGAACAGTCACTTCCCATGAAGCCTGACAATAATTATAACTAGTTTGGTTAAAGTTTCATACATCAAATTGAAACTGTTCACATAGGACCGTTTTCGGTCATATTTCGTGAATAACAAAAATCGTAAGGACTTTCGGTTCAATCTCTCTAATTTCATTTAAAGAGACTATCGATCCAAAAAAGAAATGAAGTATCAGTTGATGCTTTCTGCATGGGGTCCAAACTCTTCGCGTAATATATGACCAAAGTAGAATTTTAGATATGGTTATTGAACTAAAATTTTAAATATTCTTCTTCTTCTTCTTCTTCTTCTTCATGTGCCATGTATTGCTACGTCGGCGATCATGGATTTCCACTTTTCTCTGTTTCTGGTTTTTCTTTTCAGTTCAATGTTGTCTTTAGCTCTTATTGCTTCTCTTAGGCTGTCTGTATACTTTATTCGTTGTCTTCCTCTTGCTCTTTTGCCCTCTATTTTTCCTGTTATGACTAGATTTTCCAATCCATCCATTCTAATTAGATGTCCGAAAAATTCCATCTGTTGATTTCTTATGGTTTGTAGCAGTTTTCTTGTTACACCAAATACTTGTAGTACATCCTCGTTTGTTATTTTATCTGTCCATTTTATTTTATACATACGTCTGAGAAACCACATCTCTGCAGCTTACAGTTTCCTTTCTGTTGTTTTTGTCAATGTCCATGTTTCTGACCCGTACCTCAGAACTGCCCACACATAACTTTGAAGAATTCTGAGCCGTGTTGTTGTAATGTGTTACATTGTGTTTATTTGTGAGGAATGAGGATCTTTTTAAGTTGTGTGAAGGCTGTCTTCACCATTCCTATTCTGGTTTCGATGTCCTTTTCACTCCTCCCATCGCTTGTGAAAATGCTTCCTAGATATTTGAACTGGTTTTGAAATATCCTCATGTCCTTCCCATCAAGAGCTATGTTCTTCAGACATTTGAACAGTTCTTCATGTTTTACACTATCAAATGCTTTCTCATAATTTATGAAGCATAGGTACAAATCCTTTTGCTTATCTAATCATCTTTCACTAATCATCCTTAGTATAAATATCGCGTTTCTACATCCATTGCCTTCTTTAAACTCATATTGTTCTTCAGATACTCTCTTCCTCATTTTAACTTTTGCCCTGTTCAAATATACTTTTAATATAAGTTTCGTTACAATTAAATTTAAATTTAAAATATTAGGACAAATTAAAGATAACTTAAGTTATACCAGCTTAATTAAACGTTTTGAGTGAAAACAAGGCTATCATCTATTCTCATAATCAGCTGCTTATGAGTTTCCATTATAAGGTAAAGTCAAAACTCAAGGGAGACTTCCGGTGGCATTTACATCGCCAGCATACGTCCTGTGTGTGCCTCGGTAATTAATTCTTCAGTTAAAGTTTTTTCTTGATGCTAAGTACTGTACTGGCGGTCTTTGATATTCATTGTTACCTGGAAGAATCGACATACTTTATTGTGTTTTCGCTTGCATATTCCGAAAACATCGTGCGGCTGATTTGCCGCTAACGTTCAGCCACCATCTTGAATTTTCAAACACCATTGTCTACGATGATTACGTCGGTTCCAAAGTACACGCGTGTACCTGATCCTTCAAATGCCGTGGCACGTCCGCCAGCGGCCATGTGACACCGCCTCGATAGTCTTTTCACCAGACAATATATTCTATCGGAGAACGCGCGTGCGAGATCGTCTCCCAACACGGTTGCTCAAGGACTGAATTGAAACTTGCACCTTTCCTGACTCATCAACATCGCTTGATCGGCGAGGATCGCAGCGTCGCTCCAGAATGGCCGCGGTTGATTGCCTGTCTTCAGAGGTTTGCGACAGGGATAGTATCATTACAATATTGGTCAATCCATCTCCTACGTGGACGACCTGCGGAATGCTTCCAAGTGCTGTCCGAGAGGCGGTTGGTGAC
This sequence comes from Metaphire vulgaris, assembly GCA_018105865.1. Classification (NCBI taxonomy): domain Eukaryota; kingdom Metazoa; phylum Annelida; class Clitellata; order Crassiclitellata; family Megascolecidae; genus Metaphire; species Metaphire vulgaris. Next base: position 7,903,817 of record CM030860.1, on the reverse strand, counting down.
GAGGTTGACTTGACAGCGCAGGACGCGATGGGCTGGCGCATCTTTCTGTAACCTGGCGACGTGGCCAAAGATGGCGTTGTGTCGCCTAGAGATGCAGTCAGCTACCGAGGGGAAGCCCCAGTGGACTCGGAGATGTGTGCGTTGTGATCCCACCAGTGTGCCCAGATACACAGGTACACAGGTGGGATACGATCTCACCAGTGTACACAGAGTAGGCCCTATCTGTCTTTGGCAACGCATATAAAACGCCTCAAGGGCCCCAAGGTCAGCTGCGAGTAATGTCCAATTGTCCACGTCTCAGAGGCATATAAGAGAACGGGCAGGACTAATGTTTGATAGAGTCGCATCTTGGTCCTCAACGAGAGCTTCTTGTTCTTCCATATATTCTGCAGAGTTGCAGAGGACGAGGACGCCATACCAATGCGCCGTGAGATGTCTGCTCTGCAGTAACCATTTGATGATTGGGTACTACCGAGGTAGACGAAGTCGTCAACCGCCTCCACGGCGTTTCCATCAATCGATAGTGCATGAGGCGGCGCCCCAGAACCTAGACCCTGTAGTTTCGTCTTATTCCAGAATATATGGAGACCGAGTGCAAAACTGGACAGACACGCAATGGCATCAGATGGAGAAGGATTGAGGAGGGTGCTATCGTCGGCATATACTAGGTCAGAGTAGACAGAGGCACCCACTTCTACCGAGGTTTGACCTCCATATGTTCATTTATCTAGTCCATGGCTGCGCAGAACAGTGTCGGAGCAAGGATGCAGCCTTGTCTGATCCCAGAGGTGGTGAGAAAACGAGGTGAAAGCTTTCCGCTTATTCGTACTTTCGCACCGAACCTGACTACGTGGGTTCAAACGCAACCCATGTCCTCATGTCCCTACATGAGTACTTTTCCACAGGTCGTGTGCTTATGGCTGTAGACATCGGTGTTTTTTGCTATAAAAGTATTATAATTCTGCTAGAACCCCAGCATAGGACAATTAGGACATGACCTCTGACCAGGTTTGCGCCACTGCCTGACTGCACTCCTGTGAATCTCACTATCCAGTGGTGCATTCCCGATTTCGTGGAAACAAGCCATTGTGTGTCCGCACCTGAAGCAATCTGACCTTGATCATTCGGACTCGGGTCAGCTAGCTATCGGCCAGTGTCGATACATTTGCTTGGATTTGGAGTTCCTTGCCTCATAGATCTCAGTAGGTCTGGATCGACGATCGTGCATTTGATCCAAGTCTTGTCTACAGCGGTTTTTTCTCGAGGCTCAGTTCTTGGGCCTCTCCTTTTGATGTAGTACGTAGCTGACGTCGGTGAAGTTATTACAGTAAATCGTATGAGCTGGAATCGCACTTCGCACTTCTATACTGACGACGGTCAAATTTATTCTTTCCTTGACCCTTCCGATGCTAATCTACTTCGTATCCGAGCTATGGAATGTATGGCGAACATCAGATCATGGGCATCAAATCGCCTTATGCTGAGTCCTACAAAGACCGAATTCCTGTGGCTGAGTGCAACCAGAAGTAAGCATCTGATTAACTGGGCACCATTCACGCATGATGGTATGAAAATCGCGCCATCTACGGGGACTGTCCTTGGCATTCTTATTGACGAAAAACTTTCCTTCGACGGTCACATCAACCATCTTGCCAGGAATTGCTACTACCAGCTCAGCAGCATTAAAAACAATTCGTCGCTATATTCGGACATCTGTCGCCATTGAACTCGGTCGCTTATTTGTTCTGTTTCGGATAGATCTGTTCTGATACAGTAATAGCGTCCTGCTTGGACTGCCGGACACTGAGCTGGATCGCCTACTATCAGTCCAGAACGTTTCAGCCCGTCTGATCTTCGGCTGTCATTGGAACGAATATGTAACGCCTCTCTACATAGAGAAGCCTCGTTGGCTTCGAAATCCCGATCGCATCATCTTCAAACGATACCTGTTCACCTACCGAGCCTTGAACGATCCTCTCTACCCGCCTCTATCGTATCATTCCGGATGAATCTAATAACTCACTTGTTCAGTACAATCGTTCAAGTGACATTTGCTAAAGCGCCCTAGACTTTGGCCTTCGTCATGCCCACGGCACTATAAAAGACGTCTTAATAATAATAATAATAATAATAATAATAATAATAATAATAATAATAATAATAATAATAATAATAATAATAATAATAACTTTATAATGTTGGGAATTTTTGAAATCCTTTTCTTTGAAGCGTAAGTCAAACACGTATTCGTAGTGATTGTTGAAGTTGAACGAAAGATAAAATATAATTGTAGCAAGACATTAGCGTTCTAAAATAACCTGGATTGCAAACGCACGAGTCGTTAACGCATTGGCCTTGATTGCTGCACATATTAGGGCAGGTCGGGACTGCTACGTTCGACGGCACAGTTACCATCTTAAGACAGGCTGTAGTATAATGTGAGACAATCGTCTGTGTGGGAGCAAGAAGATCGTCCATTAGCTACAAAACAAGTTACCATCCACATAAATAACGACACAACAGACATTTCTAATCTTTAAAAGTATCTTTTGGCAATTTTGAACGTTGATCAACCAAACTGCAATTTACAGTAAAACGCTCTATAACACTAAGATCAGAGACTATTACACTGTCCATAATATAATAGGCCTAATATTATGAATCTTTACGAGCATTTGTGCTTCACATTCAGATTTAATTACATGTTATTATTCATTAATTTCTTAAACATAATTTTATTAATACCAGAAATGTTTTGTGACCGATCTCATAATAGGCCTAATGGTCTTAAATTAGAAACGCATAATCTCACTTTTATTGATGTAACAGCACTTCTCGTGTTTACATCGAAATCCTGTTAAGCCTAATGGCAAGTCCGATTAATACCACTCTATTGATTTCAACAGTGTCTGTACTGTAATATGCTATTGGTCTGATTAGAGCAGTGGTTCTCAAACTTTGTAGGATTTCTTGCATTGCGGTCTCTTAGAAATTTTTGTGATGACTCGCGGACTTTATAAAATTTGGACGAACTTCACTCAAAATAATATAGGCTACTTGTTTTGTCTATCAATTAATTATTTAATCATAAAATTGCAAATCCTAATAGCCAAATTTAAACTCAAATGGAATCTGTACTCTTAAAGCCATCCGTGTGTTTTGTGTTCTGAGGTTTCGGCGAGATATCTTGAGCAAGTAATCCCTTCACGGTCCCCGTGAAACCGTTTGGCGGTCCCCTGGCGGAGCCCATTTTTAGGTTCACTGTATTAGAGAGTATTGTAACGAAGAATAACAAACCGCTGCTTAGAAATACCTTAACATCTTCAACGCAAGACTGGATCATTGACAATAAGTCGACGGCAAGGCTGGCCTGACACATTTCAAAAAAGCTTAGATTGGTTATAGCGTTTGTGCACGTGAAGTTCGCCAACGTCTCGTTAAGGTTATTGATCGGAGTTGGCCAACTGGGTATCTTGGGACTCTCCGAAGCATTGTTTATAGGAGGATGATCTAAGACTATATCTGGATTGAAAATTGTGCGAGTTGTTCCATTTTGAGAATGGCTGCAAGTGAAGTTGAGGCTCATCAGATACGTCTGGTCCGGTTCAACGCAGATCCCCGTGTCGCTTGCGTCGTCGCACTGACAATTTGGTGTGTTGCACGAATCGCGGTGCACCAAGCAATTCGGAGTAATTGTAGAATTGATATTGAAGAAGCTCTCATTTACTGGAACCCTGTCATATCGCAACACATCTGTTGAAATCGTGTCATTATATGCAGCAAGATTGCGCAAATAAAATCGTTTCTTGCTTGCATCGAACTTTTTGTCGGCAGAGATATCACATAGAGGTAAAAATTCTTGAACAATTTTGCTTGCCCGGCCAAATCTAAACTCTGACTGAAAATTGAAAATTCTCAGTGCTATATTAATTTTTTTACTTGCCGCAGGTTTGGAGGCGTTACCCCTTTTGTCGAAGACTATCCAGGTAGTATTGGAAATGATTGGCTTATGGGCGATAAATTTGGTATGGCGATAATGCGGCCCTTAGGGCTTTTCTCTAGAGTTGAGCAATGTTACAATGAAAATAAAATAATTTGAAGTATGACGCATTTAAGCAACAAACTATGTTGTCAGTGATATGATTACAGTTAGCTGAAAAACAGTAGTTTCTAGATTATAGACAAATGCAAGCTTTGGACCTTTTGGACCATGAAAAATAACGTCAAACTTAGTTTGATGTTACTGCCTTCGCAGATTTCTAAGGGTTATCCGTCAAATGACGCTGAAAAGGGACCTTCTGAACTGTTTCTTTATCGCATACACTATTCATGTAAATTACATAAAGAGCTGCATACATTGAGGAAAGGACAATTGGGTAATTAAATGTTACTAGTTATAGAAGTGGCGTAGCCATGATTCCAGAATAGGGGCACTTCATTTTTCGGCCAAAAAGTCTTGATAACCAAAAAAGACCCTCATCTCAAACGATTTCAAGTCTGCTTCCTGTGCGTTTTCCTCGATTAATTGATACTCCCCTACCCCAAATACTCACCAGTTTTGGACAAATCTCACGACCGGTCCCAATCCGAACAGGGAGGTCGGTCTCCCTTGACTACGCCAATGGTGTAGTAGTGATTTTCACACAGGCCAGCCTCGTAAACCACTTGAAATTACTTTATCACGTTATTATGATTACAAGTATGTCCTCGTCCATTTTGCCAATGCTCTTGTTATCAGTTGACTCGACTATTGTAATTATTTGCAAAGTAGTATTACCAGATTTAATGTGCAAAAGGTTCAAAGAATTTGGAAATCTATTGCTCCAGCCATTAGGCCTATTAAATTATCCAGGCATGACCATATCAAACCTGTTCTTCAAAATTTACAAAGACTTCCTGTCAAACAAAAATTTGTTTCAAAACTGGCCTATTGGTGTATTGGCTGTCTTGGTGTGTCCACTGATTGATATCAGGAATTAACATGGCTTCATGCGATTTGGATTTGGAACACCATCGAATGTATATCTGAGCGTTACAAAAGCTGCTATGAAACTGCTTAATAACTATTGTTTCGGTTGGTCATAGCTGGTCAAAATGATCGCTTTTGAAATCAAACATTCTGGCGCCTAAAACTGTCAATAATTTGCAGTGTTTAGTAATAAGAAATAATTAAATAATTATTAATATACTTTGTGAGTGGTTGAAATAGTGAGCTAATTCGAGTCAAAAGCTGCGAAGTTGTTGCTGAAGTCTGACATACAACTCTGGTTAAGACACAGAGTTAAATATTTTAGATCTTCCTGATAAACTCGGCGTATTTATTCATCTCCTTTCCATTACAAGAAGATTCAGTGCGAATATTGGACAGAACATCGCAAAGATCTTCAGTGAAAGAAACTTTGACCTAGCGTTATACCTCAGCAGTTGTAACCAGGAAAATCAAGCGTCTTTCCGAATTCGTGTCCTCAAGCTTCAAAATCTCATATTAATGTATGCAAGCATGAAAAATCTGTGATGGAGTTACCTGTATCGGTCGCAGTCTGTTGTGCATGCACGAGGGCGAACCTGAGTTCCATTGTAGGTGCAAAGACCAACATAAGTATCGCTGTTGAGAGCAGAGATATAGTTTTCAAGGAAAACTTTGTCTTTATATTGTTTGGTATTTACATCAATTCTAATACCGGAATTCATAAAGACCTACAAACGATGGCAGAAATGAACATATGAAGTAATAAACCGTCCGTTGGCATTTCGAATATTTCCGTTTCGCGCATTGTGGCGATTCATGTGAATCTACAAATATATAATTAATAGGTCTATAAGTGATGGTATGCGTCCAGGGCCGCCGAAAGAAATTCCGGGCCTCTGTGCAGAAGGGCCGATGGGACCCTTGACAAGTGTTTTAAAAAATGAAAAATTGCTGACGAACTTTTTTTGCTTGTCGTTACTTTCGCGGAACGGTCTTGCAACTATTAAAAACTAGTGATGATGACCTTTTCTTGTTTGTCACTGTTTTTCACGCTGCTTAATGCTGTCCTCTGCGCCCCTCCAGGCCCCCCTTTTATTCGCGGGTGACCTCCTTTTCTGTTATTATTGTTAATATTGTTAACTGTATATATTAACTGACTCGAACCTGTGCCCCTACGGTGTCATTCAAACAATGTCGCACCTAGCTGACTCTTGCCCTATAACCAGGCGAGAGGACAGTGGATTACAAACTTTACACACAGCTGATAACGTCGCAATCAAATAGCTGACATCATTTAGCACATAAAGCATTCGATAATAATATTGTTAGTAATACATCTTCATCACCGGCCCGAGTCCCCGCCAGGCCGCTGGCCCCCTGTGCTGCATCCCCCCGCCTCCTCTCGGCGGCCTTGTATGAACCGCCTTTACTAGGCAGTCTGTTCTGAAAGTTTGTTGGTTGTCGTTTGAATTTAAATCTTTTATATTTCCACGTCAAAAATCATCACGAACGATCGTCTAAAAGAGGCGCCATTTGAAATCCCTGCTACGCTAGGGTTACCAGATCAGCTGGAAAGAATTTAAGGACACACAAAACACATTGGCTTGTCAGACTTTTCAGGACGTTAAAGAAACACAAAAACTAGTGATGACTAGCTTTTTTGCTTGTCGAACATTTTTAGGACGTAAATGACGCAAAAAAGGCATACAGAACTAATGATGACCAGTTTTAGCAATCAATATCAATCAATAAAAAGTCATTTTAATCTAGAGTAATGTCCGAAATCGGTAGTCACTATTTTTAATTAAATTTAAGGACAGTTTGTGTCTTATTAAGGACAAACGCATGAAATTTAAGGACATTTTGTGTCCTTATTAAGGACAAACGCCCTTAAGGACAGGGCAACGGAATTTAAGGACTGTCCTTATCATTTAAGGACGTCTGGTAACCCTATGCTACGCCAAATCGCAATACATCGAATAATAATTACACTCACACAACAGATTCCAATTTTTTGGACAACGTACGACGGAGGTCACGATTTGTAAGATATAATAATATTCTACTTTAACTTACAGTAGTTCTGTAATCCTTCAAAACGACTTGTCCATTGGGACAGTCATCGTCGCGCAGGACCACAATCGGTAGCAGAGTGGCGTCCTTAACGCCATTTTTGTTAATTCGCTCGCAGGCATCGAGAGCGATTATGGTGTTTCCCTCTCTGACGCCCAACGCGCAGATGCAAGAGGCGCCATTATTTCCACATGGAAACATTCGCACCTGGATCTGATGAATAAATGCGCAAACTAATACTGTAGACTGTAAAACAAATGGGATTATAAATAAAATTGCAGAAATAAAATAAAACATAAATCAATTAATTAGGCCATAATAGATTTAATAATATGCCCATAAAATATCGAAAACAAAATCTGAACTTAGAAGAAGCAGCACAAATGATAATATACAGGAAGACCTGAAGTCATCTCGTTTCAGACTTGTCGTCATCATTAGCGGAATGTGTAGTTGTTAGTTAAGAGTTGTGTTTGTCTTGTGTTGTCTGCGTTTGCGAATAAATATTGTGTGTGTATATATATATATGTGTGTGTGTGTGTGTGTGTGTGTGTGTGTGTGTGTGTGTGTGTGTGTGTGTGTGTGTGTGTGTGTGTGTGTGAGTGTGTGTGTGTGATGAAAGATAAATAAGATAAAATATGGAAAACCCCATCTGTACATTGTCCTGAAAGAATCGGTAGATTCGATCCACGTTAGTGAAATAGTGAAATAGAAGGAATTGACAGGTCCCAAGAATTTCTAAAGGCCGTATTTGAGCACATATGGAATGGCTTTTGATAGAAGACTGAACCGGTTTGCCAGTGGTCAGTGACGGGGACAAGTCTCTCTAGTTACAGACTGTCCCAGACGTTAAATCATGGCGCGATCGGAGAGTTGATTGTTGCGAGTAAGGAAAGAAATGTATTATTGTTTATACTCCCCAAGGGACATTGGGAGTAAGGTGCATTCTTGAGTCTAAGTGCTCTAAGTACAGAGACCTGAGAAACTGAGTGTATATATGCGTGTGTATATATTATACATAGAGAGAGCGAGAGAGAGAGAGAGAGAGAGAGAGAGAGAGAGCAGAGTGCATAGCACAAAGGATGGCGTGTAGGCGTGAGAAACAAGGCTCGCATGTATAGGCTTACTTAAACTATGGATCTCAAGAAGGCTAAGTTCGCTAATTGTAGTCGTAGTAACTACATTATGCCGAGTATGGAACCTTGAACATACCAGGAACGTATTGGGTTCTGTCCAATGTCCTAGCGCCTTTAGTCATAATCATAGTGCAAACACAAATCAGTAAAGAGTACAGCAGATTAATGAATACAAAGTGCTTGACTACAGACAGTGCTGGCTCTCGGAAGATGGCTTCTTCGCCAAAAGGTGAAGACGAACAAATTGCGTGCCTTCCACAGCAGCCTGGACTAAGCCCTTTTTTAGCGATGATCAAGTTATTCTGATCAATGTGCAATTAACTACTTACTTCGAAAGCTCTTTTGACTTCTTTCATAAGATAAAAATCTCCACTACCATATTCGTCAAATGTCAAACCTATCGAGCTGTAGAACAGAGGAAGCATCGATATCTGACTAAAAATTGTTATCTCATCTAATCCTATAGACCTATGCAATGTTATCAATATTAAAATTATAAAGGGACGGAAGATGGCAGAGTGGGCTACGCGCTGGAGTGATAGGCAGATGGAGTGAGGTTCAAGCCCTGTTAGCGCCCCTAGTGGCTTTCAAACAGGCAGTAATGCCTACTAAGCCACTTTAAATCACTGCATAGAAGGTAAGATGACGCCGCATGCTAAAACTGATTGCTGGTAACGAAGCAGGATTGCAAATGCTACCAAAAAATGAACATAGTGAAAACTGAATGGAAATTAGTAAATGAAAGACTACCAATAAACTGACTGAAAGACGACAAGCAACGAACATGAATTTGGAGACTTTTATAAAGTAATGGGGGGAAGGTAGCTCACGGAGATTATGATAATAATGACAATGATGACAACGATGATGATGATGATGATGATGATGATGATGATGATGATGATGATGATGATGATGATGATGATGACGCTTTGGTTTATCTGTTGATGCTGACGAATAGTTTGGCGTTCTTTTATATATTCAATTTAGATAAAAGCCGTCGATAAATTGAATTCTTGTTAAAATGAGCTTAAAAACTTGCCCATTATGAATGGTTTGAATGTGGGGATCGCCAATTGCAGAACATGATGGCGGTTCTCCACTGTCCACAACTTCGACCTAAATTGAAAACGCCAAATTTTGTCATTTCAGCCACAATTTCATTTTTATTTATTTACTAGCAATATATTTTTAAACACATTAATGTCACATTATATCAAAACTGGAATTAGTCACAAGAGAAAACATTATAAGTTAGGAAACTCCAGAAAATCGCTGAAATGTGGAGTAGGTATTTGGCCAGAGAATCGTCATGAAATGCTAAATTCGTTGAATGCCGTATCCATAAAAGAAATACTCTGGAAGAAAATCGTACCAGGATTATTATTAACAAATTGAATCACCTGATTAACTCCATCAACTGTTTATGACTTGAAACGACAATACATTTTGTTGCAATGCTTTCGCTTATCGAGAAACTGACCATACTGGAAAGTCTCACATCTTTATGATACCGTGAAAGTGACAACTAGTTAAATTATCTTCGTTTTCATATCCATATGATTGAAAGCTGGGTCCAAATAAATGTTGATGTGCATTCGGAAACTTATTGAAGACACACTACCAATAATGAGCATGTGGTTCAATCGCAAACATTTGGTCATAGACGGAATAAAATGAAACGCCCGTAATAAGAAACTTAAGGGTACTGGTGAATTATTTTGTCAAGATATTAGCTTATGACGAAAGGTTGCACCTATAATTGTTTTATGCTCGTTGTCTTAAAACCTGCAGCATTCCGACACAAACAATTGAAGCATCATGAAGGTACAATTTGATTTGACAATTACATTGAATGCAGTGTTTAATCTAGACTCCTGGACCCGGGAGAACTGACAAATCCGGGGGGAAGTCAGCTAGGGGGCTGCTGTTAGTTGTAGTATGCCAAAATTTCCGAGGGAAAGGGCAATTTCCCCCGGAAACAACCTACATCTGTAGATTAAACCCTGATTGAATGTATCGGTGCCAAATCAAACCTCAAGTATGCTACCAGTTTAAAGCAAATGGTTGACATCCAAAACAGTATTAACAGTATTTCTACTAACGTCTAATTTTGCTGTTTGTTTCGCTGAAAAGATGGTGTTTTGATCAGTATCTCCAATTATTGGAACATAACTGATGGCCCCGTTGTACGGCTTTTGGATAGACCTGTCGGGTGAAGCGGAAGAAACTGCTATAGATCCAGAGAATGCGTTATGCGGAACCAGTGTGAAGGTACAATTGTTTACTTTGATTTCGCCAGTGGTCAAAATTTTGAATGTCTGCGTAGAATCGCAGCGAGTGTTTGGAGGAACGTTGAAGCACTTGGCCGACGTCACAGGGAACGAAGGTTTCATCTTGAACTCTAGGATGTCACCCTGGCCAACCACAAGTTTTGGCATTTCCTCTCCAGTTCTAGAATCCTTCACATCAAAACATCAAACCATGCGGTTGTATCAATTCGATTCAAATCATGGATATCCTATTAGTGAGGATAGGTGCTGTCCATAAATTATGTCAACAATTTTGGGGCAATTTTTGACCCCCTCCCTCCTTGTCAACAACTGTCAACTTCCAGTTACCCCCATAATTATGTCAAAAACTGTTGGCACCCCCCCCCCCCGCCAAGATCAATGACAGGTCCCAATAAAAAGGTTATTAGTTTTTGCGGTGATGACAATTTTTCCCTTTTTTTGCTCATCGAGTGTCAAAATGTGGTGGTGATGACCTTTTTTGTAATGTTTTTTCCATTGTAAAAGTAGTATTCCATGAAATTTCCTATTTTTTGATCATTTGTAAAAAGTTAAATTGTTGACGTCAACTTCTCTTGACCCCTCCCCTGTCAGCAACTGTCAAACTTTTTCAAACCCCCTCCTCCCTAAATTGTTGACGTAATTAATGGACAGACCCATAACATTAAATACGATTGCACTCTATAGATGACTGCGAATAAAGTAAGAACCTGGAAATGTCTCTCCTATTCCGTCATATTGCCACAATCAAGGCTCGATCATACGCGTATGACAAAATAAAATACGTTAAAATACGTGCGTATGAATAAAAATAGAATACGCGTATGATACGCGTATTTTATAAGTCTGTTCGGTTATTTATAATTTGCTTACTTAGCGAGCAATGTCAATTGCGACGTCACGCCACGTCACTGTAACTGATCCCAGAATTCACTTCGTTAACACTTGTTCCCTTTTTAATTTCTTTGCGCAGGTAAATGGTTAACAGACTGCGGTAATTGACGCAATTTCATGGCTATGTAGTCCTGAGGTATTATTGCTCACGTATGATAGCGCGTATGATAAAGAGTCATACGTTAAAATACGTGAGTATGATACGAAAAATATAATACGTATGATACGTATGATCGAGCTTTGGCCACAATTAATTCACGAGAAACTGCTGTGCATTATTAGTTGTATAACGGCAGATCAATGTGCTTTGTATAATGAAAAGTAAAACAGTGTCTGAATCAGAGCTGGGCAAACCTTTTCTTTAAAGGGCCTCGTGAAATCTAATGCTACATTAGGCGGGCCGCACATACAAAATGCCAAAATGTTTATAATTTAAAGTGGGGAAAGAAGAATTTTAAGTACTTTTCGGAATCGGAATACATTATTGCAATGTCATTATACGATTCAATAACTGCGATGACCTTTTCTGCTTGTCAAGACATTTTTGGAAAGAAGTTGGAGGCGCGATACTTCTTTTGTCCCGGGTGCTGTCAACCCTTTCTAATATTTTAAAATAAAGTGTCATGTCTCCACAAAATAATTTCAGAGTAACTTACTATATGCCGGCCGTATGCATATGTCTAAATGAACTCGCGGGACTCATGAATCCGGTGGCGGGCCGAATGCGGCCCGCGGCCCGTAGTTTTCCCACCCCTGGTCTAAATAATCCACTGGAAAAACAAATACATTCGCAACTAAGCTTTTTAAAACGTTGAATTGAATAATTTTCCAAACAAAGTCAATAAAATATTTGTCTGTTGATTACTTACAACTGGTATGAGTCCAATAAACCTGGGATTGCTAACTGAAGGTTCACTTTTTTGTTGATCTGAAGATTGCCAGAAAGCAATTACTTTGCACGTTATCTAAATAGAAAATCACGAGTCAACGGTGAGACACAGAACGATCACCACCTATCTCTCTCATTCTCAATCAATCTATCTATCTGTCTGTCTGTCTGCCTGTCTCTCTGATTGTCCGTCTATAATAAGTCTATCAGTCGATCTATCTATTGTTGCCTTCTGTCCATCTGCCTACACCTACCTACAGTATCTGGTTGGTTGGTCTGGAGGTGTTTGCAACATGGCAGTACATATATATATATATATATATATATATATATATATATGTGTGTGTGTGTGTGTGTGTGTGTGTGTGTGTGTGTGTGTGTGTGTGTGTGTGTTTGTGAAATGTCCAAAACAGATTTATCGATCTTACATATTTTACACTTGCTGACTAGCGCTGAATCGAACAAGCACTTAATTTGAAGCATTCTAAGAGACTAAAGAGGTGTATCAATCAGTGAATCAGTACAGGCGTCTAGAAATAATTGCTATTGCTAAATAGGCCCCACAATATGATTGCAAAACAGTGCCCCCAGAAAGCGCTTTTTTCTTCAGTGTTTTAGAAATAGCACGGGTTGAAGAACACGCAAACTCACATACACAGACAAATGCGCACCCAGATAAAAGTTCAAGATAAATAACTTACTTGTTTGCCAAAGTATGGAGCCAGTTCCTGTTCGTCAATGGGAACAACTGGATTGGTTGAATTGGCTTGATGTTTTCCGAACTCTTGTCCATCGGCTAAGAACGTAACTTCGAAGCGAGCTTGGTCATCAGTTGTCTGGGCTGGATAACCAATCTTGCAGTCGATGCTGAATCTCTCCGCCGTAAACTCCGTACCATTTACGTCAACGGCTGGCGTTTGCTTCGAAATGTATGGCTCGCCAAGGACAGTCTCGTTTATCTGTGGGAATGTCGTTTCTAAAATAATTAGCAATGAAACAGTTACACAAAAGTATGACTATATAATTCAGCACGCGCGAATCAATTGTTTTAACAGGATGCGTGACATTTTCACAATTTCAACTTCAAATCAATTTTACATCTTATTCTTTACCAAAGTGAAATCGCAAGGACGATAGTTGAACTTGTCTGATGAGATGCGATTTCATGTATCAGCATTTTGCGATGCTCAATATGAAGATTGATTCCAAAATCAAGCAGAATACAATTCACTTTATGAAATGCAGTGCGTCGCGTCTTTTGCGTGCTGACATCATAGGAGTGATCGAAGATAAAAGAATTCTCGAAAGGATTATCAGACAGGCATGCTCAAATGTCTAAACTTATTAAGCCTGATCGGAGTTATGTCAAGCCATAGATCGAAAGTCATAAGTTATATTTTTGCTTGAATATTTTAAAAATTGGTCCACATGTGCACAGGTTAAAAATTGCGTCGATTATAATTTCTTAATCCCCTCTTCTCTTCCAAATAGCTCTCGAAGCATGGGCTTATGTATGATACTCAGTATTCGACGAAAAAGGTCAGACAACTCTTTCAAGAGTAAAGTGCTGCTAAGTGCGTGAAGTAAATCTTGCACATAATCATGTCATCAGATATTTTCTTTTTCATTCTAAGGCAAAGACATTGTGTGAAAGTTCATTATAGAAAACGCTAATAATGAAAAGCATTACCATGAGGCATGGGAGATTGCGGATTCTCCTCAGGTGCCTGAGTCGTCCCAGGTTCAGGTGCCTGAGTCTCGCCAGGTGTCGGACTCTCGCCAATTGGCTGAGTCTCGGCAGTCGCCTCCGTTATATCTGTGGGCGGCGTTATTAATGTATTAATTAATATAACAGTTTGCACAGAAATGTGATGGTATGATTAGTTAATTAGTATGAACCAAATATTCTATCCAATTTATCTCGTGTTAGGGCTCAGTCTTTTGCCAAGATTAGTAGTATTCCCGCAATAAATTCTTTTTATCACTATACGCATTTAGAATGAACTCAATCAGCTAACTTGCTAATCAGCGTGCCTTTCATCTATTCTCGCTTCGGTTAAACTAGCGCATAAGAAATATAATGTATCGGTGGCATTACCTTAGGATTCGTCTTTGATTGGAGAATTAAATACGTTTGGTCAAACAATTTTTAATTGGCTAACTGAGTCGCCTTCTACCCTATGGTATGGTATGGTATGGTATGGTATGGTATGGTGACCTATCTGGCTGATCTGCTCCAGCCAACATCAACCGCCATTGGTAGACCAGGCCTACGATCAGCCTCTACCAGTCAATACCAGAAACCTCGTCTTCGGACAGTCATGGGACAACGAGCCTTCTCGTACGCTGGACCCCATGCCTGGAACGCCCTTCCACCAGCGCTACGGAGCATAAAGTCGCCCGTCGCTTTCCGTAAACATTTGAAGACACATTTGTTTAATTGTGCATATAATAATTGACATAATTGACATTAATTGTAATGCGCTTGCTAACATTGATTGATTAGGCGCAATATAAATAGCTAATTACTTTACATTACATTACATTACATTACATTACATTACATTACATTACATTACATTACATTACATTATGGGTATTCAAGTATTCATGTAACGCAATCTTCCTTCGAATTTGAATTTCATTGCAATAAACAAATCACAATTTGTACGGTACCTTTGATGTCCCCCGGAACCACTCCTGTAATTTTGGGACTAAATGGCAATTTGAAATTATCACTGAATTTTGTCCCATCGTTGCTGATTGACAGAAAATAAGTTCCTTCTTTAATGGTTTTCGAACTACAGACTAGATAGCCTCCTGACATCACCGGTTTATCGTCTAAGGTTTCCACACCATCCTCACTCTAAAGAAAATACAAAAACAAAAAAACGCATCAAATGAACTTTGTGTCCTCTGTCAATATTTTTGATTTGCACTCGAGTTCTGTCGCTTATTACTGTCAAGTTACGTTAATAAAGATAAAAAAGTGTCTTAGTGCAAATCCACGAAATCGGTTTATATTTTGAACCATTTTAAATTATTCACCTGAAAATAGCCCTGTTTCAACGGCATTACTGACTAGAATAGAATAGAATGAATAGAACTGAATTTCTCAAACTTAAGACTTAGACAATATTTCTAATCTACTCAAAGCTTACGCTGTGCGCCTTACATTAGTGACTGCATTAACGAAGACAGGGTGCATTGCAAATAATTATTTTAAAAAGTATTAAACGTCTGTCAATACGATGAGCAACCGAGTTCTGGATCATTTGTCCTTGCACGCCAACTCAAATAACTGATCAATATACAGTACTCAAGTAGGTATGAAAATCTACTTCGAACCGGTGTCGGACGTAGGTCTATCTAAAAATTCCTTTTTTGCAGTTACGCAGGATTGAACTCATGCCTTGTAAGCGCTATTTTCATTCGCATGCTTTCAAATGTTTCTAACTTAAATGCCACTGTCTTTGTTAAAATAGTTTCCGACAATTACAATTTAATTATCATGAATTTTGCAGACAATCATTGCGATCGACCAGGGCCGGCATTAGGGCAATGGGAGCGATGCAACTCATTCCGTCCCGCACCTTTCAGAGGCTTCGCGCTGGTAACTGCCCATGTTTTACAGTAAAATGCAAAGTAATCTAAACTAAAAATCAATCAAGACCCACACTTCACTTTTAGTTTGTCACTATTCTAGTCGATGTGCCACTATTTTTAACTGATTTATATTTCGTGTTTTAGTTTGACAGTGTCGCAATAAATCCTTTTCTCGATTTCATAATATGTGCTTAAAGTGATGAGTTTAAGCAATAATCTCCAACATAAAATTCTTTGCGTCGGGTCCCATTATCGCTCGCTACCTTGGGCCCCGCAAACTCTAGGGCCGCCGGCCCTGCGATCGACCATAACCTTACCTTGAATTTGCAGGTTTTGGGACCTTCTTCCAATAAGTCAGTTGCTATTACGTATATTTGACAATTTTCCAAAGAATCGCATTGAGGAATTATGACGCCGATGATTTTGGGAACCGTTCCTTCTGGCAGCGAACAGTCAAAGCCCATGAAACCTACAGCAAAATGAAGAGGTTTTGTGTTATGGCAGGGCACTGTTCGTCCTGTTGTTATCCAGTCCGTGCAACGTTTATGAAATTAATTACTGCTTTATAGTAAGTAAGAAAGTAACTTCAAGCAAGTAAGTAATCTCATGAATTTCTATAGCGCTTTCTGATTTGGGAGGATTGAGAGCAAGTGGATTAGCCGATATCCATGATGAGATTAACGGAAATGTCGATTCGACTTCAGTGGCTGATGTTTTAAAGGAAGACGGCGTAAAAGAAAGAACTAATTGAGCGTCGTCATCATAGAGTTGGTGATGCACATTAAAGAGAGTTAATTAAGGATGCAAGTGGGGTAGTGAATAGGCTGAACAAAACAGGTCTTAGGATCGATCCTTATGGTACTCCATAGTATAGCTCAAAAGGTAATGAACTTTTGAAGTTTGTTTAAGGCGTAAAACCTGAAAGGATCGAGATTGGAGATACGAATGAAACCAGCAGTGAGCTACAGAAAACATTCTATACCAGAGGGAAAGGCGTTTCAGTAGAATTTTGTGATTTATCGTAGCCATAGCAGCAGAGAGGTCACATCTCACATAGACGTTGCTTACAAAGATAATGAAAAGCATTGAAGAACGAGTGTCAGAAAAGCATTGAAGAACGAGTGTCAGCTCATGTTGCAAAGGCAAGCAACATGTCACTCACCATTCACCAGGGGCATATTTACCGACAAGCGCTTGCACTCATACCTGACAATAACTGGTCACACATTCAGTGACTGAGTTGCAGCTTGTGGATATCATGCAAACATTTTCAGAAGTGACAGATTTGACACAAGGCGACCAGTGCGTCATCATCAGTTTGTTGTTCCTTCCGTTGTTGCACTTCTCATGTGCATGGCTGAACTGAGCGGTCGTCCACGTTACTATGGAACCTTGATAACAGTACTTGTTGCATCAATCCACAATCGCTTCAGTTGACTTCTTCAGACACTGCAGATCCAGCTCGCGTCCTGCAGATCCAGCCCGCGTCAACTGTGCAACACGAGCCGTTTAAGCAGTTGATCTATCCAACTGCTGTCTTGGATCCAGCGTACGGTTTTGTCGGACTGAATTCGGATCATCCCGGTTCGGCAGCAGTCAAAGCCAATGTTAAGGATTTTATTATGAATTACATAATGAGGAAGGAAGGCCTTGAGCATTTGGTAATAACCGGAAAAGTGGAGGGGAAAAGAGCAAGAAGGAGGCAGATAAACACCTATGTAGACTGCCCACGAGAAGGAATTGAGGTAGTGAAGAACAGCATCGAATTAATAAGAGAATGTCAAGATCGAACAAAGTGGAAATCCATGGTCGCTAACGTAGAAATACACAGCACCTACAGAAGAAGAAGAAGAATGGATTACATAGTTCAGGAAGCAGAAAATATGCGAATTCCAGCAAATCCGGAAAATCCTGCCCAGACTGGTGATACAGAAGAGTTGAACACGCCAACTGCAAGTATGTGTACAATAATTAAGTGAGTAATTTTTGGCATTGTCATTAGGTGGCCTAGGTCTTGGTCTTGGTCTTGATGGTAGTGGTCTCGACCTTGGTCTCGATGGTAGTAGTCTTGGCCTTGGTCTCGATGGTAGTGGTCTTGGCCTTGGTTTCAAATGGTAGTCGTCTTGGTCTTGGTCTTGATGATAGAGGTCTTGGTCTTGTCTGGCACAGTCTGGGTGTCGGAACTACTGGTCTTGACTACATCTCTGTTATTATTATTATTACCTAATCTTTGCTCAGTGATGGTCGAAATGTATACATACCGGAGTTGCAAGTACAGACTCCATTAGCGCACTGTCCGTTGTTGCTGCATTGATTTGGACAAATGACGCTGATAATTGTATTGTTCGCGTTCACGATATCAGTGTAGCCTTGATCTCCATGGTCGCTTGGTTCATCTTTAGTGCTGACGACTGTGTAGATGCAGAGAGTGGAGTACTGGACGAGCAATGCGTCTGCCGGTTTTAAACTGTCCGTAATCTGCAAATGCATTCAAATAGCAAGTTTAATTTAAGAACTGAAATCGACAATGGCGGCTGCCACATGAAAACTCGTGAAAAACAGATTACTTATATTCGCAAAAACGACATTTCGATAGAAGACACTGCTTTCGGTTCTACTGGCTTATTCCCAGTGGCATTTGATCTTGGATGCATACATCCCCTGACTTGGGAAAGCAGGGCAAAGAGGGGCTTTACTTACAGTAATGGGAAATGAATATTGTTCTCCGAGCAGAGAGATGGACAATCCTTCGTACTGCTTTCTAAAAGCTCTAAGCCTCGCCGACTTAGATGTTGTAGAACTTCCGTAGAAGACATTTTTCGTTACAATAGAGGTTGATGATGACGACGATGATGATGATGATGATGATGATGATGATGATTATGACGACGGCGAGGATCGGATGGGGTCGGTGGCCAGCCTTTTCCGCCGAACATATGCTCGTTGGTTACCTTCGCAATGTTGTCATTGCTACTCAGTTATCATTGACGTCGAGTGAAGGCTGAGTCAACCCAAGAGCTTCTGCGGGTTTCGAACTCGCTTCCTTCAGCTCTACGGGTCACTGTTGCTACCACTCTTCTATCTTTCCGCTCCACAGTTCACTGACTTTAATTACTTTAAAATAGTTTCAGTTACGTTGTTCAATCAGGACATGTTCTAATCGAGCAAAACTCTAAAAGTCTCACAAAACATTCCAAAATACAGCGTATTATCGACCTGAATATCCTTGACGCAACCGTCAACCAAAGTAGCGATGTCGATCTTTTCAATATCCTCGCAGGTTTTGTACACTTGCGAATTGGTTATGGTCGTCGTGCATGCATCATTAGCCTGCTTTTCCTCGATTTTGCTTGGTGTCGGCCAGACGGGCGGGGTCTCTTGGCCTCCAGCCGTCGTATCGATAGTTACATTAACGTAGAGAACGCTGATGTCGACGGGATTAGCTTCTTTGACGTAAGTAGGCGGCGCTGGTCCATGCGTGCCTTCAGGTGGAGGACCGGCAGGGGCACAGGTGAAACTAGTCTTCATCAGATTCGACTGGTCTGGTATCCAGCAGGCGATGCTACTTTTAGTAAGGCAATCGCAGGTCAACATAGGGCAATACTGGGGAATACATTTCGGCGGATTGTTGGAATTGAAATTGAAGAGACTTTCAGTTTCGGATACCCTTTAAAAAAGCAATCTATTAAGTACACATATAGTGTATATTTTTACTCATGTTTTATTTTATTTCAATTTTTAAAAGCTAAATATAATTAATATTCCAATCTAAAGAGTAGTTTGACAATGTCATTACGCGAGAGTCTAATTAATGTTATAATTATGTTGGACCCTCGACATTAATCCTGAACAGTGCGTTTCTGAAATAAAATACTTCAGTTACGCAATATCTATGCAGAGATTAGAATAGAAGCCGATACAGTCATGTTTTGTCCGTATGTAAAAATAAAATTCGTCAAAATCAAACTGAGAAACAAAAAAGATACAGTCGAAAACGTAAAATGTTCCATTTTTATCGTAATAATGCGAGAAAATATAAACTAGTTTTAAGCCTTTTACGTACGCCGTACATGCAGCTACCGTCACAAAATGCACGGATCCTAAATTTTAAATGCATCAAACGAAGTCATTGCCTTTAATTAAATACTTTCGTAAAATTCGGTAATCTGTGGACAATTTCTTCGGCAGAGACTAAATACTTTTGAACAGGACATAGGAATACGTGTTCTTGTCCTTGGGACTTAGAAAAAAATCGAAGATAATAATTATACTACTCGAACGCTGAACTATATATATTCAACTAATAACAGTTTTTAAATGAAATTAAAATAACATTCAGAGTTTTAAAATGGATTGCAAACATATTCAACCTGTATTGGTTGCAGTCTGTTGTGCAGAGTGACTTTTGACTTCCTTTGTAGGTACAGAGTCCTGAATAGCTATCGCTGACCAAACCGGTGACGTATATGTCTAGGAAGCCGGGAAATGCTCCGGGGTATACGTCTACTTTCACTCCCGATAGCATTGTAATCTAACGAAAAAATTCATCATCATCATCATCACCATCGTCGTCGTCGTCATCATCATCATCCTGCAGCACACCAAAATGCATAAAGATCACATGTTATTTTCAAGTCAGCAAAATTGACGTAGACCAGTGTAATAATTGGCTCGGCGTACCGTCCATCCAGCGCCTTTCGGTTCGATTTTCCCACCGGGACAGCTTTCTTCGAGAAGATAACGGATCAGCCGAGGAGAGACGTCCTTAGCGCCCCCGATGTCACGCGGGCAAGCATCGACGCCGACTATGTTGTTCCCTTCTCTGATCATCACACCGCAGTTGCAGCTTCCTCCGGTGCCACACGCAATGTGACGAACTTGTACCTAGAATTGGCAAACGCATGAAAGCGAAGTGTAACTTCGCCTACCATAATCAGAACCAGAGTCATCGACGAAGTCTCCCAGTAATTATTTGATAATTTTGGTTCTTTGCTATATGAATTTGTCTCTCTTTCGACGCCATCGCCGGATATGACTAGATTCAAATGATTGTTGGTGATAAATTGCTATTATCTCCGTTAGTTGTACAGTAAGTTAAGTAGGCTGTCCTTTCTTTTGAAGAGTGTTTTATCGCTGAAGCCGTTTTGAGTATAAATCAATACAAAGTAGGCCATACATTGATGTCAGGAAATATTTCGCATAGGCCCCCGTGCTGTCGAAATGCTCACAATAAGATTTGTGAAAATAAATTGTTTCAGGATTTTAAAATAAAATTTCAAAAACTTCTCAATTATCACAATTTCGTCATTCTGAGACATTATTTACGCGATTGCGCCAAACAAACGATTGGGTTTCTTGTTTAATAGGCAATAGACAATAGTAAATGGTACAGTAGGCCTAACTTAATATTTGACTGCTGCTCATGCTTGGAACGGTTTAAATCAGTGTAGACTGTAGACCCTATTCAGACACGCACATTAATGCCAATTTTGACAAAAATACATGATTTCCGCAGCCCACATTTTCCCTCAGCGTTGAGATTCAATGTTATTAACGGAGTTGTCTATAGATTTATAGTCTGAATTAATTGAATTAAATGCATCTTTAATATCAATTCAAAAACGGAAATTAAAATACCTCGAATGGTCTTTTTGTGTCTTTTACCAGAGAGAAATCTCCCTGAGCATAGCTGGAGTATAATTCTCTGCAAAATCATTAAATCATACAAATGTTGACTTTGTGTAAAACCTGTAACATGACGGTGGAAACTTAAGTTAAATGCTTACTGACAAATATGAAAGCCAAACATTCAAGTTATTTTAAAGCGCATCTCTCCCATTTGGCATTCCCTCCTCTGTCTTGCTCTTTCCAACTCTACATATGGATTTGAAATACCGTCGTCTGATTTCTTAAGAGTATTATTATAAACATTGGTGCCATAAAAGTGCATTATCATCATCGTTAATATTATCATTGTTATCGCTATTACTTCTGTTTCTGTGTTGTGCTTTGTTTCATCATTGCTTGATGAAACAAAACTCATTTAATACAAACCGCTAATTAGGAGAATGCGGGGCAAGATGCCCAGACTGTATTACGCTTCGCTAAGCAAATATTGCTAATTTGAGACTATTTTCACGAATAACAACAGGTTTTCACGTTTTTGACACTATGCGCATCATCCTGATACATCATTGGAAATGTCTGAGGTTATTTGTGTTTCGAATATTTTCATGCAAGACTACACGTGAGATTTCGACATTTAATGTCTATGCTATACAGTAAATGGCAACACAGCTCAGATGAACTGGTTATAGAAAAAAGTTATTCTAAATTACTGTACATCATTTGAACAAGAGATCATAATAGGACACTTTGAAAGAATGCTTACTTTGAGTCAAACGGTCGAATGTGTGGGTCTCCTGTTGACAAGCATAGCGGTCTTGGAATGGTGTCGTCAATTTCAACCTAATTTGATCAGAACATTGCAAAACCCTGTTTACGGAAAATATCTGAGGGCCTAGAATAAACACTGCATATAGGCCTAATGCTGTTGCGACTGTATTGTTATAGAAATTGAATTAGGCTACAAATAAACACAGAAATCGTAAGCAATTGTGGTGCGATAGTTAATTTTTCGATAGCGTAATGGTCAAACATACACTTATCAATCAATCAGTCAATCAATCAACTTCTATAGCGCCACTATCATAATACCCAGGGCATCAGCCGATGGCGCACCAAATCCAAATAGAATTAGAGCCAGGTCAAGCCAGAAGATCAGTCCGAAACGGCGGGAGAGCAATCTTAGGGGATAAGCCAATTCAAAGAGATGTGTTTTAAGGCCAGATCTGAAAGATGATAAGTTGTTAGTTATGCGAAGTGATGTTGGTAGTGAATTCCAAAGCTTAGGGGCGTACACTGAGAAACAACTAGTGCCAATGACTTTAATTATGATCTTAAAATATTGCTCGGTGCACGGTAGCCAATCACAGTTGTCGGCGTTCTCAACATACAATAGCAGCCGTATAACTCAGTGTATGTTTGCCATTACGCTTACACTCTGCCATACCGGTGGCAAGCCCGGATGAAAAAAGGAGCCAGACGCCCATCGTTTTCGACGGACGCGTCTTGAAATAGACACAGCAGTAACTATTGCGCCTACCGAGAGTCCTTTCGTGCGGTAGTTTTGGAAAGGAGTGCCGTCGAGTTTTGAATCGTCGTTCGGTGCTTTGAAGCTGATTTCGGTGATGAAAGGTTTCTGTCTCTTACCGACAGTAGGCACCGGCGTCGCAGTGATCACGCCAGACGTTGATTTAAGAGGCGTTAGCGTAAACTCACACGGGTTCAACTGAATCTGGCCGTTGGGAACGAAAACAAATGTGTAGCTGACATCGCAAGGAGTTCCCGGTGGATTGTTGAAGCATTTGGGAAACGTGACGGGAAAGTTTGGTTTCATTTGGAATTGGATCGATTCTCCTTCTTTGAGGACAACGTTCGTAACAGGCTCGTCAGTTAAAGTCTACAATTCATAAGATAACTACATCTACTTTACCAATACTTTACACTATCCATTTCCTCATTAACTTCTGACTTTATTCAGTTGCCACCGATCAAGATTTAACTAGAGAGTTGTTTCATTTACTTGTAGGGCCTACAATAGGACATTAAATAAAGATTGCAAAACGAGTTCGCATTTATATTCGTTTCGGTTTAGTTTGGCAGAGTCGGGAAGTTGGCAGATTTTCTACGCACTACATGTAGAGCAGCACGCTGACGAACGGGATTTATTACCGCTCAGCCCCTAAAAATTCCGGTTTGTCTGTCTTCAGAATTGCAAATGTTATATTAGTTTTTTCAGAGACACATGAAAGAGAGAAAGAGCGGGGATAGATAGAAAGAGACAACGAAAGCGATAGGCAGAGAGAGAGAAAACAAAACATATGGAAATTAAAGATAGATTGCCATCTGACATTGACATTACTAAGCAAATACATTCGAAATTGCGTCATGTGCGAGGATACACTGGTGGAATAACTGTGACGGTGCTTTGTAGAGAAATTACTTTCTGACGACTACGAATATCCAAAAAATATCCAAAAGTTCAATACTTTGTCAACAGTTAAAGAAATTGCGTCGAATGAAGTTAATAGATTGGTTGCTTTGGTCTAGAGTGAAATATATCTAAGACTACTATACGTAGTCAATTTCAGTTACTTCTGAAACCACGCATTAGTCTCTGCATGGTGCTGAAGCCAGTGTAATTTTATATTTAAATTATCAAGCGTTTAATTCGCTAGAGTTTATAAATACTTACCACAGGTTCAAGGCCGAAGGATTTCTCATCGCTATACCGAGGTTCACACTTTGTATGGTCACTGCCATCATAATAGGGATAAACTTTGGCTTTCAGCTACGAAAATAACAAAACGGTTTATCCTCAAGCTTCACCAATCTAGTGAGTGGGTGAGTGACGGATTCAATGAATGAATGAATAAATGAATGAATGAATGAATGAATGAATGAATGAATGATACGCTAATTGAGTGAGTGAGTGAGTGAGTGAGTGAGTGAGTGAGTGAGTGAGTGAGTGAGTGAGTGAGTGAGTGAGTGAGTGAGTGAGTGAACGAGTGAGTAAATGAATGAATTCTACGCCAATTGTTTAGCGGAAGGACTAATTGCATGGAATAGATAATTACTAGTCTTCTTCTTCTTCTTCTTCTTCCTAAGTTCTCTGCCCGGAAGCAGGTCCTGGTTCCCATTGGCGCCTTCTCTGCTCTGCCATTGGAAATTACTCGGGAATAAAATTGGGGTGGTTTCCCGTTGCCTTCCCCAATGGTTTGAGTTTGGAGTTTTCCTTCTCCTAGACAGATTTGCCTGGAGATGCTTAGCGAGCTCCATCTGCCCCGGTTTAATATCAGAATTTTCCTTCTCGTAGAATCTAGATCATCCCTAAAGAGGGTGGTGACCACTGAGCAGTGGTAGATAGACTTATTTTATGGCGGCCTAGACTCGCCATGTCACCGACTCTGCCATTGGGCTCTTGTGATATTTAATCTGCTTGATAGTTCCATCCACCAGCCAGTCACGCCCTGTTAGATAATTACTGTTATTCGCTAATTATATATATATATATATATAATTTTTCAAAGTCTGTGTGTTTGTGTGTCTTTGTATAACCGCTTTCTCATTGGATGACGCGATGCTATTGTGGCGACCATGTGCCACAGATAGCCTTATTATTATTATTATTATTATTATTATTATTATTATTATTATTATTATTATTATTATTATTATTATTATTATTGATTGCTTAACTGTATAACTTGTTAGTTAATTAATTAATAAAGTTTTAATTCATGTAAAACGGACAGAGCACGCGCTAGGCTGAGACGCTAAGGCTTCGGTAAAATTATTAGAATCGCCACGGCCGCCCAAAGACCGAGAGATAAGTTGTATAAACCGGCAACGACTTATGGTTCCCGAGCCTTCGGTCTTTAGCAACTAGAGAGTTTGGCCGCTGAAAGACCGTCGCCTGTTTGACAGAGGCTGCGCGGAGACGGCGACTGGCTGGCTGCTGACGAAGGGAACAGGCGGTTGGAGCGATGGAAAGACGGAGAGAGAACGCAGCGGTCGGCCGGCTGTGTAGTCGATGCGTACGCCTGAACACTGGCGCCCGGACTACCAGGGGTGGTTAGCGAGGGCTGGGCCCGTAGACGGGGTCGCTTACCACCGATAACGACGACACTGCCTCCTGGTCCTGCTCTGACGGCATCTAAACGGACGTGGCCCTACAGCTTGAAATTCCGCCTAAAGAGCGGCGGCCGGGGAACAAGGTCCTGACGGCGAGGCGCGTCGCCGGCGGCGGCGATGCGCCCTTCGCCGCTGCCGACGACGCTAGGGGTGGGTCCGAGTTAAGCTTCATGACGGATAAAAAAGCATAGATAGGGACATTTGGGAGCGAGCGCCCTCAAGGGCTAGTTCTAAAAATCGAAAATCTCCGAAATATGGGAATTTATATAGCACGCGTCAATAGGCGGACGCAGGCGGCTGTGTATCAAAAGTCCGCTTGAGACGCGCGCCCATCTGGCAGGAGCTATTGCCGCGCCGCTTAGCCGTAGACTAAGCCCCTGACCACCGCTAACGTAAACGCTATTAGACAGGTCCCTACTTTTTCCTATTGACGGCAACTACGCGGAAATACAGACTACAGACGAAAAATCCGCCTAAGTGCCCGTCAAAAAGTTTCAAAACTCTGAAAATTGTCAGTCTTTGTCATCACATGTACTTTTCGTGGTGTGCTCGCTTATACTGTGAAGCGATAGAGTAAAGAAAGCACAGCGATTGAAAGCGAGTATTTGGAGCCCGTTTAAAGTGCTAAAGCTTATCGTTTCATACTGACGTATCAAAGGCAGTTTGCAGATTGCAGTTCCTGTGCGCTAGTTATTGTGGCTGCCGGACTGCGTCTAGCTACCGCGTCTTTGTCCGTGTTACCAGTGTTGCCACTGTAGCCATTGTTGTCATTGTTGCTTGGTTTATTAATAAATAAATAAAAATAAACCAATAAAGGCAAGTTGTGTCCGTGTCTTTGAAAGTCGCTGTGACGCCGGAGTCTCAGCGCACTGTCCGTGAAGGTGAGCCTTGGCTGTGATGAACCTCGCCTACCTGAGGTCACGTTAGTGCCCAGGAGGTCAATTCTGAGCCAAGAAAGGAGACAGACGCCCGCCTGTCGTAAAGGCGCGGGGAGACAGTTTGGGTGAATCGACGGCCAAGGAAAAGAGTGGACCGCCGTCCATTCAGGCACGGCTAACCTCGGGTTTGGTGAAAGCGTGTGAGGAAGCCAAGAGACAACGCCGCCTGTCTATAAGAGAGCGGGAAACGGCTAGATTGCCGAGAATGAAGAGACGTGGGGCCAAGTCGAAGCCAGAGACCAGGAATACCTATCGAAATCGCTTAAGGCGCCGAGACCAAGCGGTGGCCAGCGATAAGAGGCATGAGTTAAAGGGTCTCTCGGACGAGGCCGGTGCCGGAACGGATAGAGAGTCAGAGGAGGAAAACGAGAACCCTACGTTGAGGAGCGGCCATCCTCAGTGCGCTGCCTGCCCGGCAGCCGCGGACACCTCCTCTGATGTCGGAGAGCCGGAAAGGGAAACTGACGCCTCCGATCAGGCAGAGTCGGCGGCTGATGGCGATCGGGAGACCGAGCGGGCGTCGGGGGCCGCCCGACCGCCGGCCGCGCTACGAGACCGCGAGCCGCCGGGGTCGCCACAAAATGGTACCAGAAGTGGGGTGGATTCTGGCTTCCAGCCAAATGCAATGGATATTGAGGACTGGAACAGAATTCCACCCCGTCAGAATTTGAGAGACACCGAGGATCTACGTTCGGATTCGGGACGACAGGCATCCCGCAATGATTGGTTGGTGGTCCGTGGTCAAAACGCTGAAAACATCCCGAGGCGAGCGGGAAGGTCAGATAGAGCGGAAGGGAACGTAATAGAAGATCTGCACAGATCTGGGGAATTTGCTAGCCTAGGTTGCGCCGGCACCGAAGCGGCATTGACGACCTGTGAGATCGACGAAACGTTCACCCGGAAGCCAGACAGCTACAGTCAGCGTGTAGTGGATCGCCAACCTATTAACCGGAGCCAGTTGGAGGAACCAAGGACTGATAGAGACTGGTTGGCGGTCCGTGAAGAGCGCGTGCATCCTCCGCCACAGAGGCAATTGCAGATGAGTGAACTTGAGACCGATCGTGAGCCAGTGACCAATGCTATTATCGGTTGCGCCGGCACCGAGAACGCTGGTTATAGGCAGCGGGGAGATCAAGTGTCTGCGCCAGTACGTGAGTCGACGCGCAAGTTGGACCGCCTCCCGATGGGACCCGTGAGACCGGAGAGTAACGTTTGGCGGGCGGTTTCTGAAACTCTGCAAACAGGCAGCCAGTCACAGATAAGAGAACTTGAGTATCGCCAGCCGCAGGGTCTTGCACTTCTCAGTAGCGCCGGCACTGGGAGAGCTAACCACGGTCAGCGAAGGGACCAAGTGTTTGTGACAGAGTCAGAATCAGGGACAGATTACGAGGTTGACCGCCCGCCGCCGCTTGATCAAAGCAGGAACAAGCCTGCTATGGTACCAGGAACGGTCAGAGGACTGTGTCAAACAGTCGTAAGCTGCGAAGATCGAATGTATCGATCGAAAGTGCCAACGGAAGATATCGAAGACGAGGACTCCGAAGTGGATATTGCTCCACCAGGTCGACGGAGAGAGACTTACAGGCCAGTCTCATGGGAGGACGGCGAGCTCCCACTCCAAGAAACGAGAGGAAGGGAAACCAGTTTCGCCCTCGAGAGGCGTGGAAGCGACGGTGGAACGGGTAAAGTTAAGGACCGAGACCGTGCGGTTAACTACAGAACTTATGGGGCTGAAAGACAAGGTGAACAGAACCAGGCGGATTGGGACACTTTGGAGGACAGAAACTGCCTCGGAGCCGGCGCCGATGCAGCAATGTTCGAAAGAGCAACCAACCGCACCACACTGAAGCAGAATATCGTCGTTGGAGATCGCTACCCTGAGTACAGAACTCGTCTAGGAGCCGGCGCCGAAGCGACTGTGTACGAAAGAGCAGCGTATCCTCCAAACGAAGACTCACGAAGTGATCGAAAGTGTCAAGGACAGGAAAGAGACAGAGTCGCCAAAGGTAACCGCAGAACCGAAGAACGGTGGGATCAACAGCACACCAATCGACCGCACTCGGATAACAGAACTCGTCTCGGAGCCGGCGCCGGGACAGCGATGTTAGAAGAAGCGGAAGGTTACGTTGTGCAGAGAGGGTACCGTGCACCACGTCAGAATGAAATTCGGAATATTGCAGGCAGACCTTGCCTCGGCACCAACACTGAGAGGGCAGTGAACAGAACGACAGACAGACCAGTGTCCAGGATACAGAGTCACCCTAGTTCACAGGCTCAGTGGACAGATCAGGGATGTGAGGACCGTGATAGTTTGGGATTCGAACGACGATGGGAGCAACAAGATTGGAAGCTATCCGCTGACAGAACCTGCCTCGGAGCCGGCGCCGAAGCAGCAATGTCAAAAGAGGTCGAAAATCGTTACGCTCCAGAAGGCCATCGTCCGTTGCGTGGCAAAGAAGGTCAATGCTACATAGGCAGAGCATACCTTGGAGCCGACTCCGAGGCTGCAATGTCCAGAGAGGTGGATAGACCACATTACTCTCGAAGGAACGAGGAAGGTGATCAGTCGATGTGGGAACCCAGGAGAGATTACGGCAGAAATGCTTTGGTGCCGCGAGAAACCAAAGTCCGTTGGTCTATTTCAAACGACAGAGCTCGCCTAGGAGCCGGCGCCGAAGCGGCTAGGTCGCGAAGAAGAACCAACTGGACTCAGAGAGAAGTGAACACCCGTGAAGGAAACGAGAAGCGTGACTTGTCGGCCCTCCGACAGGTAGTGATTGAAATGCAGAACAAATTGGAAGGGCTTGCCCTTCGGGATCAAGACAGGCTCAAATCCAAAGACGAAGTGAATCGTGGACATGAAAAGCACCGTCATAAGAGAGAGGTGACGGCGGGCAGGTCAGACAAGGATTTCTTAATTAGAAATTCAGTAAAGCAAGAAAGTTCTGAATGCCACAAGGAGAGGGGCGGCTCCTTCAATCGTGGAACTTCGGAAAACAAGGAAGCTCGGAAAGCTCTATCAAAAGGAGCTGGAAAACGAATTGGCTCGAGACCAAAGTCACCTGAATCGTCGGAAAACGGGACCGAAACTCCGAGTGACTACGAGTCAACTTCGGATGAGTCTGATTATCGGGGCAAGCAAACTGTGGAATCCAAGAGAGATAATAAAACAGCGGTGGATCTACGCTGTCAGAGTTCTCAGGATGGTAAACAAAGAGACCGCGGTATCCGAATCAAGCTGGAGAAGTACGATGGTAAAACACCAGTGGCCGCTTTTCTGGCAAAGTTTGAAGTGTGTTCTCGGTGTAACGGTTGGAATGAAAGGGAAAAGGCAGACCAACTCATGTGTGCTCTTACAGGCCCTGCAGCTCAGCTTTTGTGGGACATGGGAGATTTGCAGAACGTAACGTGGAAGACATTGGTGGACCATTTAAGTGCGCGATATGGCTCACAAGATCAGACGAGTCTTTATCGAATGAAATTGCGAACATATCGACAAGCTCAGGGAGAATCCTTGAACTCTGTCATGTTGGAAATTCGGAAACTAATGGTGCTTGCGTACCCTGGACCAACGAATGAACTGTTAGAAACAGTGGCTTGCGACGCTTTCATCGACGCTTTAGCCGATCAGGAGTTGGCCCAGAAAGTACGAGAGCGAGAGCCGTCATGTCTGGATATTGCGTACAAGCACGCTGTACGGTTCGAAGCATACGGCAAAGCTTCTAAGTTCGGTACCGATGGTGAGCGGAAACCATGGAGAGTGAAGAATACGAAACAGGTGAATACGAGAGACCCACAGAATCGACGTTTAGACGAGGTCGAGAGGAACATGAAAACGATCTTAGAGAGGTTGGAACAGTTGACTCTCGACAGAAACACTGTCCAGAAACGGGAGCTGGTGGACAGGCCAAGAGAGCAGAGTAGATTGTTGGACAGAACATGTTTTGGCTGTGGTCAGAAAGGTCATTATAAGCGGTTTTGTCCTCAGGCCCGAGCCTCGGATGAACACCAAAATCAGGTGGGCGAAGAAGCGGGTCAACCTGATGGAACCAGAGAGGTGCAGAACCATCTAGTAAAAGGGAGCCGTATGGCTTATGTTTTCGGAAAGTTGGAAGGTCGAAGAAAGGAACACCCATGCCTTTTGGACACAGGGAGTGAAATGTCGTTGGTACCGAAGTACATGGTCAACAAGAAATTACTTAGACCGGCTCAGCAACGCCTGCTGGCAGCGAATGGAACTAGAATCAAAGTAGAGGGCGAGGCCACCCTCAAAATAAAGATAGGAAGAAACGTGTACGCTCTTCCTTGTCTTGTGACCGAACAAGTAACCGAATTGATTTTGGGTCTGGCTTGGTTGGAGAGTAATAATGTGAGTTGGAACTTCGCTACGGGAAGAATCTGTGTCGGGACAGAATCAATACCTCTACATGAGGTGGACGAGGAGAGCATGTGCCGCAAGGTTATGATCGAAAGGGAAGTTGTCGTACCATCCCTCCGAGAAGTAGACATTTCGGCAATCATGGTTTACCCTCATTTGGGACGATGTCAAACAGAATGGGCAACTGTTCCGAGTGAACTGCTGGCAAATGTAATAGTCGGTCGAACGTTAATAAATGGAGAAGACGATGAACCTAGAATAAGGGTCATCAATGTGGGACCAACAACGGTGGAAATTCCATCGAAAACTTTGTGTCAGTTGGAGAGGGTTGAAGTCTTACAAGACTGCGAAGCGGAAACCAGTGCGGATGAATTTTCGAGTACGGTGGTCACGAATGCTATCCATGTGGAAAATGGAGACGAGAGCAAGTTGTCAAACTTGTGGGAGAACGTGGAAGGCGTCACGAGTGAGCAAAGAGAGTCACTTCGGGAGCTCATCTTGCGCTACCGGACAAGTTTTTCCCTATCAGAGAATGATTTGGGTTACACGTCGGTGATTCAGCACGAGATTGACACGCAGAAAGAGGACCCAGTGCGGCAACCTCTTAGAAGGCAACCAATAGCAATGTTGGCTGAAATCGATCGTCAGGTGGACTCCATGTTGGAACAGAATATTGTGGAACCGTCGTCCTCTGAATGGTCATCAAACGTTGTCATGGTGAAAAAGAAAGACGGTAGCCTACGCTTCTGCATAGATTACCGGAAAGTGAATGCGAAAACAAGGAAGGATTCATTTCCTTTACCTTTGATCAGTGAATGTTTGGATACTCTTGGCGGAGCGAAATGGTTTAGCACATTCGATCTTCGCGCTGGCTATCACCAGATGGCGCTTCATCCGAAGGATAAGCACAAGACAGCTTTCGTTACAAGGAAAGGATGCTTCCAGTTCCGTGTGTTACCGTTCGGACTGTGCAATAGTCCTGCTTCATTCTGTCGGTTAATGAACCTCGTGCTATCAGGTCTAAATCTGGATATTTGTTTGGTATACCTCGACGATATTATTGTCTTCTCGAAAGACGTGGAAAGTCATATGGAACGGTTGGAAAAGGTATTCAGTCGATTAAACCAGTACAATCTTAAGCTGAAGCCTTCTAAATGTCACTTGTTGCAAAGGCAAGTCTTGTTCCTCGGACACGTTGTGAGTTCGGAAGGAGTCGCCACGGATCCAGACAAGGTCAAATCCGTGAAGAACTGGGCGACACCTAAGAATGTAAGACAGGTGAGGTCGTTCGTTGGACTTTGTTCCTATTATCGGAAGTTCGTTTCTGATTTTGCTTTAATAGCAAAACCATTGCATGGTCTTACTAGGAAAGGAGTAACGTTTCAATGGTCCGAAGAATGCGAACAGGCATTTCAGGAATTGAAGAACCGGTTAACTTCATCGCCGATACTCGCACTTCCTATCGACGATGGAGATTACGTATTGGATACAGATGCGTCTGGGTACGCCATTGGAGCGGTTTTATCACAGATTCAGGGTGGTGAAGAGAAAGTGATTTGTTACGCAAGTCGATTGTGTTCCCCGGCAGAGAGGAACTACAATGTAACCAGAAGGAACTGCTAGCAGTGGTACACTTTCTGAAGGAGTTTCGGCAGTATCTATGGGGCAAGAAGTTTTTACTTCGTACAGATCACTCAGCTCTTCAGTGGTTGAGGAAGACACCGGAGCCAATTGGGCAGCAAGCTCGGTGGCTTGAAACGATCGAAGAATTCGATTTTGAAATTATTCATAGATCGGGAGCAAAGCATGGCAACGCGGATGCGGTGTCAAGAATACCGCACGAGGGGTTAGAGAACCCTGAAGAAACTGACCATCGAATCAAAGCGGTTTTCGCGGTGAAGGAAGAGGCAGATTTATCTGCTTGGAACGAATGGAGCAAGGAAAGTATTCGATCTAAGCAGCTGGAAGACCGAGATGTCTCGTCCCTTGTTGGTTGGAAAGAAGCAGAAAGCTACCCTTCAGAGGACGTTTTCTTGCAGAGGAGCGGTGAGTTGAAAACGCTACTTAGCCATTGGAACCAGATGTCTATTATTAATGGAATCCTTTACCGTGATTGGCTTGATGGAAAGGAAAACCGAGTCTTGCGAAGGCAATTAGTTGTTCCGAAGAGCCTACGGAACGAAGTTATGGAACTGACGCATGCAAGTTTCTCGGGAGGTCACTTTGGTATTCGAAAAAGCCTTGGTCAGCTACAAAGACGTGCCTATTGGCCAGGCTGGAAGGAAGACATGAGACGGTTTTGTCAGTGTTGTGACCGTTGTGCGCGATATCGAAGAGAGAAACCGCCAAAGCAAGGGAGGTTGCAGAAAGTGCTTGTTGGCGAACCAATGGAACGATTTGGAATCGATATTACGGGACCACATCCCGTATCAAATAAAGGAAATAAGTACATTCTGACTGCTATTGACTATTTTTCGAGATGGGCCGAGGCGCTCCCTATCAGAAATCAAGAAGCGTCAACGGTGGCGCAGACTCTTATGGTGCACGTATTCTCACGATTTGGAATGCCACGACAGATTTTGACAGATCAAGGTCCGTGTTTTGAATCAACTCTGCTCAAAGAGCTGTGTCGAATAATGGAAATCGATAAGATACGCACGACCCCGTACCATCCTTCCGGGAATGGACTTATCGAAAGGTTCCATCGCACCCTGAACATGCTCTTGGGCAAAGTCGTGTCTGAACGGCAGAAGGATTGGGACGTTCATTTACCGTATGTCATGGCTGCCTATCGTTCTACGGAACACGAATCAACCAAGAGAACCCCGAATTTCCTGTTTCTTGGTAGAGAGAACCATGCACCGATCGATCTACTTGTGTCTCCGACAGAGGACCGAGAGACCGATGTGGAAGAATTCGTTGCTAACCGTCGGGAGATAATGGATAATGCGTACCAGTTGGTGAGAGACCAGTTACAGAAAACATTCGAGAGAAGGAAGAAATCGTACGACCTAAGAGTGAGGCCCGCGAGATTCAAAGAGGGTGATTGGGTCTACTATTACCACCCAAGAGTGCTTACGGGGCGAAAAGCAAAGTGGGCCAAATTCTTTACCGGACCATTCTTGGTTGTGACCGTTTTAGGCCCGGTACTGTACCGTATCCAAAAAAGTCGCACTTCGAAACCTTTGATCGTGCACGTGGATAAATTGAAACGGTTCCGAGGGGAAGCTCCGAAGTCGTGGCTACCTGAAACCATCGAAACGGAAACGTTGTCGGATATCGAACTGCCTTTGGGCGGTGACAATGAACCTCGAACAACCGAGTCTGCGAAGGAAGACCCCGAGCCGGAATTCTCAGCGGACGATGAGGTTGAGGTGATCAGAGCGGAAACCGATCGCAGGACCCGGAAATCTCGTCCACCTCGCTGGTTGGACGGGTTCGTTTGTGGAACAATGATTTCAGATGGCAACTAGAGACGGTCGAGACGCCTCGCGATTCAATGGATCGAACTTTGTCGAACGTCTGCGAATGGACGCTTCATTGCGCTTTGTTGGAACGTTCTATTGTTTGCTAAGAGAGACAGACTCTTACTGTTTAACTTGTGTACCCGTGTTTGTTTAGTCTTTAAATGTTTTATGGTGAACTGATATTGCTTAGTTGTGACAGTTTGACGCCTTAATTGGCTATTTTGTGATTCGCTACGCGCTTGGCTTAGGTTTAGCCAGCTAATGAAAATCGCTGAACTGTTTAGTTTTCACTGCTTGCATATATTGATTGTTCGCATATTGTGCATTTTACTGCATAATTGTGCATCGTCGTCATTGCTTTCTTTATTGAATCTAGAGTTAAGCGTGCAAAAGAACACCGCTTCACTGCAGTTGTTAAGATAAGTCATGTTAATTTAAATAGCATATTAAGCGAACAAAGGAAATCGCTTAATTAGGATTGTTTCTTGTAATTTTTTATTTTTTTATTTTTTTAAAATTTTTTTTTTATGTCCTTTGGGTACCGGAAACGATGACGGTGGTGAAACTCCTCGCCCTTTCTGCACATCGGGAGGCTTAAGTATCGCAGAGACCACTAATGTCCTTTCTCTAGTTACCTGGGTAGTGTGGTAGGTAGGGGGAACAGAAGCGGATGACTTGTTCCCGCGGAGTTCAGGTCCCTTCCCTGCACGGGTTGTCCCAGTGAGTTAAGACCCTGGTACTCTTGGCCATCTTAAGTAGAGGAGGTTAAATTAACGACTGTCGTGTCGTATCACCATGGTTTGCAGAGATGCTTTGCATCTCAAGTGGGCAGGGGAGAGTGTGGCGACCATGTGCCACAGATAGCCTTATTATTATTATTATTATTATTATTATTATTATTATTATTATTATTATTATTGATTGCTTAACTGTATAACTTGTTAGTTAATTAATTAATAAAGTTTTAATTCATGTAAAACGGACAGAGCACGCGCTAGGCTGAGACGCTAAGGCTTCGGTAAAATTATTAGAATCGCCACGGCCGCCCAAAGACCGAGAGATAAGTTGTATAAACCGGCAACGACTTATGGTTCCCGAGCCTTCGGTCTTTAGCAACTAGAGAGTTTGGCCGCTGAAAGACCGTCGCCTGTTTGACAGAGGCTGCGCGGAGACGGCGACTGGCTGGCTGCTGACGAAGGGAACAGGCGGTTGGAGCGATGGAAAGACGGAGAGAGAACGCAGCGGTCGGCCGGCTGTGTAGTCGATGCGTACGCCTGAACACTGGCGCCCGGACTACCAGGGGTGGTTAGCGAGGGCTGGGCCCGTAGACGGGGTCGCTTACCACCGATAACGACGACACTGCCTCCTAGGTCCTGCTCTGACGGCATCTAAACGGACGTGGCCCTACAGCTTGAAATTCCGCCTAAAGAGCGGCGGCCGGGGAACAAGGTCCTGACGGCGAGGCGCGTCGCCGGCGGCGATGCGCCCTTCGCCGCTGCCGACGACGCTAGGGGTGGGTCCGAAGTTAAGCTTCATGACGGATAAAAAGCATAGATAGGGACATTTGGGGAGCGAGCGCCCTCAAGGGCTAGTTCTAAAAATCGAAAATCTCCGAAATATGGGAATTTATATAGCACGCGTCAATAGGCGGACGCAGGCGGCTGTGTATCAAAAGTCCGCTTGAGACGCGCGCCCATCTGGCAGGAGCTATTGCCGCGCCGCTTAGCCGTAGACTAAGCCCCTGACCACCGCTAACGTAAACGCTATTAGACAGGTCCCTACTTTTTCCTATTGACGGCAACTACGCGGAAATACAGACTACAGACGAAAAATCCGCCTAAGTGCCCGTCAAAAAGTTTCAAAACTCTGAAAATTGTCAGTCTTTGTCATCACATGTACTTTTCGTGGTGTGCTCGCTTATACTGTGAAGCGATAGAGTAAAGAAAGCACAGCGATTGAAAGCGAGTATTTGGAGCCCGTTTAAAGTGCTAAAGCTTATCGTTTCATACTGACGTATCAAAGGCAGTTTGCAGATTGCAGTTCCTGTGCGCTAGTTATTGTGGCTGCCGGACTGCGTCTAGCTACCGCGTCTTTGTCCGTGTTACCAGTGTTGCCACTGTAGCCATTGTTGTCATTGTTGCTTGGTTTATTAATAAATAAATAAAAATAAACCAATAAAGGCAAGTTGTGTCCGTGTCTTTGAAAGTCGCTGTGACGCCGGAGTCTCAGCGCACTGTCCGTGAAGGTGAGCCTTGGCTGTGATGAACCTCGCCTACCTGAGGTCACGTTAGTGCCCAGGAGGTCAATTCTGAGCCAAGAAAGGAGACAGACGCCCGCCTGTCTAAAGGCGCGGGGAGACAGTTTGGGTGAATCGACGGCCAAGGAAAAGAGTGGACCGCCGTCCATTCAGGCACGGCTAACCTCGGGTTTGGTGAAAGCGTGTGAGGAAGCCAAGAGACAACGCCGCCTGTCTATAAGAGAGCGGGAAACGGCTAGATTGCCGAGAATGAAGAGACGTGGGGCCAAGTCGAAGCCAGAGACCAGGAATACCTATCGAAATCGCTTAAGGCGCCGAGACCAAGCGGTGGCCAGCGATAAGAGGCATGAGTTAAA
The DNA here is from genome assembly GCA_018105865.1 of Metaphire vulgaris. Lineage (NCBI taxonomy): Eukaryota > Metazoa > Annelida > Clitellata > Crassiclitellata > Megascolecidae > Metaphire > Metaphire vulgaris. Next base: position 7,866,807 of record CM030860.1, on the reverse strand, counting down.
GGGTCTCTCGGACGAGGCCGGTGCCGGAACGGATAGAGAGTCAGAGGAGGAAAACGAGAACCCTACGTTGAGGAGCGGCCATCCTCAGTGCGCTGCCTGCCCGGCAGCCGCGGACACCTCCTCTGATGTCGGAGAGCCGGAAAGGGAAACTGACGCCGCCGATCAGGCAGAGTCGGCGGCTGATGGCGATCGGGAGACCGAGCGGGCGTCGGGGGCCGCCCGACCGCCGGCCGCGCTACGAGACCGCGAGCCGCCGGGGTCGCCACACTATCACTTTATAATCGTTGCTATGCAGTGGCGGTTCCAGAAATTCTTGGTGAGAGGGATGAAAACATTTTCTGGGAAGTTGGTGGGGGAATGCAAAGTGAAGAAGAAAAACAAGAAAAAACGAGGAAAATGTCTTTGTTAGTAGTGTTTTGCTCAGTAAATGTTAAGATACCTTGCCAAAAAAGGCCGACAAGCAAGAAAAAGGTCATTTGCAGTATTTTTCACTAAATGTTTTAAAAAACTCACCCGAAAATAGGTTGACAAGCAAAAGAAGGTCATCCGGAACCCGGTGGGGCGATGCATCCCTGGTCATCAACATGGTAGAACCGCCACTGTTGCTATGGACAGCAAAGAGTAATAATAGGCGGGGCAACCAAATGGGCGGAGCTTGAATTCAAGTCCTCCTTGGCTGGACATTGTTTATATGGGTGAGCGGTGCAGAAGTGGTTAGTCACTCACTGCTCTCTCGTTTCCAATCCCATCCCATTCCTGTATCACCATCCCCTACTCTTCCCAGTCTCCTCTCCTACACTTCCCTCCCATACTACTACACACGAACTGGATATTATTGACCGAAATAATTCAGATATTCGATTATTCCACCCTCATATTTGTCCCTACATCAAACTGCTCAAGCCATACTCCCCGGTCAAAGACAACTCATTGAACAAAATACTAGAACATTTGCGAAAAATCGGCAAGAAAAACAGCCAAGCTCTCCGTCATTTTGACGGGCAAACAGCTTGCTAATTATATTTGTTAACTAGTGATTGTTTCTTATAATAATTAAATCCGTGTTAAATTGACTGGCCAAAGATATATCACCAGCAATTTCCTATCAGTGCAAAAGTCATACATTTAAATGAGTTTCAGATTTGTAACTTGGTAATTGTACTTCAAGTACGCTTACCGGTAAATTCGTGGGAGATCAATCTCCCACGAATTTAAAATCGGAAGGGTTGGATCTGGTAGAAATTTATGGAAGCTGGTTCCAAACTTCTAAAGCGAAGGTATTTTCCCAACTAAATGGGGCGGTCAAACAGTCAAACTGGAGGGGTGCTACTCTACGCCGACTGAAATTTTAACTCCCTTGTCCCAATAATTCTTAGGTGGGTATTGACGACTCACAGTTTTGTCCAGATTTCCGATCAGAACGTTTTCATCAAAAATCGCGTGAGGATAAGTTGAATTGGCCACAAGCTCGGCGATCTTGGTTCCATTTGCTTCTAGCTCCACCAGAAAGCGTGCTTTGTCGTCGGTAATTTGAGGGGGATACGTAATGGTAATGTCGAGACCGAATCGAATGGCGTTGAATTCAGTGCCTGACGTGTCGACGAGCTTCTTTTCAGCCAACGTGAAAGCACTTCCGAAAACCGGATCCATTAACATCTCGGGGCAATTCGCAGCTGCATTAGTAATGAACCGAATATCGACTTCACGTGACACTCCAGATCAGCGGTTCTCAACCTTTATAGTGCCGCGACCCTTTTAATTCAATTCCCATGATGTGGCGACCCCCAACCAGGCCCGCCGAGAGAAATTCGGGCCCCTGCAGAATAAAATTTCTTGACGACCTTTTTTTCTTTTTTGCTTGTCAGCCTTTTTACATGTTAAAATGAGTAAATTTTGCGCAATAACAATAAAAGAGACAACTCTATATTTCCGAAGGTCTCCGGCGACCCCCTGGCAAATCGTCATTCGACCCCCTTGGGGGTCGCGACCCACAGGTTGAGAACCGCTGCTCCAGATGCATGCTCAGTCAACCCCTCAACCCAATTACAGTATGTCTCTACACTTAATGCCACATTCCTCTTAGTGTCACGCTCTCTTAAATGCAATGGTTTATATCCAGTAGCTCTTGTCGCTCGCTATACATTCATTATTCCGCTTAAAATCATATCGTACAAACATTCCCTTCAATCTGGCATTTATTAGCTTTGATTCAATTTACCATAACAAGTTCGAGTCTTACAATGAATAAATTATTCTTAGTGTACAGTATATTAACGTGGATCGGTCTCAATTAAGTCAAAATGAAGAACTTCAACAACTTAATTAGACACAATTTGTTAATGCAAACCATACTTTCATATATTATACAACTGTAAAGTTCCTTAGATCACTGAGATTCTCCGCTTTTGTTGGGGATTATGACTGTCAGTGGTGTAGCTAATGCCCCAGAAATTATGGACGCCCTCGCCTATTTAGACGAGCTCTATGCAGTCTAAAAGTCTAACTACATGGTTTGGGAGTGTCGTGAACTTCCCCAAGCAGGGTCTCCGCTGCGAGAAGTTTCTGACTGACGTTGGAAAACCTGATTGCTGGAGACATTTTGCACAGACTAGGACGACAACTCAGTAACATATTCCCATCCGATGACCATCGTAGACCAGAGACAGAGATGGCCATGGATCCAGTTTTTAGAACCCAGCCCATCAAATCTCTAATCCAACTCAGCCCAACCATTTGCCTGAAATAGGGTTATTTGACCCAACTCAATGCAAGCCACCGTAATACCTTGCAATTTCTTAAACCATGACTTATTTTCTTACCAAACCCAACCCACCATAAATATAGAAAATTCTGACCCAACCCAATCCAAGGCGTTGAACCCGTGGTTAAGCCAACCCATGGCCATCTCTGGGCCATGGCCCTCCGCACTTCGTGGCTACTCTAATATATGACTGCCATCATTTTCCTTACGGCTTATACTGATGGCGTCATGTAACTCTTTAAAATATATTTTTCGCAATGGCCCTATAAAGAATAGATGTCATAGTATTTTATAATATAGGCCTATACTTGCATTCTAAATACAGTGTTAGAGGAATGTTGATACTTTGCTGTGTTATAGTTTTCAACGCAAAAGTGAGAAAAAAATTTGCAGCCGTGATTCAGCTGTGCTATTCCTTTGAGGGTGCAAAAATCTTAAAGTCGGGAAATTTTCAACAATTTATATTATATTCTTCGACGTATCTAGAAAAGAAACACCGTTCTGGCGTTTTCTTTGTTTCCACGGTTTTAAAATAATTCGATCGAGGGTGCTAACTATGTATGCCGTCAACTTCTAAACTCGAAAGAAGCATTTTTATAATAAGCCTTACCACTACCGCCTTCGGGACAACCCTCAGAGCATAGCTCTTCGTCTTCGACGCACAGTGCCATGTCGCAATCGGTCGGAGGGATCACCTTGTACGCGAAGAATTCGGTTTTTGTCGCTGAATCCTGGCAGCGCTTGACTTCGGCTGTACTTTTCCAGGCACAGCAGTCTCCACTCTTCTCTTTCTGGGCACACATCGTGAGGCTCACTGGTCCAGGTGCAGCCGCTATTTGATAGAGAAAAAGAATGCGCTTTCGGTGAATTTATTCCTAGGACATCCGTTTAAATTGATATGTTGCCGCTACTTCTACTGTAGGTTTACGTATTTGTCTGCGATCTGTTTTGCTGTAAGATCAGATCGAAAAGTGTCTTATTTTCAGGTGTAGGTCTAAAAAATTTCACTGCTGACTTTTTAAAGTTTGGTTTGAACAGTTTTACGCAATGTTGCATATACTGTCATCAGAGCCGTTCTTGGGTGTTCGTAGGTCCTAGACACTTTCATATTCGGATAAAGCGACCCTGGTTGTCAGGGGTTTTTATCCCTATTGAAGGCGGGCGCAGCTGCGCCCGGGAAAAATTGGGAGGGGGGATATTTTGCTACTAATCTGAACTGAACCGAGAATATTGATTCAAAATAACACTGACCGTGACGTAATCAATGATAGCTATGCCTAACACAAAGGATAAAAAGCTGAATATAATACTAAGTCTACAAGGGAGCAAATTAACAGGGGGAATTTGTAATTTGGGGGGATTGAGCCGGGCTGCAAGGGGAATAGAAGCCGCTGCTGGTTGTTATTCCTCTACAGTCACACACTGTCTAGATTACATTTTCAATGCCAACCGAAATCTTAGTTTTATATCTAGGAACCGATTTTGTAGTTAAATGAAAGCCTAACCAACCAGTTGGGTGAGTGCCGTTCATCCAGATGGGCGATTTAGTTCCGCAGTGGAGGACTTCAATGCACCGCTCAGGAACTTTATAACCGGTAGGGCCGTCAAGTCGATACCACTTTTCTGCAATAAGCACGCATATTCTTATCAACTCTTCTTCCAAACACAAATTTCAACGTCAGGTCAAAAGCACGTCTAACGAAAGCGATCCTTTGCGAAGTTATCTGAACTACTTCATCATGAGTATAGTTTCAGTTTTATCAAGCGATGGTGAACTATAAGCTGCATAGAAATTGGCTGCTATTAAGTTTATTAGCGCAGTACGTCTCATCTCACGAATTACAGCTGAGTGCACGTGATCTACGCAAAACAAGCAGTTAATCTAGCTTTTACTGTTCTATCGTATTTAGCAAAGGCCCGAAACCCGTAGAAGAACCGAGGAGTTACACGCCTTCAAAACGTCGTGGCATCAGCTGAATAATGGCGATTTCCAGCTTTTCCCGTGCAGCCTTAATTCCACGTAGTAAACACCCGATATATTCATTAGCAACTGAGTCTATTGGGTCATTTAGCTCAATGTCCTCAGATAAAAGAAGTATTAATAGTATTAAGATAATATGAGTGAGCAGTGGCGTAGCCAGGATTTCCGGAAGGGGGGTTTGGTTTTCACTTTTGACCGTAACCAACTTTCAAAAATTCTTGACAAGCAAAAAACGTTATCATCTCTAATTTTTCCTGACAAACAAAAAGAGGTCCTCGCCTCTTAACTATATCGGTCTACACTCTACATTCTACACACTACTTAATTCATTTCTATTATATTCAGGACGCAAATGTAGAAATAACTGTAATAAAATCGACTTAATTTCCATTCTCTTTTTGCCTTTTGTTATATGCTTTATGTGTAGCGTCTATGCTACTATGCACAATTATTTGACTGATAAAAACTTTATTATAAAACGATTATTTGCAGGACGTTAATGGGAATATAAATGTAATTTCTAATAGTTTATTAAATTTGCTTTTTACGGTAACTTGATACTTGTATTGTTTGACCTTGTGTTTTGTCAATGTTGTTATAAATATAGATACAGGTATTCTATCTATTAGATAGTGTACATAGCCTACGTGCAAAATAGTCCTAGACCAGACAATACATGGGCTACATGGTTATTATTGTATTTCATGGGCGATTTAAAGTCCCCACCATTCTATTCAATATACCCCCGAAATGGGGGGATATTTATATTTCTGGGGGTCAACTTTTTAAAAAATTTTTATACCCTCCAATGTTGACGCCAGGTTTACGCCCCTGTAGGTACGACATATGAAAATCAAACGTTCGAAACGATTCTAACCAAATTAGTCTGGTTAAAGTAATGATAATAATTAATCTGACTGTTTTATTACATTAGAAACGAATAATGATTGTGGTTATCATTTACGTGGGTCTAATTTTGAATCGCACAGAGCGGTGTCGGTCTTCCCTAGTTCCTTAGTGACGCTTCGCTTCGTGTCTCCAATTGATACAGCGTCTGAACATTCGTCCGATTCGGCGAATGGAACCAACACGCTCAGCGTAAACACGGCTAAACAACGAAATGCACAAGAGATGCAGCTACACACAGATTTAACGAGTTAAGGTAAAAGAATGTCGGCCTACAGTAGGCCTATATTTGATTATTCAAATATGATATTTTGTATAAGTTTCAGGATTGCTAACTAAACAACCTCGAAAAATACTTCATCCTATCGAGGTGAATGAAGATTCTTCTGATGCATTATTCTCTCCCTAGACTTAATTTTTCTTCATCTGCTTGTACTGCAAATTTACATGGAGAGCACTTTTCTATGTATTTTCCAACGTAGAAATCATCATGGCGATTTGTCTAGAAACTATACGGAAGCCAAATTAATACTAAACAAACTTACCTAGCAGAAAGATCTTGCGAGCTGTAATCGTACATTCGGACTCCATGACGGCTTTGCTGTCGCGGAGCCAAAGGTACTTCTAGTCACTGAAGAATGACAGTTAGACCGGTTTCAATCGCCAGTATTTATTCCGAAATCGCAGACATTGATTTTCTTGTTTAGGATGAGTTTCAGATGCGAAACGGAAGATGAGGTCAAAACAAGATGTCACATAATCTATCGCATGTTTTGGTAAACTGACATCGAATCGTTACGACCTCTGCATGTGCTTCCTGTTTAGTGTAACGCAATTTTTTCTGTTTCTATCTCAGAAAATATTTTAAATTAATCTTTAAATGATACGGCAGTAGTAGTAGTATTGGTAGTCCATAAATTCATTTTATTCAGTGAACTAAGTTATCTTAAAGTAAGGCGTATGCTTTGGCCGACAGCTGCAGTAGATATTCATCAGGGCTCTCGTCTGCGTTCCTCACACTCGTACAGTCATTGGTACTAGACTCTGGAACTCATTGCCAACATCACTTCACGTGTCAAGAACATTAGCATCTTTTAGATTTTATCTAGAAACTATCTCGTTTGGCTTGACCTGTCCACCGTAATAGTAGAATCAGTATCAGTAGTGGTAGGCCTATCAGTAGTAGTAGTAGCAGCAGTGGTGGTGGTGGTGGTGGTGGTGGTGGTGGTGGTGGTGGTGGTGGTGGTGGTGGTGGTCGTAGCAGGCCCGCCGAGAGAAATTCCGTGCCCCTGTGCAGAATGGCCGGCGGGCCCCGAAAAAATTTAAAAGATTGCTGACGACCCTTTTTGCTTGTCATTGGTCACAAATCGCAAAACTTAGTAGTAGTAGTAGTGGTGGTGGTGGTAGTGGTGGTGGTGGTGGTGGTGGTGGTGGTGGTGGTGGTGGTGGTGTGGTGGTGGTGGTGGTGGTGGTGGTGGTGGTGGTGGTGTTAAAAGCAGGTGCAGTGGTGGTGGTGGTGGTGGTGGTGGTGGTGGTGGTGGTGGTGGTGGTGGTGGTGGTGGTGGTGGTGGTGGTGGTGGTGGTGGTGGTGGTGGTGGTGGTGGTGGTGCAGGTGCAGCAGGTGGTGCAGCAGGTGGTGGTGGTGGTGGTGGTGCAGGTGGTGCAGGTGCAGGTGCAGCAGCAGCAGGTGGTGGTGGTGGTGGTGGTGGTGGTGGCAGCAGTGGTGGTGGTGGTGGCAGCAGTGGTGCAGCAGCAGCAGCAGTGGCAGTGGTGGTGGTGGTGGTAGTGGTGGTGGTAGTAGTAGTAGTAGTAGTAGTAGTAGTAGTAGTAGTAGTAGTAGTAGTAGTAGTAGTAGTAGTAGTAGTAGTAGTAGTAGTAGTAGTAGTAGTAGTAGTAGTAATAGTAGTAGTAGTAGTAACAGGCCTGAGGAGAGGACGTGCAGCCAGAACATTGTTCAGGGGCCCATAGAACTCCAAGGGCCCGGGTCTGGTGATGATGATGTATTAACAATAGTCTGAACCATGAAAAAGACTCTAACAACGGGAAAAGGCATCTTCGTCATGAGCTCAGGGGTCCCGACGAATGGCTGCTTGGGGTTCCGGGTCCCGATTAATGTCATAAAGAGACTGACAAGCAAAAAAAAAGGTCATCAGCAGTTTTTGAGACTTATAACGTCGATAATAGCGAGGACCCGGAGCTCTTTTGAAAAGAACGACAAGCAAAAAAGGTCATCAACTTTTTCACACACCTGTCAGGTCAGAGGCCCGTGAATATTGTTTGAACCGGGACTCGGAAATTCTCTCGCCGGCGCTGATTAGGTCCTAATAGTAGCATTAGTCTACGGAAGAAGTCTATGGACAAAAATGTGGCATATGACAGTGGTTAGTATTTTATAAGTCGAATGTTGAAGACTTTGAGTGCACTTAGACTAAAGACGCCTTTACGATAGATTCTCGCAGACCATACGTTTTAAGGCTGACTTCAGCATTTTAAATCAATTGTGTTTACCTTATCAGGCTAAAATTATCGTTTATCATGCAAATATGAAATATAGTCTATTTTTGTCAGGTTGTATATTTTTTCGATCAGTTTACTAAAAATGTTACTTGTTTTCGTTCACTCTTGCGTTTATTGAGGAATATTTTGATGTGAAACGCGATGCATAAGGCTTAGGCAGCAGGGCCGGATTAAGGTCCGAGTGGGCCTGGGACTGGTAACAGTGGCGGCTCTAGGATTTGGCAAGTGGGGGTGGCGTTGGGGTGGCAACTTCTAATCATGGGGGCAACCATTTGTTGTTTAATGTATGTAGCATTAAGTATAGGTCCCAGCAGGGAGCCACTGGGGGGCCAGGCACTCAATAGGGGCACGGGCCCCCTGGCCCTCTCGGTGGAGCCGCCACTGACTGAGAAACAAAAAATGGTCGTCGTTTCCATAATATGAAAATTGCCCCTTGTAAAATTTCCCGCCGCCTTCACTGAAAATCTCTGACAAGCAAAAAAGGTGGTCACTTGAAAAATGGTGGGCCTATATTTTATGGTGGGCCTGGGGTTTCAGTCCCCTCAGCCCCCGCCTTAATATGGCCGTTATGAAGAAATCTCAATTATTCGGTATGCTGCTATGCTAAATGCAAGTTTATGCATTTCGTTTACGTTTCGGATTTGGAATAGTAATATAAAAGTGCATAGGAAATTAGGAATCATTTTACTGTACATATCAATAAACTCAATTCCGGAAATATCACTGACTGAAATGTCAGAATGGCATATTCGGTTCTGTGTCCCAGTCAGAGTTGTACATGTAAAGTAGACCTATCAAATAAATGGCATTAAAATGCCCAATTAAGTATTTCGAAAAGTATTTAAATATTCGCCAAGATTAGGGCATTTAAATAGTATTTAAATGCTTCAGAGGCAGCTGTAGGCCCTATTTAGCCTATTTGATTTCTATTACCGAAACGCGACTAGGCGAACGTAGATGGAGAGGGTGTATCATATCGCTACCAAGACTACTCGCGTCTACCAGCGGCCGTCTTCGAATTGGCTCGTCCATAAATTACGTAACGCGATTTTGGCACTTTTTTGACCCCCCCCCTACATAACACGACGTAACAACAAGTCAGACCTCCTAAACTATGACGCAACGGGCCGACCCCCTTTTCGTCTTCCGAAAAGTCTAAAAAGTAAAAAAGGGTAATCCTTACTTTTTCCTCTCCAGAAACATGCTGACAAGTAAAAAAGGTCATCTTTGTATTTTCCCTTCTCTAAATACCCTGACAAGCAAAAAAGGTCATCACTTAAAAATTTTGTATTGCGTTACGTCCAGAGGCGTCATTTGGGGGGACCGTGGCCCCCCAAGGAAATGAAAATATTAATTTATAATGTATTAATGTGCAACAAAAAACAAAAACAGGGACGTCATTTGCGTTTGGGGAGGCAAAAAAGGTCAACAGCTCCTAAAGCCCTAAAGGAGTGCTTGATGTCGAGTAACCTGAAGTAACTAATCATAAAAAGGGCTGACAAGCAAAAAAAGGTCGTCAACTTTTTGGGAAACTCGTGCTTGATGTCGAGCAACCTGAAGTGACTAATCGTAAAAAAGGACTGACGAGCAAAAAAAAGGTCGTCAACTTTTTGGGAAACTCGTCAAGTCGAAAATTTTTTAAAAATTTAAAAAATTTGAAAAGAAAAATTTTACAAAATTTCTCGCCCCCCCCCCCCAAGAAAAGTGTGAAATGACGCCACTGGTTACGTCACATTTACGGAACCCCCCCCTCGTCACACTTCGTAACAAATGACCGGACCCCCCCTAGCCGCGTTACGTCATTTGTGGATGGCCCCTTATCAAGTAGGCCTAAGCCTGTTGGTATGGTTGCCAGTGATGGGCAACTAGTTACTAACTAAAAAGTTCAACTAAATTTTTTAGTTATCTTCATAGTTTAATTAAATATAAATAGTTTAGTTAAAATGCTAGTTTAACTGAAGAATTTTAGTTAATAACTAAATAATTTAACTAAAACTCTTTAGTTGGTGTTCCAAATTTTCAATAACAGTCCCTTTTGAATCTATTCTTTTCTGGGTCAATTTTTCCAAACAAACTTGACAAACTTGTGTTCCTGCAGTCTAGACTAAGACTAAAATATTAAATAGGCAATAATGGATGATTTCAATCAGGGCCGGAGCTAGCCATTCCGGCGCCCCCCTGCAACTTTGAATTTGGCGCCCTCAGCAACTTATTTTCTCGCGGACACGTCAAAATTAGGCCCAACACGGATAGGCCTACTGTATACTCTGAATATAGTAAATATTTAAAACTAATAACTATGTACAAACAGAAACGGGTTTCTTCACTCTAAACAGGGTTTTAATTCACTGCAGAGACTTAGAAATTACTTTACGAGCTTTCATGCTAGCATGGCTCTCTTTTAGTTCGGTGGTGTCTTGTTTCGAACATAGGCCTACATCATTTTCGGTTAAAGACCAAAATTTCCAACCCCCGACTTCAATCAAAGCTAGCCTGATAAGTCTTTCTTGGGCGATATAGTTGATCGCAGATAAGTTTTTTTATAAAATTAATAGTGAAAATGATCGTTCTCAATTGGCTTCACTTAGGCCTACAGGAAGAGTAAGCAGGATTCGTAATGCAATAGTCCAGTTCGGACAAGTGAGATGGTTTAAAAATGAATAGACTTCAGAGTTTCACGTGGATTAGTCAACTGATTCAATTCCGATTTAAATATAACTCTAAATGATGAAATTTCCTCAAATAATTCCAATCCTTTCACATCTATTTTGGCGCCTTTTGTCAAAAGAACCTTCAAATTGAGGCAATTTTGAAGAAGTTACTACTCGTCTTTATCAAATGTATCTTTAATTCGATGCAAAAATTCTGATTCCCTTGACAATCATCCCACACCCCCGAAACAATTTCTCCACTCTTTGCGCAAATCCTGCGACTGATCCTAACCGGAATAGGGCGACCTATACGGCACCTCCTGTTCCAACCCCCGACTACGCCAATGTCTATAATATATTTCTATAAATCTGCAACGCTATCAAAATTAACTTTAATAAATGTTTCGATGAACTACTGCTTGACGCAAGGATTTAGCTATAGCACGATTGATAGCCCAGTCAGTTGATATATAATTTCTATAACAAAGTTACCGGTACTGTCCTTGGACCAGTTTGCGGCGTTGCTTTAATTTGTTCCGAGGACCAGACAAAAGACGTTGGCGGGCCGGATCCGGCCCGCGGGCTACTGGTTGCGCACCACTGATCTGACCTTGGAAGCCGCTATAGACATGGGCGCCCATACATTGGGATAAGAGGAGGACTTGCCCCCTGGAATATGCAAATATGTTTTTTCAAATTTTGGATTTTAACCAATATGTTCACACTAAAACTCTACATAAATAATGCATAACAGTGCCTGATTTTGTTTATGGTTTGCCTGGCATTCTGGCAATCTTTTAAAATTGTCAATTTTTAAATATGAAGACCTTGCCAAAATGCTAACCGTGACTATTATGTTTTGCCCCCGGGAAAAATTTCTGTGGACACCCATGTCTATAGACACCTCAATTACTGTACTTTGTCTTAAGGGTCGATTATTTAAAGTCTTGACCCACCGACGGCAGGAAGCCTGCATGATGGGCAGAGGCTGACCACACTACATGTAGTTTGTCAGCCGGATTGCTGCGCCCCCTAACTGCTGGCGCCCCCCTGCCTTGCGGAGCGGGCGGAGTGGGTCGCTCCGGCCCTGATTTCAATGGTTCATTGACTGATATGTTCAATTGTTTATGTTTCGAGCATCGTCTATGTTTTCATGAACACATACCTGATACCTAGGAAATAGTTGTAAAATTAGTTACAAAAAGTTTAACTATATTTTTTAGTTTAGTTAACTATTTTAGAAAGTTAGTTTGCAACTAAAAGTTTAACTACTTAGTTCTAGTTTAAATTTAGTTATAGTTTAACTCATGTTTTTTTAGTTAGTTGCCCATCACTGATGGTTGCCAGTACGCCTATGTCCGAAATCCTCTTTCCAAATGTTATCAAATATGTTGGGGCTATAACTATCACTAAATGACAGTCCAGTAGGCTATAGTGTATAATAAAACTACAATGCCGGTATGCTGCGATGTTTGAACATGAGTAGCAAGGCACTGACAAAGTAGCCACTTTGAAATTTGTTTACATTCAAATACCAGTGTGGGTGTTGAAATACTATTTAGATACTCAAAACACTTAAGTATTTGGGAAGTATTTAAATACTTTAATCTGGGTATTTGTTACAACACTGGTCCTAGTGACCATCTTGTGTCAGTTGAGTGTGTTTGTGTGAGGCTGTTTTGTCATGTACCATTATTTTAGCGGACCTTTTTCTGACAGCCACAATGTACCTCTATTCTACCTGTTACTAAATTTTCTCAGTGCATTGGTGTAAACTCGGATGAAAATGTAGGGGAGGGCCCAACCCCCATACCTTCCCCTTCCTTATGCAAACTTCTCAAAAAGTGTAAAAGGGGCTCGAGCCTAGAGGCCTAATAGTAAGTTTACACCTTCACCTCAGTGTGTATGCCCGAGTGTCTGTGTAGGCCTTCCGGGTCTACTTGCTTCAGGGCTCAAGAATGGGACCTCATAACTTAACTAGCATATCTCATTTATTCTAAATCCGTCACTGCTAAGAAACATGAATGATCAGAAGCCATGTAAACTAAGCATGGGATCTGTTAACCTGACAATATTTCTTACACATTTACCCAAATTCCTTTTACCAAACTAAACTAAGCTGAAGTGTTGGGCAGGAAAAGAATTGTCTTTAGCAACATGTACAAACAACCCTTTTGCTTGCCTAAAGGTGCAATTATAAACAGCTATGAAATTGAATTAGAATGAATGAATACCTCGGGCCAAACAGGTCTCAAATGAAAGCCATATTAGTTGAGACATTGAAACAATGAAAACTATGCAACAATAACAACAATGAAAATTCTTTTGGTAGCTAAATCTGTACAACATTCCACGTGAACAACAATTATGCCTACTAGCTAACCACTATGGCCATAACTAGTCAACACAATACTTCAAACTCTGACTTTAAAAGAACACAAAATACCCTTGGATCTGTGTCACCCAGAAATAGAATGGAAAACGGATCAAATCAGAACATGAAAAACATAAAATTGGAAATAAAATTATAAAAACAATGGTTGGAATCATTAGAGGACGGTGGTGTATATAAGTAATAACGTAAATCTCGAGTCCAAATGAAATAGCGTAGTGCATGTCATAACATCAAAATAATTATTTACGTTAAAATAACGGCGCTAGGACAAAATGTCTGTGGCCAAAATGTCATGGGGACAAAATGTCAGCAGACAAAATGTAACCCTAACCTGTGACATTTTGTCCGCTGACATTTTGTTCCCACGACATTTTGTCCACAGACATTTTGTCCGGACACGAAAATAACACATTAAACACTGAGTATCACATACATTATACTGTAATTAGTAATTCATAATTGGTGTCAACAAATTTGAGTTGCTTTCATTTTTCAGCAACTCATGAAATTATTGAAAAGCTGTAGTTTATCATATAACTGTAACTTTCTATCACATCATTATAATAAGCCTTAGCAAGAAATGAAGCAGGTTGTAGCAATGCAATCAGCTTTCATATACATAATTAGTGAATTCCATCTAATTGAATACTTGTCTGCAGGGTGCGGTTTGTGACCTGGAGCAGTAGGGGGGGGGGGGATATGTCGAGCTTGGGGGGATGTAGTTGTTGGAAACTGTAGCAGTGGGGGGATGTAGTGGTGGGGGATGTAGCAGTAGAGGGGATGCAGTTGGGCAGTGGGGGGGGGAGATTCCCTCCACCCGCAAATCATGCCCTGCTTGTCTGATTATTTACAACAAATTTTGAAGGAAACTAGATAGTGAGAAAAATCACAATTTTATCAAGTTTAAAAAAGCCTGAAGTTGGCCTGAAGTTATTTTCAGTCTTCAAGAAATTGCAGAACGAGATGAAATAAGATTTATTAACAGTAAGTAGCTCAGCTGACAAATAGCAGTATAAGATGAACACCGAAAGTGAAGTAATTTCGAATCACTGACATGATCAGATGAAAACTGACCTAAATCTGCCACTACAATAACACTCACTCAACAGTGCAATAAAATACACAAACAGTTGCACTCCTAAATATCACTTAAATGCGGAAAAATTCGAATTTCTGAAACATTCTTAGCAAATCCATTTTGAAAGCCTTTGTGAGTCAGGCCAGTGAGGAGGAGAATTTTTATATGTTTCATTATGGTAAATACATCAATGACAGCACATGAAACTTCCCTTGCTTATAGAATATAGAGTTGACCAGCAGAGGGAGGTCAGTGACCCGGAATTCCCCCCTTCCCTCTACAAAATATCACACTGTGACTTTGTGGCATGATCCAAACCAGAAGATGGTCTTAATCATCACATGCAAGCTCTCTCTCTCTCTCTCTCTCTCTCTCTCTCTCTCTCTCTCTCTCTCTCTCTCTCTCTCTCTCTCTCTCTCTCTCTCTCTCTCTCTCTCTCTCTCTCTCTCTCTCTCTCTCTCTCTCTCTCTCTCTCTCTCTCTCTCTCTCTCTCTCTCTCTCTCTCTCTCTCTCTCTCTCTCTCTCTCTCTCTCTCTCTCTCTCCTCTCTCTCTCTCTCTCTCTCTCTCTCTCTCTCTCTCTCTCTCTCTCTCTCTCTCTCTCTCTCTCTCTCTCTCTCTCTCTCTCTCTCTCTCTCTCTCTCTCTCTCTCTCTCTCTCTCTCTCTCTCTCTCTCTCTCTCTCTCTCTCTCTCTCTCTCTCTCTCTCTCTCTCTCTCTCTCTCTCTCTCTCTCTCTCTCTCTCTCTCTCTCTCTCTCTCTCTCTCTCTCTCTCTCTCTCTCTCTCTCTCTCATAAGAGTATTCATAACTAATCAATTGCTAACTACAGCCCCAAGCTTTACAGATTCAAATACCATTTCAAACATAATGTTTAGATCAATAAATTCAGTCATACAGTAGTGACTGAGCAAAATAAACATTTTCAATAAAATTCATTTGCATGTCTGAATACAGGCCCACAAAGCAAATCATCACAGCACCTCAGCATCAAATGACACAAGAAAAGAACTATAAATCGACTTCAACTTACATATTCCGAATCTTCTAACGTCGCTGTCAAAATAATTCAATGACTGAATAGGCTACAATCAGCCTCGAATAAAATTTACATTCACAAACAAAACAAAAATCGAGAGAGATTGGAAACTTGCTTATTTAAGAGGACTGTACTGAAAAGACTTTCTTTGACTGGAGGACAACTGGACAGCAAACACAGGGACAAGCACTGAAACAGAGGAAGAAACTGCAATATTAATATTCACAATTCTAAACAAATAAAAGACATTAACAATAATTATTATCCATTGTCTCATGCAACACTTCAACATATCAACATATCCTTACCATGACCATTTAGCCACATGGCTTTGAAGTCAGGCTAGTGATGGGGAGAGAATCTGAAAAATTGGGGAAGACTTTTATAGTTTCATTATGGTCAATAATTTGGTAAATAATTAGCTAATGAAAGCATATCGCTTCCTCCTTGCTACATATAGAGTGGATCAGTAAGTAGTAGGCAGTCAGCAAGCAGTGACCAGAAATTTCCCCCTTCCCCTACAAATGCCAAAATGTGATTCTTTTAGTATCAATATAATAATAATAATAATAATAATAATAATAATAATAATAATAATAATAATAATAATAATAATAATAATAATGTGATTTAAAGTGGTTTAGGAGGCTAAGGGAGGCTAAGTACCAGTAAGCATGTGTGATATACCATAGAAACAGTGGCATGAATGAAGCATTATTCCAGCTTCAAACTGAAAATTCCACATATAAAATACAAAATATGTACTGGATTCTGATCAATTCCGAGCAATATTTCAGAAGAAGTGCTATACAAACACATCTACATCATCTTACGATTACAGTAACATTACATTACATTCTTCATTTTTTCAATGAATGAAAATTTTTTGATATATATTTTGCCCTGTGTTGACAAGTAAAAAGACTGCACATATACTAAAGACAATTTTTTTCCACCTGACACTTCATTGATGCAATTTTTTCAGTCCATTCATGATTACTGAATATATAATATATACACTGTAAGCCAATAAATCCTGTATCCTTTTTATTTTGGCTATATCATTGTCAAATTTTGACCAATCTTGATGAAACTCGGTAGCGATGTACTTGATAGAACCCCCAACGTCCCTATGTTCAGGTTTTTCCAACAGGTTTTATTTGCAGCAACTGTAGACCATGAAACAATGCACTTTGTAATTATTTAGTTACATGGCATAAATTCAGCAACAGTAATCATATTGTTAGTGGCAAATATGCACAGATGGAAAAGCACAGTGAGAGGATGGTATGAGACATCTCCTGCAGCAGCACATCATGGTAGCAGACATCATTGACCTTGATATCTGGTTTAACACGTTGACCGCCAGAGTTTGCACAATCGTCATTATGTGGAATACGAGTTAACTCGTACCTGGCGGTCAAAGTGTTTAATGAAGTTGGCACTGGTGCAGCCCAGTTTGGATACAACAATGGAAACCATTGCTTTCTCACTATTGGGTACATGCAAAACGGTCTCTCATCTATAATGTCACATTTCTTGACTGTAATCGGAGCGTAAATTCTGTCATTTTGTAGGTTAACTGGTGATGCCACTGTGAAATATTCTGTTCTCTGTTCGACGCATTATATTCACGATGACCTGCATCTGAAGTGCCTGAAGAAGCACCGTGCTAATGAATAATTGTGATGTGCTTTGTTTTGTTACATACAATTGCTACAAATAAAACATGTTGCGAACAACCTATGCACCCATGAGTGCCCATACATTCGGGCAAGAGGGGCACTTGCCCTCCTGGAAAATGCAAATACCAATATTTTCCCAGTGAAATCTGAAATTTTTTAAAATTATTAACCGTGATCATTGTGTTCTGCCTCCCCCCCGGAAGAATTTCTGTGGGTGCCCATGTGTATACCAACATGTTGGAGTTCTTTCAGATATATTTCTACTGAGTATATCAAGATTGGTCAACATTTGACAAATTTATAGCCAAAATAAAAAGGGTGCAGGATTTATTGGCTCAGTGTGTGTGTGTGCATGTGCGTGCATGTGAGTATCTATAACAGGGGTTTAGAGTGGTTCAGTAGGAACTGCATTATGTGAGAACCACTATGCTTCCTAATAAATGATAATAATGTTACACAGGAAGGTTAAAGAATACATAATACATATAGTGCAAACTTAACATAACATATGGTAATAAATAGCATACGTACCTCTTGTTACTCGGTCTTCTTGGCAGCATGTCCATCATCTGTTGAGTCACTTACAGCTGAATGCCCTTGATGACTTCATGAAGTGTTTTAGAACTTTCCAGAACCTTGGCAGACTCTGATTCTGACAGCTTCTGGTTGAAGATTGAGGTAATTCCATTTTCTCCGACGACAACCGGCAGGCTCAGGAAGACTTCATCGGTAATGCCATGGTATCCCTAAACATGAAAATTTTGAATAAAAGCCATCTAAATTTGACAAAAATGGATGCATAATTATCTGAGATACAAAGATTTTTCTGAGTTCAGCAGCTACAGGGAGGTTAGCTTTTCTAGCAAAGAGAAGACTTGAGTATCTGGAGTCAAATAAAGAAAGTACTTGAAGTCAAATAAGTCATAACAGTTTGCAGTGAATGACTGCACGTAGCCAAAGCTGGATAATTTTACAGAGAAAACATTGCTCAAATAAAGTTAAATTAGGCAGAACAGACATGGCTAGATTCAATATTTAATATAAACAATTACTAATGATCACAAATGCCATGACATATGAGGAGAGGTGCTAGGCAAGTGTGTATGTAGTAAGTGAAACAATTGCTTAACTGTAAATGTGTAAAAGTTTACCATCAACATGATAAACAATTGCTTAACTGTAAATGTGTAAAATTTTACTATCAACATGATAAACAAATAATTATTGCTTAACTGTAAATGTGTAAAAGTTTACCATCAAACATTATAAACGGATTAAATCAGCAAGAGTGTTTTTAATTGACTACATCGTCAGTACATACAAAATAACCAATCCATGGAAAATGCAAAAATAAACACCCACTCCCAAAACTGAAACTGTAAACCAGGCACAACTACAGACAGTGACAGAAATCTGAATGCGTGAGAAAATAATGATTGTCCAAAATAGCAATTAACAAGCATAGGAATAGTAGACAAAAGCAAAGCAAACTCATGTACCGTTGCGAGTGTGGAAAGAGCATAGACCGTTCTCTGGTTCTTCAGTATGGCATTACACAATGCCGACACCATAATGCCGATGGCCCAGCTGGTGTAGCCTTTAAGCTTTATGATTTCGTAGGCGCTGCAACATTCAAATAAGACATCTGTGCAGTATTATGCAAACGTAACATTTCAATCTTAGCACACACACACAAACAAAGCCACTAGTAATTTTTTCATAAACTGGTTTTCAAAACTTGCAGCAGCAAAGCAGAAAAACAGCTACTAGCATGCAATAGCATACAGCACGCATACCTCATACCAGCCTTTTCCTTAGTCATCACAATTTGGACAAAGAGGTCATAACAGTCGACACAATAAGCAGATTCAAAAGTTATCTGGGTCAACTAGGTTATTAAATGCAGAGTATCTTTATTTTTAAAAATCTTAGTTAGCTGCAGAGTGATAACAATGCTGGACGATGGAGCAGAAGGTCGTGGGTTCAAGACCAGCAGGAACCCTAAGGTTGACTCAGCCTTCTTTTGCCAGATGGCGATGGCACCGAGTAGCGGGTTAATCCACGGAGTAAACAGGCACATTGCTTGAGAACACTGGCCCTGTATCATGCAACTTGCACCAATTGCCTGGCTGAGGGCCTTGGAAACGGAAATCAGTGCCGCCCTATGAGCCTCGAGGTTAGCCTTCAAGTGCTCGGGAAAGACTTTACTTTTTTTTACCATTTATTACAGTGGTTCACACACAAGCCAACTTAGCCTACTAAATCACTTGAAAGCACGTTATTATTATAAATGCTTCTTTCTTCCAAGCTTCTTTATAACATTATTCATCAGAGAGAATCAGTTAGAGTACTGCTGCACGACTACCAACCCATTTACAACATCTTTGTGGATCTGCTCCCAGTCTTCTGGGTCGTCTTTCTCCCCAATGTGGGGGTGAATGTCCTTCAGGCGAGTCCCGGCCACATTAACGCCACTCCAAACGGCCACTATAAAAATTCCATCAGTGCCATAAATATCAAAGTCTATGTAAAATATGATATTCAGCAAATACCCTCAAAATAATGCATCTTCTGCAATTTTGCAATCTTGTCACCGCAAATAAATGCACTCTAGATCAATGCTTCCCAAGCTCTTAAGCATAGTGGACCAGTAGAAATGTACATAGAGTCGGTGCCATTGTCCCTAAATTTGTCATGCTTGACCAATTCTATATTGTTCTCTTGGTTCTATGTGAGTGAAAATATTACAGATTTTAGCAAAATGACAATCACGGGAGGACATATGTCTAAACTTCTAACTTTTTTACTTTCTTTCCAATTTTTTTGACTCATGTCCCAGATCACCACTTTGGGAAGCACTATTCTTGACAACAGGTCTTACATAGGACAATTAGTCTTATAAAAGATAAATGATACTTTTTCATTCTTTAAAGTAATTTTCCTGATATTACATAGCACTTTAAATATTTAAATGAATGTCAAATTCTTTAAATAAAGATCATCTGCAAACCTAAATACAGTCTAAATATCAGTTTAAATAAAGACGCTTCTCTTCTTCTTACCGCTGCTATCACCGTGTTCACCTATGACGTATCCATGGCAGCTCTGCGGAGCAATGTGCAAACGCTCGCTGATCTGAAAGCGAAAGCGCGACGAGTCGAGCATCGTTCCGCTTCCGATGACTCTATTGCGCGGCAGTCCGCTCAGTTTCCAAGCAACGTATGTTAATATGTCCACTGGATGGATAACATCAGCATAACACACAGAATTTATTTTATGAAAAACTGCAACTTGTTAAATCATCAGATCAACTATTCACAACGCAAACAGCATTGGCTGCCGTTATGGGAACAACGAATTTCGTCATTTCATTCTATCCAGATCTGCATCCAGGTACATCTTTGGGATGGGCAGGAGGAAGCCAGAAAGATGGTAACAACACTAGTGTGAAAATCCAAAAGTACGAGGGTTCGTCAGTCCATAGATCTGGTAGCGGTTCGGCGAAGTCATGCTTCAACTGGTCCGACCAGGTTTTCTTTGGACAGCCTCGAGGTCTCTTCCATCCAGGGTGAGGTGGTTGGGTCTTCAGTGTGTAAACTTGGAGGTCTAGTGTCTGGTTTGTGGGCACCTCGGGTGACAGTCGTGCGATGTGGTTGAATAAAGATGATATCCACAGGAGCTCTAGAGCAGCCTTCACTTGCTAGAGGGCAGTGACAAAATGAGTAATGGTGGCAATGCATGTGCAGCCAAACAGGCACGCTACGCGATACATTAGCCCCATATTCGTGGTATTGCACGCCTGGCCGATGGTTTTAAAAACGGAAATCAGAGCCACCTTATGAGCCCTGCCTTTGGGTAGGAGCTAGGGAAAGACTTTGATATTTTTGGGATATCAATTTTACATTACTATATGCCTTTCTTGATACCAACCTTCTCAGATCTTGATATCCGACAGTTTTTGAACAGGGACATAAATCCCTGAAAAGTGGGGACTAATTTTGCTTGCCCTGTTTATCCACAGCTTTGCAGTGCTGGTAATTCTTATAGATACAATTATTTAATGTCAGAGTATATCACATAACTGAAGACCAATGTTCATAAACTAGAAAGAAATAAAATCTGTGCTGAAGTTGTTCATTTTACATACAAAAGTTCACATCAGAAAGTTTAAAGACTTTGAGATCTTAGCTAAAAGCACCAAAATAAAATTCAGCAGAGTAAAATTGGTGGCAAAATGCACTGAAATTTATGGATATTTTTTTAATATATCAAATAATGGGATTTACTAATTTAATATATTTTATATAATAGGATTTAATAATTTTTCACATAATTCAATTAATTTAAATGATTGCATCATTACCATAGTAACTTACCTGGGTTTGACACAATCACAAGGATGCAATCTGGGCTGTGCTTAACCAGGTTGGGAATAATATCTAAAATTAAGGCACGCAAATCAGTATAACCAGGTGGGGAATAATATCTAAAATTAAGGCATGCAAATCAGTATTCTAAATAAGAAATAAATAAATACTGGTAATTCTCAAGGAAACCTCAATAAAATTCAACATAATTGTAAAGATTGGCAAGGCTATTTATTGAACTGTGTGGAGCAGTGTGAAAATGCTCACTGATCTGAAAGATAGTTATATACCATCTGCACTGAACATGTCTAACAGAAGTGCCTGGTGGAGTGAAGGAGGACATTTTTGAAAGTGCTTTCCTGTAAGACTTCTCTGAATACTGATCACCATAAATTTCATTATCAAGGTGGATAATATTTCAGATAGTGCTTTTATTTTAAACTACGAATGGACTTCATTAAATGATAGCTTCTCTGAGACCAATACTTTTTCCTAAGAGCATTATTAGAAACCCTACTAGCTACTGCTTAGCACTGTCAAGAGCAATCTCAAAAACTGCATCAAACAATATGAGAAAAAGACCTAATGAAAGAATTATCTAATGCAAACTTCAACTAAATAAGTATATGAATAATGCAGCATTAACAAACTGAAATTTTCAGCTATTTTTTAACTGGAAAATACTTCACTGAAATAATTTCCAGTTAACTGGAAATATTTTCATTATATTTATATATTGATTATAGCCGACAATATAGTTCTCAGTGCTTCAAAATTCTGTTCTCGTACATCAATATCATCAAGACTATTCAACTTCTAACATCTATAAAGACAAATCAAATCCAAAATAAAATGTTGTATTCTGAACCAATCGACATATACATACGCTTAAAGATCGACACATTCTTCTGGACAAGCTGCAGTCTTGTTTCTCCCTCATTCTGCCTTGCTCCAGCTGTTACCACGCAGATTTTCGAACCCTTTGAAACGGCATAGTCTGCAAGAAGCAAACCAGAAGAAATATTTATACAGATCTGACAGAACCCTCATAGAACCAGAATTGAAAAATCACATCGTCTGCCGTGTGCACGATGTCATGAAGGGGCACATTGGAATGTAACAATGGAAAAGTTGCAAACTTGCAGACTTTCAAAGCACAGTCAATATGAAACAAGTAACAAATACTTTGCAACTGATTATAATACATTTATCAAATATAATATTGCTTTTGACTTGTGTACATATGGCTTTTAATCAAAAAAGATGAGAAATCTATGTCTCTAGTAGTCAACAAATGGACTTTGTGAACACAGACCAGGCATAAATAATTAATCAATCTTCAGCCTCGAGGGCGGTAAGTGAGTGGCTACTGCCAGCCCAAATAGGGTAACCTGGAACAGCATTAAATAATGTTCAGCTGAAAATCTTAAAAGTTACCTAACCTTAATTTGTTAGACAGTTAATTGCAAATGACTTTCAATGCAGTAATTTTCGTCTTCAGATATGCTGAAATTTGTGCTTGTAAGTATATAGACTAGTGAATTTTCCATAAAATAAGCATAATATGACACGTTTCATACGAAAGTGATGCAAAACCTTTTGAAAAAATGCTCAAATTTCTTTCATTCACTAGCTCAAAAATTAAAATGCTTTATACATTAATACAACAGTTTAGAAATTATCAATAAGACAGTAAAACCCTAATTTTCAGATAAATTAAACTTTGCCTCAAAATCAGATTTCTATTGATTCTCATTAAAAATACTTATTATTGTTATGTGCCCTTGCAGTCGTTAGACATTATGTCACGTTAATCTTGTCGTTTAATAATAATAATAATAATACTTATTTTAAGACTAACCCGTGCTGGCAACCACTTTAACGGTGCGGAGGAAAGCCTGGCCATGTTGAAGGTCCATCATCTCTCCTTTAAGCTTGTTTTCCACCATATCAACTAGAGCCAATTCTGAGATAATACCCTGAAGAATAAACTGAAGCATTTCAACATACAGTGGACTGATGACAGATTCTACAACACCAATCATCCTCTAAATAAGCACATTCATCAATATTTTACCAATTCTGTTAAAAAAATTTAAATATTAATTTTGTGGCCAGACAAAATGTCACGGACAAAATGTCACGGGGACAAAATGTCATGAGGACAAAATGTCCGCAGTTTAGGGTTAGGGTTAGAGTAATGATGACATTTTGTCCACAGACATTTTGTCCCCATGACATTTTGTCCATGACATTTTGTCCGGTGACATTTTGTCATGGCACCATTAATTCTGCTGTTTCATGTCTTACCCTAGCTACAGCATAATCACGTATCGACCTGTTTCATTTGCAAGAGCTTAAACCTTCATATGATCTTCTCTTGCATAGTGTAGATCAGTGATCCCCAACCTTTGCGCTGTGGCACACAACTGTGCAGCAGCAATCGCAGAAGTATGCCATTCCAAAATGTTGGAAAAATAGTACAATAATAATGGTAATGTATTAATAATTGTTAATTAAAAGTTGAATTATATCTTCAGTAAGGTTAAGCATGAGACAGTAATACAGATTACAAAGAAAATATGTACTTATGAAGAATGGTAGCCAATTTTATACTGTACACTAGACTAGAGTATAATATATAGTATATAGTATTAGTAGGCAAATACAAATACATTATTTAAAAATGAAATGTGTGAATATCGGCTGCAGTGTGCTGTTGACTGTATGTTTCTTGGATAGTGTGCCATGGCTGATAAAGTTTAGGAAGCACTGGTGTAGATGATTCAAGTAAT
Source organism: Metaphire vulgaris (assembly GCA_018105865.1). Taxonomy (NCBI): domain Eukaryota; kingdom Metazoa; phylum Annelida; class Clitellata; order Crassiclitellata; family Megascolecidae; genus Metaphire; species Metaphire vulgaris. Next base: position 7,842,637 of record CM030860.1, on the reverse strand, counting down.
TAATCCAAATCAAAAGAAAATCCTTTTTCATTTTCTAAAACACACATGCAGTTGATAAAGATGCTTACAAATTTGACATAAGTAAAGAACTTGCAATCTTTCTTATTAAAACTATGTGACTGTTTTGCATACAAACCATGCCTAATCATACCTACCTAATTCATCATTTAACCCCTTAACTGGGGACCCCGGTTATATCTGTCCATTTTACATTGAGTTACAGTTAAATGCCCAGTTAAGGGGTTAAACTGAAGCAAGAGCATCATCTGATGACATAGCTTGGCAATGGCAACTGTTTGTGAACATGTCAAATGCAGATTAATCCATTTTTTAAAGGCAATAGTCATACTAGTAATAATAATAGTCATCATAATAGTCATGCTCACTAGGTGGCACTTCGGCATGTTAACTGGTTTTTTGGAGTCGTCGTGGATTTTGTCACTTTAATGTGTTCCTCTCGATCTACTTTGAACTCAGTTATATTAACGAATTTACTTTATGCGTCAGCGCTGAAATATGCGTCTCAGGGTAGTTTTCTTGAGGGTCTTATATATTAAATTTAGTCATATTCAGTACTGTAAATCAAACTAAAATTACGACATTTCCTCGCATAAATACATATTAACTCCTTCACCTCGATCCCTCTGTGCGTATTTTCCCATGTACCCTGAGCTCCTGGAGAAAATTAGTGGGTTGTTCTCTAGCAAGGTGTGCAAGCGGTCGCTCTAGCCCCTTCTGAATGGGTGCAACAAATGACACATTCCAGGCAACAATAATTGGTTCTTGCGCCGAGACGGGGAACAATGGTGGTGACAGGTGGGCGGTCAAGTCAGCTATGCATGGAAGCTATTGAATGGCGTGCCACTATTACTGACACATTCTTCTCTCCAATGGATTGCTCCTCGCGTTTCCGCGATCAATGAATGGTCGACAGGTGTTCGTTCTGCAGGTTCTCCAGATACACAATGGGGCCCCAAAAAGGGCCTTGCGAAATATGGGAAAAGACGAGAAAGCCGCAAAACCGGCCTTGCGAGTCGACGGGGTTAAGGAGCATGGAATTTGGCCGAAATTTGACAAGATTAGGCAGAATGTATCACCTGAGTCATCATCGCAAATGCTGCAGCCATTCCAACTTGTCCTGTCCCAACAACTGTCACCTTGGCACTGCTATGGTGATGCTCTTCAGCAATATGGATCAGCAGTTTGTCCGCAAGAGATGCCATCTTGTCCTATGCACAAGCTGTATCTGTCAACAACTACAAAACAAATAGCATCCAGAAACAACTGGAACTCTTTGCAATCTGCTAAGAGATCCATATGCTTGTGTCAGGCATTAATCAACTTGAATATTGATGGGAAATTAGCAGATTGGTAACAACACTGGATGATAGAGCAGAAGGTCGTGGGTTGGTTTGATACCCGCAGGAACCCTAAGGTCGACCCAGCCTTGCTCACTAGAAGGCGATGGTAAAATGAGTAGCGGTGTTAAGCTGTGAGGTAAAACATGGGTCTGGGCAGCCTACACCAGATTAATGGCTATACCACCTACGTCGCTGATTGCCTAGACCAGAGATAAGTGCTGGAACCCGACGCTTGGACTCGAGCACGGGACCTACCTTTACCTTTATATGATGCAATTACAAATCTAATGTGTACACTGTACAAGCTTCAAAGGATTCAGAACTCTTAAGTAGAACTCCCAAGCATGATAACAGCATGGTAAACTTGCTCTTTTACACCTACACTGACAGCCTGTTGATCAACGACTTGCATTTTAAAATGTCTGGACCTCTGATTTATAAAGCAATGCTGACTGACTGTCCTCAATATTTTTTAACTCCAAGCTGAATCAATCAAAACATTGTCCCTTAGCAAGACTTGCTAATTTGCTTGAACCAATGCTGAACTAATTATGACCCTTTGGACAAAATGACCCTACCAGACTAACCCGTGCCTTTTACTTTTTGCTACAGCTTTTGCGGAAGATAGCTGAGTGGGTTACGTGCTGGAGCATCAGGCTGACGGAGTGGGTTCAAGCCCCGTTAGTGCCCCTAGTGGCTTTCACACAGGCAGTAATGCCTTCTAAGCCACTTTAAATCATGCTAAGTTTATTTCAAATTTCGACTTTGCACTTTAGAATAGGCAGCTACAATGGTAATACTTAAAAAGCGCTATATAAATTCACGTTTACCTATTTCATTACTTAATTACACGTTTTCTGTTTCAGGCCGGAAAGTCTGCAACTCTCTTCTTGTGTTAGATCTTCCAACATAATGAGTACTTTCATATCCATACTTTAAATGCATCTATTAAAGTCAGCTTTCCCATCATTGTCTGTCTTGCCGTTTCCCACTCTGACTGATCTCTGGAAAAGACCTGATCTTTGAAGTTAGATTTAGAGTACCATTTATTGATACCCGAGTATTAGAATTGGTGCCATAGAAGTGTATCGGCTAATTATTTTCAATTATCTTCGACAGCTATCAACTGTTTGGCTTATCATGATTGAGGAACACAGTTATAAGTTTTCCACGGACCTTTTCCTAGATTTTCCGGGTAATAATAATAATCCGCTGATCTGAGCTGATCTCAGTTTAATAAAGACGTCTAGTGGTCCGATCAACGGTTATAGAGTCATGCTGAGGGGTGATGGAGGGAGATCAGCGGAGATGGAAGGGATAGCATATAAAGCTATAGTCCGCAGATCTGAGCACTATAGCTCTATAGAAGCAGATCTGACCATACGTCTACTGGGTATATATCCGCTGATCTGTCCCCTCCCTCCGGCCGCCGATCGGATCACTAAACGTCTATATCAAATTGAGATCAGCGGATCATCTCAGCGGATTATTACTACCCAGATTTTCCGGAACTTGGATTCGCTTACACATCCCCCACACGCCATGGAGGAGGTATTTAGACCATCAAGGCGCCTCAGTTTACTTGATGCTATACAAAGTTTGCCGTTTATAGCACAAAACACTTACATATTACTTCCTATTACGGGTCTTCGCTCCGCAACTGCCGCTTTTCTTCGATGATCTCTTCTTCCTACCGGACAGGCGACCTTCAGATGTCCTTGAGGCCTTCACACTTCCTGGAATGCGCATGCGTAATGGCAGGGAGTCTGTAATAAGCATTGACATCTATAAATAGCTATTTATAGATGTCAATGGTAATAAGACGCTTACAGGCTCTCTCGTAATGAAAAGTCCTAGTTGGGGCCATCCATAAGTTACACGTCCAGTGGCAATCAGCTTGTCCACCAAAATATTGGTTAACAAAGGCAGGTTCGTGTGCAGACTGTTGTTGGTTGCTTTATCATTGAAACCATATCGTACGCCATCGGCTGATGCCCTGGGCATTGTGATAGTGTCGCTATAGAGGTTGATTGATTGATTGAACTATATCAAATAACAGTCTTCATAAATAAACTAGAAAGAGGCTCGCTTCGCTCGCGCTCGCAGTGCAGGATAATACTAATCCAATACCTATACCTAATACCCAATCATTGAATTCATGCTGAACAACATTTCAATGATCGCCACCTAGCCAAGCTCTGCGCCACGTAATAATTAGGCCTATGTACGTTAAAATCACGCAACTGTGGCCATGTGTGACGCTGTACACGTATTTTTTTGTGTACGTTAAAATGTAAGTTAAAATTGCACAACTACCTGAGGCTGCGAACAATTGTTACCAATAGCAACGTCGTCGCACGCCCAGCCGACCGTGTTAAACTACGATTCTACGAACAATTGTTACCAATAGCAACGTCGTCTTCGAACATAGTCCACGAACGCATCGCGACGTAAGGACTAAACGGTCTAAACCGTCTACCAATAGTCAACGCTCGCCCACGAACGCATCGCGACGTAAGGACTAAACGGTCTAAACCGTCTACCAATAGTCAACGCTCGCCCACCAACGCATCGCGACGTAAGGACTAAACGGTCTAAACCGTCTACCAATAGTCAACCAATCAGAACGATCTTAATATTATAGATGTGTACAAAAATTGTATATGAGACTCAATAATAATAATAATAATAATAATAATAATAATAATAGCTGTTTTTAGTATTTAGGTAGGATCTGTCCTGGACCGTCCATAAATTATTTCACACTTGATGAGGAGGGGTTCTAAGAAAGTGTAAGTTTGTGACAGGAGGCAATCACTATGGACAGAAGGTAAGGACCAGCCAGTGATGTGACCAAGACAGTAAGTGGCAAGACCAAGACACTAACCCTCAAGACCAAGACATTATGTACCGAGACCAAGACCAAGACACTAGGGCTCAAGAGTCAAGACCAAGACAATCATTTTAAAAATAAAGAAAACAGATAAAAGTTTTATGCTGCATTGCATAGATATATCTATACAAACATATTATATTATTACTAGTATTATTATTCCCGCAGGGCTCATGGTGAAAATCTGTTATTGCTCTATAATTTGGAAGACATCAACCACAGAAAACATTATTACTCACAGTGGAAAACACCACTGTCTCGCTGTCTCGGCACTGTCTGTCTTGAATCGCAAGACCAAGACAGTAATGACGAGACCAAGACCGAGACACTGACCCGCAAGACCAAGATATTGAAAATAGACCAGAAAGCAGATAATGCCTAGAAATCCAACACTGGTAGTGATAAGCAAAAGAAGTCATCAATCTCTTTGGTGGTAGTTTAGGGTCCAGTGATTGCTCTGCCCACTGTGCCCCAGGTCCAAAATCTTCTGCCTACAGAACATTAAATTTTTTTCTTACTTAAAAGTGGGATACCCCGGGCAGTTGTCCTGCAAGTTACACAATCACTGATGCAGTGGTAAACAATCCAAAAATAACAAATGCAGAATAAAAAACATTTATTTTAAGAAAACAGGTATTCAAGAATACATTTTTCTGTGCACTCATTTGTTGAACAGTTTTTGAAACATTCGTGATCACTAGTGATCAAAATCAATGAGTCAAAGACAGGCCAAAAATCTGATCTAAATGTCGAATAAGAAAAAAATTGATGAATGGCTCGATCAAAAGCGATCGCTTGGAGCTCGAACGTCATCAATCTTGAGGATCATTCTAACGACCTGTGTTGCCAACATAATTTGCTGTGTCTTGGAGAGTAGAGTTTCAATTACATGCTGCTCTTTCATATCTGCAAGCAAACAAAAAAAATGGCGCCTACCTGACAGATTCACACTTTTTTAACCCATTAACCGTATATTTAACTGTAACTCAATGTAAAATGGACGGATATATCTGGGATCCCCAGTTAAGGGGTTAATCTACATGGACTGCATCATGCACAATCAATAATCGTTTCCAGGATTCAAGCCCAAACTTTTTGTGTCACAGAACCTTTGTGTTCTTGAACATTTTTACGGAACTCCTATCATACTATGGGCAAATATTCACAAACAAGAAACAACATGGTTGCATTGCAAGACACACTTATTGTCATATAATGGCTACTTTAGTTATTTCTGCTGATGCATTTATGGAAATGTACAGTGTAGTAGCATCCTCAAAAGTTTTAAAAACATAAATGTATATTCCTGCCTTCCTCCACAGGTCTGACTCTTAGATACCTTTCTTTGTCCAAATTATTTCAACTTCTATGGAGAAAATATACGGAAAATGTTACCATTGGTTCCTTTAAACAGACAATCAATTCCAAGTCGAGGATTTTTCTCCAGAACTTGTCGCGACTTAACGTCAGCCACAGTCTTGATCGGATGCTGGCCGCTGTTCTCCGCAAGGGCCATTGGAATGCTTTCCAGGGCATCCCCAAAAGCTCTCATAGCATACTGCTCCAAAGATGAGATCTAAGTTCAGGCAGCAACAAGATATTCACAAAGTTAATAAAATTTCTTCAAATATAAAATGTCTCAATTGGCATAAAATCTGTATTAAAAATTGAAAGTTAAAGACAGTCAACATGACGTGACTTTAGAAACTGTTCTATTTTTCTATATTTAAGATATCATTATCAGCAAGTCAATATCCATATAGAAGAGAACATCCTAAACTCTAATGACACTTTCATATCTCTCGTCCTCATCTGGAGCTATTTCGTTTGAAGGAACTGAAGGGTTTGATAGGTCAGTACAGAAAGGTCATAGAAATGGCCAATCCAAGCATTATTTTCATCGCTATTTTAATTTCCTGTATCACACAATGTCGATTCACACCATCAGCAACAGTTAATATATTAACCCCTTAACTGGGCAACTATTTGTGACTCAATGTAAAATGGACGAGCGTTACTCGGGGCACCCAGTTAAGGGGTTAATAATTATTAAAGTCAGACACAGGGCTTGGGAGTACGTCATGCATTGCAGCACGTGTGAATTTGAAGTTTGCTATCTTCCTATCTGGCTTGGACAAGTACACCATATGGAAAACAACTGGATTCCAAAGCACGCAATGGACTGGGTGCCAGAAAAAAAACAGCAAAAGAAAGAGAGGCAGACAGAGGATAATATGAAAGAAAACAGTAGAACAAGATCTGATGCACATAGGTCTGTCATGGAGCGAGACCCAATATTAGGCCAACGACCGATGTAGATGGCGAACATCCTGTGCTGCCCGAAGTGCTTCCATCGGACTTAAGTACTACGTATCTTCTTAAAACAATTTTTCGTGACGAGAAGCACGCATACCTGATCAGCGCGCTGTCTCACGGAAATAGAGCAGGCAATCTCTGACGCTCCACCTCCATAGACTATGCGGTTATCTTTAACAAGATTTCTCACAACACAAATCGCATCGTGTATGCTACGTTTTGCCTCTTCAATTATCTAAAATATTCAATGAAATACAAGTTTTCACAGTTTCAGAATTATATAAAATGAAATATGGATAAGCTAGTTCCAGCTTGGACACCTCCAACAGCAAGCTGTAGCTGTCATGTTTGAGATCTGTCTCAAATCCTAAAAATACCTCACAATGCCAAAAGAACCAAAGATAAAAAAGCCATGACCCCCATAAAGTTGTCTCAGTTTGCATGGGATGACAAAAATTCAATATAACTGACTGGTTTCATAGTGGATGCCTCAACAGCTTATTCAGTAGAGCATAGGCTCTGTTTAAGATAAGCTGCCAACATGGGTTGAATTACCAGGCGTTCACAAGTCCATTGGCACAAAGTGGATATTAACATGGTTTGCTTAGCGCCTCAGACTAATGATCCTTTCATTGTTATCAAAGTGCTGTATAAGCTGAAGATTTTATTTCACATTTCATTTTTACTGCAAGGTACTAGTATCAGTAAGTCCCATAACAAAAATTTAGAACAGAGATCATAAACTGCAAACAAACAACACTGTTACAAGCAGACAAAACCCAATGTAAATGATTCAGTCATTATTGTACACACTCTCTCTCTCTCTCTTTCTCTCTCTCTCTCTGATTCGCTATGTCTCTGACTCTATATCTCTGATTCTCTACGTGTCTGATTCTCTACGTGTCTGATTCTCTACGTCTCTGTTGTTTCTCTACGTCTTTGTTTCTCTGCTACTGCTTCTCTGTCCTTGTCTCTATTTCTAAGTCTCTGTCTCTAATTCTGTTAGTCTATCACTTTTTCCAAAATATAAAACAATAGCAACAAACAAAAGAGCAGACATGGCTTCTTGAAAATTTACTGGTCTATATCAGCAAAATGTGACGTCCACTCACAAACAGATTCGTTTCTAAAGCACACTCACCATCTTGTTTCCACCTCTGAGAAAGATCGTGACAGCACGAGAATTCTTGCACTCTTCAATGATAAGCATCTTGTCCTTAGTCGTCCCAAAAGACAGTTCTCTCACAATTCCCGCGTGTCCCAATTTGTCAGCTCTCAGCTCCGAGAATCGCGGGACAATACGACCTCCAGTTGCTATGGCAATCAACTAAAGAAGAATCAAAGAAACCCGACTGATCGCTATAGTATCTCAATATTACCACAGACACTGACTCTGAACGGTTCCTGCGGAAACTCAAAACATGGGTTGAATTTGCATTCTTTTTTCAAAAATCATTTGGACTGTAAAGCGCTTTTGATCTTGAACTTTATTCATGTGTACTGCACTATATAAGTTGGCTTCTATAATAATAATAGTAATAAGATAACCTTGAAAAAATTGTTAGGGACTAACATGTTTAATTTAAAGTTCTCAGACCACTCTGCAGCACAGCACCAAAAAATAACAATTCTTTAAAAAAAAAACTGTCAGACCTCAGTACAACCAGTGTCTGTGAACCAAATTGCTGAAGAAGCTCATAAAACATGTGAACCGGGAAATGAATAACAAAAAATTTGACAAGATTCACAAATATATGTGAATAGCTTACAACTCCATATTTCATGACTCGGGTGATTAAAACATTGCCCCCAAAACCACTTCACCATGTACTACAGGGCTCCTCATTCACTTAACATCTAACGGATTCTAACTAGATTTATCAATATTATCTTTATCATTGCTATTATTGTCATGCAGCGTTCAGGGGGTCAGCAATCTAAAGCCCACAGGCCTCATCCAGTCCACCAGTGAGTTTAATCCGGCCCTCCAGCCCCCACGGCTTTTTTTTGTAAAAAGGTCATCAACTCTTTTAAAAAGTCTGACAAACAAAAAAGATCATCATTAATTTTTCAGAATTGACATGCATATTTTTTAAGAACTTCTGAACTTTTTCCAACACAAACTTTCTGAAAAACAAAATTTTAAAACTTTTTTGGGGCCTGTCAAAAAATCATTTAATTACATGGCCCTCTGACAGACAGTGCCATAGAAATTTGGTCCTCGTTGTCCAAGTGGTTGCCAACCCTTGACCTAACAGATCATTTCAGGTATAACGACTTGTACTGATTAGAAACTGACAAAACTGCTTGCAGCTTTGACCTGCACTCATCCTAACCCATTTCCCGTTTGCCCCGATAATACTTGCCAGCAACTCTAGCGTCTGCAGCATTTACCCTATGTTAACTTGCAGTGTACAGCCTTACTTAAACGAACGAAATGAATGAATTAAATTCATTGAATTGAATTAAATGAATTAGAGGCATGTTCGATGGTTCACAAAATTATTGTTTCCTTTCTCTTCAGTTACCTCAATTTCAGGTCCTCCAACCCAACGCACAGCTGGAAGTTCTCTCTGAAGCAGAAGATGGTTTGCCTCATCATCAAATCCCCATTGGCAGATCACAAGGTTCGCTCCTGTGTCTTTAACCTAAAAAAAATTCAAAACATGTTTACCTAAATAATTACAGCAAAAATATTAAATGACTGAATATTATTAACATATGACTAAAATAAATGACTGAATATTATTTTTTTAAAGACTAAAACGTCATCTTTTAGAGTCATATCGTCACCCCTTGCTGTATAAATGATGATGAATGACACTGTACATGACATTGTACAATCAAAAGTGCTGAATAATAACGTACATCAATCACTTCATATTCAAAAATGACACGTAAATATTCGTCAAAAGTCAATAATTATTCAGTCAACAAATTTAAATAACTCACAAGCAATTTTAATAAATTATAAAGTGAAACATTCAGAATGTCAATGCTAACTTGTTTGATCATCTCCTCAAACTTGGCCGCTTCATACTCTTGCAGTTTCTTATAATCCTCTACAGACTGGATTTCCACTTTACTCTTGGTTTTTGGCTTGGGAGGCTCAAATGGACAAGTCAGAATGACCATTTTAGCATCTTTGATGGTCTGCAGCAAAATTATACACAAGTTCACATAATTGTTGAGCATAATAATCTACGATTAACATTAACATCAACTGTAATAGCAATAAAAAAATCATATATAATACTATAAACAAACTTTTGATAACCATAAACCAGTACTTTTTAAATGGCTAAATGATAATTTTTCAAAGATTTTTTACATAACCAACATGCATACGTCACAAAAATGCAATTTTATTTCAATTCCAATTTCAGCTCAAGTAGTTCCAAGCCAATATTTAGCACATGCTGCTTCGATCATTAGTAAGATTGCTTCAAATCTGCCATGCAACTCTCACAGTTTGTGCATAAATATCAATTTTAAGTGCAGCAAGCTTGTGTTAAGTCTCCAATGTTATAACCCACACAAGTTCGGTTGCCCCATAAAGTAAAGTTAGATCAGTTCAATTCAGCCACTCCTGTTGTGCCACAGTGCTGGAAGATGAACCCAGCTGGTAGTTCCAGGCAACAGTCATACACTAATTCAAGAATACTGTGAACACAGCAGATGCTAACAAACCCTTCCTTCACAAAGTGGCATACATCCTTTCCCACCATCAATGTCTGCAAGAAAATTTTCTCACTTGGTATGAATGTCAATTTGATTTAACATTGATTTTCTTCCCTCTCTCCTTCTCTCAAACTCAGCTGTTTTAATTTCAACGAAAAGAATATGCATTTTGTGACTGCTCTTCGGTTTCTGTTTTTCTGTTAGTTCAGTGAATTTTGAATGCTTGAATATGAGCAGTGCCTCTGTATCTGGTCATGGCATAGTTCAGGATAATCAAACCTTGCCTTGAACGAGAATGCAGAAATTATAAACAAATATGCATACACAATTTTTTAAACATCAACCTGTGGCTGGGAGAACAATCAAAAGCACATAGTACTAGTACTTTATTCTGCCATTCAAAACCCCAAAGATGTTGCCTAATTTTGTCACACCCTGCAGAGGCAATCTTTCACATAATTTAATATTCATAAACAAAATCAAATGAATTCCAGTTGGTCTATAACCAAATTTAATACAAAAAAATATTATTTTAAAATATGTAATATTTTCAAAATTTTCAAAGCCCTAACCTTTGGCATCTGTGGGTGACTGAAGTCTTTATCCACTACGACACCTTTGACAAGCACTGAATCTTCCATGGTGCCACCAACTTTCCCCTCTACCTTAATCAGCTCAAAATCGACGTCCTTGCGTCCCAGATCAGCCACCGAAATAACTGCATTCACAGCAATTTCAGCCATCTGCCGATGGCATTTGTTGACTCTGAAATGAAACAGAAACACAATAAGTCAAATGCCAAAAACATTTTAGCAGTAAAACAAAACTGGGCAACAATTAAAATGACTAAATGATTAAATAAAAATGAATGACTAAATAAAAAACAATGAATGAAATTTATTATGACACCACTACTTATATAATAAAATATTTCAATGCAACCTTACAAAACGAGAGACATTTACTAATATAAATAGCACCAGGGCTGTGGAGAGGGGAGGGAGAGAATTATCCTCGAGGCCGGGAACGTCAAGGGGTTCCATAGCCATATGCATGTTAAATGTACATTTAAAACACGTTCCCAGGCCCCGTTGCCATTCTCAACAGGCCTGAATAAAACACAGGAAAAACTGTATAAAATATGCATCATCATCATCATCATCATCGTCGTCACGTAGCCGGCAGGGGCCATTGCATCACCACTCCACCACAACCATGCACGATGGCTTGTTCCCATAGAAAGGTGGGAGTAGAACTGCTTTGTTGCTGAAGTTGGTCGAGCCATCTCTTCCTTGGACGCCAGGGCTTGCGTCTCCGCGTGGCGTCAGGCGGAACACCTGACGATAGGTCAACAGAGCATCGCAGGACCTGGTTAGGTGGAGTGGTGGTTTCTAGTCGAGCTACATGCCCAAAAAGTGCTACACGGCGCCTACGAATAGAGTCCATGAGCGGCGAGACTCCGGTTTGCAGGAGGATGTCGGCGTTGGTTACATACATGGTGGTGCCAACGGATTCCAAGGATGAGGCGCAGGCTTTTCATGTGGAAAGCCTCCAAGGTTTTCTCATCCGCCAACGGCATGGTCCAGGTCTCGGTTGTGTACAAGAGTACTGATAAAACGAGCGATTGGTAGATGCGAATTTTGAGAGCCAATGGAAGGCTCTTGTCTTTCCAGACATTCCGAAGTGAGTACATTGCTTAGGAGGCAATACTGATGCGTCTCTTCAGGATTCTAGACCACATGATCAAAAAGCCAGTCATCGGAAGTCGGCTCCCACCATTTCTCTGACCTAGTGTATGCCGATGACACCTCGCTCCTCTGCCCCTCGGGAACAGACATTGAAAATGTTCTGACAGGATTTGATCAAGCTGCTGCCCCCCTTGGTCTGAAAGCCTCGTGGGACCAAGTTGCAGAATCTAGGAACGAGCCCTCCGCCTACTCCTGTGTTCATAGACGGCGTAACGGTCGAACCAACAGATGAGTCAGTTCACTTACCTGGGCAGTATATAATCGACCAACGGCTACTGCCAACAAGACCTGAAGATAAAATATGCACCCAACAATAAATAATTACCAACTGCAACTGAACGCTATCTAAATTTGAAAGCACGATCACAAACACGACTTACATTTTTGAGCTCAGAGTGGTCATGGCCGTTTGAATTAACGGCTCCAGATCGTTAATATCGACGGGAAAGTGCTCCGATATTTTGTCCAATTCTTCAATGGCGATGTGGGCCGCCATGTCATACCCATCAGAAATCCTGATTGGGTGGATGCCTCTGGCTAGAAGCTGCTCGGCCTGTTCCAGCAAGGCCCCCGCGAGTACTGAAAACATGACGGTAATACACAGCGTTCAGGCTTCAATGCTTAATGATGCACAGCACAGAAGTGCTGTTACATCTTCAAGAAAAGCACTCCAGATGAAATAGCCAGCAGGCCAAAGAACCTTATATATAATCACAAAATCATTTGTAGTCATTAAATCATCTACGATCATTAAATACTTTAACCCTTTTACCGGCCATTTATTTATAATGTAATGTAAAATGGATGCATAAGTGCGTCACGGCTCGTAAAAGGATTAAAGACAGCATATTTAATTTCAGCAATGAGATAAATTTAGTGAAGAGCATTAACAGATGAAGTATGCAAGAATTCAAACACTATCAGAACTGAACGTAAAGTAGGGGCTGGCAACATTGACCTCAAGGAACTCAGATGCAAACCTACTATGAATAAAAATCCTATGGATTTGGATTGAGCTCCTACTTGCATCCCTAGATTCAAAGACATACACAGAAAACAATTGTCCAATACTTACGAGTTTGTATTGCCAGTCAGCCACTTCAATCAATCAATCAATCAACCAATCAATCAATTAATCAATCAGTCAATCACTAGCAATGTTCTCTCTAAGGTGGGCACTTGCAGAGGGAGACATGCGCCCCCTCCAAAAAACTTTTATTGCCCAAAAAATTTGAAAATTTGCCGGAGGCATTTCATTTTATGAAATGATAGTTTAAAATTTTTTTAAAGTGATCGGCATCACAACTTGACCGGCGTAATGTGTATGTTATTTTAATATGTCATGTCCATAACGTCTTATAAGTAAAACTGCGCAAAAGTTAGTCAAATAGAGAATTGTTGCCCAAGACAAATTTCATGCGCACACGTACCATCAAGAATTAGAGGGAACATTGATCACTAGTCTACCTTTTGCAAATGTTGTCAGAAGCAGGCTGCTTATTGGCTGATCTTAAGTCATAAAATTCAATTAAATACATAACTCAACTACGTACCAACAACACCAGTTGTTCCATCACCAATTTCATCATCTTGAGATTTTGACAGCTGAACCAAAAGCTTAGCAATTTGATGCTCAACATCCATTTGTTGAAGAATGGTTGCACCGTCATTGGTGATGGTCACGTCACCGTCTGGAGATACCATCATCTTGTCAAGACCCTTGGGACCCAACGATGTCTTCAGAACATCAGCGATTGCCTTTGCGGCCAAAATGTGCGACTGAAGCAAATATCATTTATTTCTCACCAATCAAGAATACTTATTAACAAATGCTTCAAAAATAGCATTCCTAATTTCATTTTAAAGTTACAAAGTTATTAGAAACGAATGAATTACCATTTTATATCGTGCAGTTGTTGACACAGCATTCTTAACAATTTCTTCCAAATTCACACGTGGATACTTCACTACTAACCTTGCACATTGCATCACCAAACACTTCTGAGTGTTCAATTTCAGAGGTGCTATATAAATACCTTAATACATTATGTCACACCATTTTACAAATACATTTCTTGAATGCTTAAGAAAGAAACTAGTGCAATTTAGTCACATAAAATAGGCAATGAAGCATATGCTTCCCTTAACATTAATACTGATCATAGACCAGATTTCCAATCCAGTCACTTAACATGCTCTACATAACTTCTGTTACTGTCGATTTTGCTTAATGTCATATGCCTCAAACAGTTCTGTTCAACTGCAGTATTGCGTATTATTGCAATTATTAGATAATAAAATGAAAATATATTTTATTAACCAATGACAATACTATTATGATCTCGCCTGACTCACCCCATACATCTTGGCTATAGCTATTTTAACGCAAGATTACGCGCCAAAGAATAGGCATCTACTACAATACTATCTCCAAAGCGCTATATAAATTCACGAGATTTATCTAATATTATCAAAATTTGTCACTGCAGTTGAAAACTATACTACGAAATAAATAACTGGCACAAAACAAAAATATCTCTTTATAAGAAGTTTAATTGATAAATACTTTATCATTGGAATCGTTCTAATTTAATCCAATCTTTAAGTACGCCGATGAGCTAACACTTCTGCCACTGTACAAAAGCGTGCAAATTAACGACAATAAATTGATTCTTGATTCGTATATTACGGCGTTACAATTGGCTGTTTTTAATGGCACAGCGCAAGTGCAGTCATGCCGATGATAAGGCATTTTCGAACCTTGTGTGCATCCAAGCCGGTCAATCTCTTCTGCTTCTCTTGGTCCTTAAGGATCAAAAACGGCCGTCCATACTCGTCAAATGCCAACGTACCGACAGCAGCCATGTTCTACTATTTTTCCGTAATATAAATCAACTAAAATTACGTGTAAAATTGTAAGATTGCTACGGATTAGAAGTCAAGTTTCTACCGACTAAACAGCCACTCACACACAGCCCATCACTATGGCTCACTGTTCTTAATTCTATGGTAGATATCTTCTATGATGATACAGTTAGCGAAAACTAAGTAAGTAAATTTTCGTAAATTTATATAGCGCTTTCGGGGCACAGTAAGTAAATTAGTAGCTGCTTATTCTTATGCGCTAAATCTTTCTTGAATTAGCCATAGGCAATTTGAATTGTCGGTCGGGTAACGGTCAGTGTATCCATGAGGCGACAGGGCTGGTTTCACTATGCAAAGGCAAACTCAAAATTTCAATATGAAACCGAAGTTTAATTTCGTGTTGTTATGGATCACACGAATAGTTCAGATTCGTAAAACGAAGACTTGCCTGTCCTTCTACAGTATATAGCATTGTTTATCGAAAAAGAGAATTCATTTTTGTTTCAACGTCAACATGCATTTCATAAGTTTTTGATTTATAAAGATGACATTTACAATTTTGCAACCACTACTGCATAGAGCACCATAGATCGAGCATCGAGAAATGTCGCTAGAAAACAAAAGTATTTGCCATTGAAGCTGTAGGCCTAATTAGAGCGCTAATTTAAAAAATGGAATGGAATGGATGATGATGATGATGATGATGATGATGATGATGATGATGATGATGATGATGATGATGATGATGATGATGATGATGATGATGATGATGATGATGATGATGACATGACGATGAATGATGACGACGACGACGACGTTATAATTATTGTTATCGTCATCATCACCGTCATCATCATCATCATCGTCGTCGTAATCGTCATCATCATTGTCTACATCGCCGTGGAAAGTCGTGGACTTGCTGACAATACACAAGCGGATATAGTGATTCCGATCGACTTTGTCCACTAGTCTGTGACAAGTGACAACCGTCGACCGTCAACCAGCGCAGCAGCGAAACTCCGTCAGAGGAGAAATCCAGAGGTCGCGATGCGCTCGACCGAATCCTTCTTTAAGTTCTCATTCAATTCATCAGATTTTTCTGGTCGAGTCAACGCACCTGTTCCGCCCCCGAAGACATCGGCCGAGAAGATAAGAAGCAGGTGGTGTCAAGACGAACTCTGCGGGAACTCCCAATTACGCGCTTCGACCTGGCTGTTCGGACCCGATGTACCCCGCAAAGATTTGTCCTTCAAGCAGTGGCGTAGCCAAGGGAGGTTGGGAGTTAAACCCCCTTTGGTTGGCCGGTCAATTTTTTTACTGCGTATTGTTATTCTGTGGGCGGAGGGGCGCCAAATTTGGGGTTAAGGTAGCAAAAAATAAAAATCACCAACATCAATAGAGTTGTATAGCTGTTCGCGCCCATACTGTATAACTATATTATATAATATATATAACTAACTTAACCACAGGGAAACAATGGAAGTGATAAGTGACGACATTTTCAGGATTTTCCGAATTTTCCGAAGTTGGGGAATGGTCGTTCGTAGCCCCCCTTCGGAAAATCCTGGCCACGCCATTGCCTTCAAGCATACAACGAGAAACCAGGGCTCGGTACTCAGTGGCGGCTCCAGAATTTGGCAAGTGGGGGCAGTTGGGGTGGAAACTTCTAAGCATGGGGCCAACTGTTTGTTGCTAGGTATTTAGTAGTAAGCATAGGGTCCCAACAGGGGTCCAATGAGGACCAGGCATTTAATAAGGGACACAGCCCCCCCCCCCATGTGGAGCCGCCACTGTCGTACTCGCTGCTAACGAATAAATTTATAGTGAAACCAGCATCAATAAAACGGAAGACCACTGGAAACATCGGAAGATGGCTTGACTTTTAAATCCTATCGGTCTCCGGAAGTCCGGATCAGATGGATTCACTGTTCATTAATACGTTGATTGTCTGAGATAAATATAGCCAAGTCTAGCACGCAGACTGAATAAAATAGCCTATCATCGACGTAAACTTCTATTAGACCGCTAGGTCTGAGTCCTGTACTTTTTAGGAGGCTATTGTGGAGATGTTTGCATCGTCGTTCAACGGGCCACGCTATTCTACTGGATTCGTCCTTCTTGCCATTATTAACCTAACTTCTATTTACTACACTACTGTGAGAGGCCTACCATTCTGAAGATCAACATCACAGTTAACTTTCATATCTGACACTGCTCCGCAAATTTATGAAATACAGTCACAAGTAACTGCGCCAAACCGGGCATGGACCCAATGATTAGATAAATCTATTTCAAATTATTCCACGTTTTCGGAATTACGCTAGACTATGCTATGGAAGTGGAAAGGTATGGTGGTTGGGCGACCCCATTTTTTCGTCCAAGCTTACGCCAACGGATAATAGCCTACACTTTAAAATAGGTTTTAAATTTCATTTTATCTTAAATTATTCACCAAAGACTTAAAGAACTCTTCCTTTAGCACGGGTAAAGGTACTAAAGGTTAACTTAAACCAGGTGTTTTTCTAGGAAAAAAGATTTGGGAACTCGTCATTTTTTACTCTTTAGCAAAAACGGCCGTGGGAACGCCGTACCTGTAGTCTACGTTCCCAAACGCATTATATATATATATATATATATATATATATATATATATATATATATATATATATATATATATATATATATATAAAAAATCTGGCAAAAAGGTGTTGGAACGCCGTTCCCGTGCGTTACCACTGAAAAAGCCCTGAGTTAAACTATCCGTGAGCTTAATGTCGCTTAGATTTCGTATGATCAGGCAATCAATCAAGTCAATCACTTGATAGATCAAAATGGCTTCGAGCCTGTTCAAGCCGGAAGATTCAATTGAGACACAGAGAATACTTGACTTAGAGTCGTACAAGGTGTCTGCTGCGTTCAGCAAGTGAATTTATGTAGAGCGATGTTTAAAAAACGAATTGAAAAGAAAAGAAAAGAAGTCTTTGTAAAGGATGCGATCTGCTGTTTTGTCGATGGGAAAAGCGAAGACTTGAATGCCCCGATGCACAACTGAACACTATGCTCTGTGCGTCATATCTGGATTCCTTCCCAGCCAAAGTAAAGACCTGTATTCACAGAGGATTAACAGGGCGCTGAGAACCTCGTGGACTGCGATCGTCAAGAGAGGTTAATCGCCTTTGAAACGGTCGCTTTTATTAACCGCCCTGCATGGTAGCTTTTCAGCCCACTTCAAGTGCTCTATCTTAAAAGGGGTCCCACGAGGGAGGGAGGGAGGGTAGGGGCGGAGGATTAAGCAAGACGCTGAAATCTCCGCGCACACGTCGTCGAAATCTTCTTAGGGTCCATAATGAACTCTCTCCGAGTGAAGCAAAACTAGACGTAGTTCAAATAGACGAAGCCATTATGACCGATAGAGTTGACATCGGGTTCACACAGAGCTTCACAAAAGACGAGCGATTAATGAAGCTGACGCCGAAAGTCACAACGCGAAAACGGCCAGATCTAGCACGCAACCCCCGGGCAAAAGGGTGGGAAATCATTCGCAGATGGTATCAGGCTTAGGTCAAGCCTGAGGGCACGAGACGTCTCAAATCCAGAAGATAAACAGGCCTGTTAAGTATGCCAATTAGCGCAAGGTTTCCAACTTATTTGGCTGATTCCATAATATATTAAATGCTGCATAAGACAGAATAGATAGCCTAATGGCTTGAGCAAAGCATGTTTAATAATTTAAAAATAACCGGTTTAGGCCAGAGATGTAGTACTTGGTACTTGTACTTGTACTCGAGTTGTACTCGAGTACAAATTTTTAGTACTTGTACTTGTAGTTGTACTCGGAGGCCAGGTACTTGTACTTGTACTCGGAGTTTTTGGAATGCAAGTACTTATACTTGTACTTGTACTCGGAGGCCAGGTACTTGTACTTGTACTTGTACTTGAAGCATTGTGTACTTGCTACATCTCTGGTTTAGGCTTTGCACTGCTAAAGGTTGGTTGACACTTGACACCCCCTCGGTTTTTCCAAAACTGTTTTGAGACCTGGTGAGATATTTTCAAGCGCTTTTAGTTTAGAAATGTTTAACATTTAGACATCTCGACAATGGTTACGGTGACAACACTAAGTGTAAAATGGTGGAAAACTTGCTTCAACTTTTCGCTGCCTTGATCACAGATAGGGCCTATTCAGTGAATATTAATGTCTATGGGCAGAGGCGTAGCGAGGGCAGGGGGCATATGCCCCCGGGCGCCGAGGTGGGGGCGCCAAAATTGGGTATATGGGTAAGTGAAATGCATAATAAAGAAGAAGAAACATGTGCGACGACAAGCTTTTTTTTGCTCGTCAGCACTGTTGGGGCGCCAACGGTACACTTTGCCCCGGGGCGTCGGATACCCTCGCTACGCCTCTGTCTATGGGTTTAATGAGATTTGGGCCATATAGATTGAATATTATTGTCGAGTCATCACGAGACGCTTGGCATCGTCAAGGTCTTAACAATTTCACCAGAATAGAATGTGGCGCGAATAACTTCAATGGCCAACAGCGTAGCCAGGAATTTTATGAGGGGGGTATAAATTCATTGATATTTCAAAATCAAAAGATTCAAAATATATGTTAATTTCCCACATGTGACCCAAACATAAAAAACTTTAAGGTAGACCAGTGGTTTAGCAAAGATTTCCGGAAGGGGGGTGTTTAGTTTTGATCATAACCAACTTCGGAAAATATTGACAAGCAAAAAAGTCATCCTCATCTTTCCTCTTGTACTTTTTCCTTTCAAGCAATGCTGACAAGCAAAAAAGTCGTCACTTTACACCTGTATATTCTGTAGCGCTTAGAAATTATTTTGCGTCGGCAGCCAAGGGGCGGGGGCCTGATCCCCAAAACCGCGTCCGAAAATAGAAAATGTATGGAAACACATTACTAATTTTTTCGTCGGTAGCCAAGAGGGGCTTAACCCCCAAACCCTCTTGGGTATACGCCACTGAGGTAGACCGCCTTTTGGGAGGTATATATATATACTGTGTATATATACTGTGTATATATACTGTGTATATATAGGCCCTACTGTATATATATATATATATATATATATATATATATATATATATATATATATATATAGAGAGAGAGAGAGAGAGAGAGAGAGACGACGAGAGCTGTGTCATATACGACACAGCTCTCGTCGAGACTGGATGCACTTCCGAACAGCGACGTTCTTTTGGAATTTTGACGTTTTCTTATGGATAGTTCTCTCTCGTTTTTCGTATGCTGCGTTGGGTTGGTCGTGTGCATCTGTTTTTAATGTTTTTGCTGGCTTTCCTTTTGGTTTTGTTGGGTTTTGACCACATTTTGTTTCGTTCCTATGCACGTTTCATGGTTCATTGATTTCCACTCTATATTCGGTTGGTTTAGCCCATTTGTGCACTCACCTGGTCCGCTCACTGCGTATATGGTAATGGTTGAATGGCTGAGCCGGCCGCGGCTCAACTTTCCCAGAAGGCCAGCGGGCTCTGTGCGGTGTGCAGGACAGTAAGAAGGTTGCACAACGGGGATGGTCGCGTACACCTCCACGGTCCGCACTCCAACCCCTGCCCAGGGTCAAATCAACCTCCACTGGGAAATAACAACAGTAATGACCCCAATCTTGCAGGGGCAACAACTAGGTCGAGCCGCATTGAAACTAGGTCAGTCTCGCCGACTAATGCTAGCACTCCCGCGGCTGCGCAAGTTCAAAGCGACGATGTAAACACAAACGACGCCCCTACTGTGTTTCATCCAACTTTACTTGGCCCAATGGTTAAACATGTGCCGAAGGCAGCTAGACCTGCACTAAGTCAACTGTTGACAAATATTATCAACAAAATTCTAGCCTCTCCGTCCACCATCGATCATTGGCGGGACCTGATATGCTTCGCGCCCATTATTCTTAGGCAATTGCCAAGGGGCGGGAGGAAACACAACACCTCGTCTGTATTTAAAAAACGCGCGCAAAATTTTGCCGAGGAACTGCACACCAACATTCAATCTGTTTCTAGCGGCGCAGATCCTGCTTCCGCAAAATTGCCTAACAGAAAAAGCAGAAACCAGGTGCTGGCCGCCTCGGTGTCATCCAAGCTCGAGGATGGCAACGTAAGAGCGGCCGTGCGTATTTTAATGTCAGACGAGGAACCAGTCACCCCCAATGCGCAGACACTCGAGGAGCTAAGGGCTAAGCATCCCACTCCAACCCCGGACCGGGTGCAGATGCCCCCAATCAGCGACTGCCCTCCACTACAGGTCTCAGAGGAAGAAATCAGGAACAGAATCCGATCCTTCCCGGCAGGGTCCTCAGGAGGCCCGGACGGCTTGAGACCACAGATTGTAGCCGAACTTATCGCCGGTTCGGAAGCGGGCAGCCGATTACTCTGCCATCACTGGTCTCACCAATCTGCTCCTCGCTGGCACCTGTCCTATTCAGGTCCAACCTATTCTTTTTGGGGGTAACCTGCTAGCCCTCCGTAAACCATCAGGGGGCCTGCGCCCCATTGCAATTGGGTACTTTTGGCGTCGCCTAGCATCAAAGTGCGCAGCAAATTTTGCGATGACTAGGGCACCTGAATACCTTGCACCTTTGCAGGTAGGAGTAGGGTGCCCCGGTGGATGCGAGGCCGCCGTTCACTCAGCCAGACGCTACTTAGAGGCAATGCCCAACAACCACGTCCTGGTGAAGCTCGACTTTAGCAACGCCTTCAACAGCGTGCTAAGGGACAGCATGTTGACGGCCCTCGCAGATTTGCTGCCAGAGCTATCGGCCTACGGATATTTGTCGTATGGCAGTCCAAGCAGTCTCAAGTTCGGCCCCTATTTGTTACCATCGCAAATGGGCCCGCAACAAGGGGACCCTTAGGCCCCCTCCTTCCTCCCAATGCAACCTGTCCTCCAGAAATTGAAAGCAACCCTTACACTGGGGTATCTGGACGACATTACATTGGGAGAGGAGGCAAAGGTCGTGGCAGGAGATGTCTCTGTTCTCGAGGAAGGGTGTGCAGAGCTAGGCCTCTCACTGAACTATCAGAAGTGCGAGGTAGTCTGCAAAGGCCCGGCTCCAATCGCCAACACCGTCCTTGTACACTTTCAGAGCATCCACCCACAGGAAGCCACCCTGCTAGGGGCACCCCTCTCTACCGCGGAGGCCTTCGAGACCCTTATGTCGCGGCGCATAACCGAACTGCACACCGCACTGAGCCGCTTACCATTAATACACACCCAGGACGCCCTAATTCTCCTTAAACTGTCCCTCACTCACACAAAGCTGCTGTACATGTTGCGCTGCACTCCTTGCACCGGCCATCCTTTACTGGAAAGTTTTGACGACACAATGCGCCAGGGACTGAGCAGGATCCTAAACATGCGCCTATCGAACAACCAATGGGTTCAGGCCACGCTGCCTATTAGAGATGGCGGACTGGGAATTCGTCGGGTGTCTTCGCTGGCATCTTCTGCCTTTTTGGCTTCAGCTGCGAGCACCCGCGGACTCCAGTCATCCATTCTCCAGAAGGCTGGGCTGGCCATTGACTCACACGAGGCTGCAATTCTCACCAAATGGAGCCTAGAGAGCCAGATCCCCATTCCAGCATCAGGCTCACTCGATAAGCAGGCCACTTGGGACCGCCCAATAATTCTCAGGGAGATGACCAACTTGCTTAGCTCCGACCTTAGCCAATACCATCAGGCCCGCCTAAGAGCAGTGGCAGCGGAACACGCCAGCGACTGGCTTCATGCGCTGCCCATCAGCTCTTGTGGTCTGCGCTTAGACGACGAGACAATCAGAGTTGCAGTGGGTCTCCGTCTTGGCGCTTTTATCTGTGAGCGGCATCTCTGTCCCTGTGGAGAGCAGGTCCAGGAAAATGGGTCCCATGGACTCTCCTGCAAACTCGGACCAGGTCGCCTTGCACGTCATTCCATGCTCAATGACGTAGTCTACCGGGCCCTGGTGCGAGCTGGCATACCATCGGTCAAGGAACCGCCCGGTCTTCTCAGATCCGATGGAAAGAGACCGGACGGCATGACCATGATTCCTTGGCAAGCAGGCCGCTGCCTGGTGTGGGACGTCACAGTGGCAGACACAGTCGCTGCCACTCATCTGCCATTGACGTCTCTCTCTACAGGAGCTGCTGCTGAAGCAGCATCAGTCAGGAAAGTCGCCAAGTACACTGACTTGTCGGCCGACTATTTCTTCTTGCCATTGGCCTTCGAGACTCTTGGTCCTATCAGTCACGACGCACTCACTTTCATAAAAGAGTTGGGTCGTCAACTTTCCGTTCTTTCCGGAGACACAAGAGAGAGAAGTTTTTTGCTCCAACGCATTTCCATGACGTTACAACGCTTTAATGCGATCGCCTTCCAAGGGACTTTCTCTGCTTCTGATCCGGGTCAAGACGAGAGCTGAAGAGGATATATTTTTCTGTCTCCGGACACTTTTTTGTAATAAGTCCCTCGGGAACTAAGTACCGAGGGTTTATATATATATATATATATATATATACATTCCCGTCGCTACGCCGCTGTTAAATAGTTAATGACGAGATTTTCTACTTTGGCATATTAATTACTTAATTAATAACAGCGGGAGAACGAAGAACTAGAAAGAGACAAACGAAAGATGACAATCTATGGTTCCATCGTAGGACGGTTGAGGCTTGAACTTCCCTCTAGTCGATCCCTACCTTTTCCGTTTGTGTAGAAAAATTGGCCGCTGTATGTTTAGATGGTAAATGTTTGAATATCTAACAGCTTTGCCGGAACATACTCAAAAAATTTGCACTCGACAGTTTATTTCAGAAGATACGAGAATAAGCTCACATTTAAATTGAAGTTTTACTCATAATTAACTTCTACACACTGTATTGACGATAACTGTATCACAATTTGTATGTAATTATTACACCTTTATTTAATTTTATTTAACACTATTCGTACAAGACAAAAGAAGCGGATAGTCCATGTTCTGAGAGAAGAATCAAACTTGCTAAGAGAAGTACTAGAAGGAAAGATGGATGGGAAACCGCAGAAAGGGCGACCAAGGACATCGGTGCTGGAGTGGATGTTCGACACTACGGAAAAAAACAAGTATTCAGCCCTGAAGATAAAAGCTCAAGATAGAGAGGAGTGGCGACGCTGGAGTATGCATGGAACCTGTCTTTGGACAGAGCACCTGAAGAAGAAGAAGAAGAAGAAGAAGAAGAAGAAGAAGAAGAAGAAGAAGAAGAAGAAGAAGAAGAAAAGAAGAAGAAGAAGAAGAAGAAGAAGGAGGAGGAGGAGGAGAAGAAGAAGAAGCAGAAGCAGAAGAAGAAGAAGAATAAGAAGAAGAAGAAGAAGAAGAAGAAGATGATGAAGAATTTAATAGTTAATTATTATGACTCTACTTACCGGTAAATAGAATTTTCAAGTCTTGACAGAGGGATGAAAACAAAAATAAAATTTCTCTACACTTGTGTAATATCAATACTAATATTATATGGATGTGAATCTTGGACCATAAAAAAGATTTGGAGAAAAATTAATAGCAACAGAAAATAAATGGCTTAGAAGGATACTAAGGATTGGACACAGAGAACATATATAACAAATGAAGAAGTTAGAGAGAGAACACTGCAACCGAGCATCATGGAAGTCATCAGAAAGAGAAGAATGAAATGAACTGGACACATACTCAGAATGGAAGAAATAAGAAACCCAAAACGAATTTTCAACTACAAACCAGAGAGACGAAGCTCTAAAGAAAGACCGAAAAGACGATGGGTGGACGGATTGGAAGAGGATCTGAACATGGCAGGGATGAATCTCAATGGAAAAACTGACGGAAGACACAGAATGACTTTGAAAGAAATAGCGAAGAACAGAGAACTTTGGAGAGATGTCATGGAAAAATCAATAGCTGGACACAGCTGGAGGACGAAGACCTGACCTGATTTAGATAATTTTTTGCGATTTGTGATTTTTGAGTTGCAAATAAACTTCTTGTTCTTGTTCTTCTTGTTCTTCCTGTTGTTGCTGTTGTTGTTCTTTTCTTCTTCTTCTCCTCCTTCTTTCTCTTCTCCTTTCTCCTCTTCTTTCTCTTCTGGCATTTAAATCTGTCAAATTTCGTGTGATAATTACAAGATAAGAATTTTGAACAGGTTTTTGAGTTATCGAGGCACTGGCAGTATAATATGGTTTCAGTGGGATATGCTGCCGACGAGCGCCTGCACCCGACGACCCGTTCCTTCTATGAAGGGCGCTGCTTGAGGTCTAGGCGTTAGATCTTTCTTCGTCCGTCTGAGCGCTTTCGACTATTTAAGTCCCGAAGCATTGTCTGGCGCAGACGATCAAAGAAAGTCGATGACGATCGATCAATGACGTCGACTTGACGCCTGCATGACGCCACGGGTTAGAACGACACGCAGAGGTCACGTCGGGGTCAAGTCCCGTGACAGTCCGACTCACGCGATTGGCCTTAGAAAGCGACACAGCTGTCTGAAAGATAGACATTTAGATAGACGGGGACGCCGGAGTATAAAGGCACGTTTTCGAGCTTAGAGGACATTCGAGACCGATTCGCAGAAGCACAGGAATAGTTCCGGTGTATTTCAACAAGTGCCATTGGCGTAGCCACGGGGGAGGAGCACGGGGGGGGGGACTGAGCCCCATATTCTGACAGGCATTGGCATAAACTTGGATGAAAAGGTGATCGCCCCAACCAATATGCCTTTCCCTTGCCTATGGTGTAGGGCCTACAGTACGTCATCTTGAATCATCTTGAACGTCGTTTTATAAGTCTGGTCACATACTCTTTCACCTCGGTGGCTTCTATAATTCAAATGTTGCTTTGTGAAAGCCGCTTCTTAAAAATATGAAGAGCAAAGGGATTTTAGGCCGCAATAAGGGCTCTTGGTTGTATTCTGAACCCTAAGGTCTGATGCATTCGAACATACAGTAGGCAGTCGCTGTAGTGGAGGGTGCAGAAGACAAACAAATCGCGTGTCTGCTTTCGACACTTTTCTAAATCCGCATTTACTGTAATGTCTGTAAACGCTATAATAATACAAGCAAGTCTCGAACAGAAAATCGGTCTCCAATACGAGCTTAAATACAATGTTTCCAACGGTTTCTAACAGAGTCTGTAATACACCGAATAGGCCTACACGTTCAGGCTAGCAGATTAGTTTGCAAAAGCACTGTTAAAACACACAACTATTCTGTATCAGAATATAACACTTACTTACTTACGCTTGCTAAATCGTGCTTGAAGGCATATCGGATTATTTGGGCGCAACCGCGGAACAACGTTCTTGGTCGCCGATAAGAGAACTTGCAGCCGACAGTTGTCCGACAATAATTATTGTCCGACAACTGTTGTCGGCGGAAAGTTCTATTATAATAGATCGACAGTTGTCAGTTAGACAGATTTGCCAACTGACAGCTCAACCGACAGACATCCACTTTCAGCGCTGCACTGTTTCTCAGGATCATATGTTGACCACGTGACCCTGAAAATTATCGACTTAAGCAAGATTTGACGAACGTATAAAACGTATTTTACAGTGTTTATTCTATGCCCTTTTTGGGGGGATCCCCCCAAAGTTTAAAAATCCCTCTCCTCCAAAAAATTTCTATATGTTGCATTGGGTATGGAAATTTCCCCCCAAATGTGTGACGAGAGGGGGCTTTTTATTTAGGAGAGGGGAAAAACATAAAGATATAAGGATATGACCATATTCAGAAGAGCATTAGAGCATGTGGAGAAGAAGGGGAAGAGGAGAAGAAAGATAAGGAAGGATGTGATGACCTTTTTTTGCTCGTCAAGGTTTTTTGGCAGACAAACCTTCTCCCCCCAAACATTTCAAACTCCCCCCAATGTCAAGGTGGGGTGGCTAGAATAAACACTGTGTATTTTATTTCCGATGATAAAATGCGTTTAATACGCGTATGTTGGGTTTTGCGTGATCCCAAAACTCAAGTTTGGTAATTATTTAAGCAGAGGTCCAATTTTGATGCGTTGCGTAAGACAAGCTATTATTACAAGTTAATAAAACAGCAGGCCTAATACCAAGGTTATCTCCAGGATTATCAATTTGGGGGTGTCGGTATATTCTGGGGGGTCGGTCCCTGCTGAAAAAGTCTGACAAACAAAAAAGTCATCCGCGGCTCAACTGATTACCCCTTGTCCCTTCCCAAAATATAAAATAGGTCATCCCTGGCTCAGGTTGGGGGTGTGTCGGTCTAAAATTGAGGGGTGTTGGGGGGTGTTAGGGATGCAAAAATATCCCTGCCTAGTACATTGTTTGTGCGGTTTGAGGGCCCATTACATTTATTTGCTTTCAAGGGACCCTGTTGTAGATTTCCTTTGGCACTATATGGCCAGCAGGTCCCTGTCCAAAACTTAGCAAGATTTTCTGCGTTTCGGTGTGTCTGCAATAATTAGCCAAATTTTAACTTCTAAAGCGCTTTGCGGCCCGTTGCAGCGCCGTATCAGAATCTAGCAGTGATAATAATAATTAAAAAAATAATAATGCTTGGAGGCCTACAGTAGATGTCTTTCCAGTAGGCCTATAGCGTAAGACCGACTCTGCTCACAAATTATTGTGCATCGCCGAAGATTTGATTCCATCCGTTTCCCATGGAACGCTACGATTCTGGTGAATGGGAACGGATAGGGTTAGATTAGGAACCCTAGAAGAAAGTGGATCTGTACTCAGTAAGCTGGGGGTTGCCATGGGACCCATGCAAATGTTCGCAAAGGTGCATAACCTGTTTCCTGCTTGATAGGAAAGGAGTTCGGTGTTTTACTGTCAGCTAATGACAAGGCGGCGAGTGCCCAAGAAGCGAAGAGGAGGAACAAATGAGATTTAAGGCAGGGTAATGTTCAGTGGAACTCATTCAGACCCATCGTCCAACCCAATAGGGAAAGACGGAAGGAAAGAAAGAAGAAGAGAATGTTCACTGAACCGTAACGGATGGGCGGAGCATTTCGCCCGGGATTGTTGGTCATTAGAAGTACATGATTGACAGACAAAAATCGTGTTCGATCGTTCAAAACCGTCTGAATTTTACGGTGAACTTTCATTATTACGTTCAGATCTCGAAAATCTGTTTCAGCGTCGCAGGAGATATCGCAACGAAGCTTGCCTGCCTTTGGAAAATTACATTCTGCATCTAAGTTTCGGTTAAAACATGATTCGCGAAGAATGAAAACAGTGCTGTCGATAGATCATAGGGCCTATAGTTCGATTTGATCGTTGGGAATTCACAATAATAGTCGGTTAGGCCTATTGGAGTTTAGTGTGGATAGCAATAATATATTCTAGAGACGGGGTGCTCTTAGTGCTGTCACAGAAATACGATGAACAAACTTGCCGGCAAATCATCTTCAAGTAAGACTTTTTCTACTCCAGCCTTATTATTATTATTATTATTATTATTATTATTATTATTATTATTATTAGTAGTAGTAGTAGTAGTAGTAGTAGTAGTAGTAG
Source organism: Metaphire vulgaris (assembly GCA_018105865.1). NCBI lineage: Eukaryota > Metazoa > Annelida > Clitellata > Crassiclitellata > Megascolecidae > Metaphire > Metaphire vulgaris. The sequence continues at coordinate 7,814,276 of CM030860.1, read as the reverse complement.
TAGTAGCAGTAGTAGCAGTAGTGGTATGGCAGCAGCAGCAGCAGCAGCAGCAGCAGCAGCAGTAGCAGTGGTGGTGGTGGCAGCAGCAGCAGCAGCAGCAGCAGCAGCAGCAGCAGCAGCAGCAGCAGCAGCAGCAGCAGCAGTAGTGGCAGCAGCAGCAGCAGCAGCAGCAGCAGTAGCAGCAGCAGTAGCAGTAGCAGCAGTAGCAGTAGTAGTAGTAGTAGTAGTAGTAGTAGTAGTAGTAGTAGTAGGCCTAGTAGGCCTAGTATAAATTTTAAACGTCAATGGATTTTCAATATTGCATCATCAAGAGTGTATACGCTACGATTTGATTTGATGTCATTCGTGTGACACCGTTTTCTCTGATGAAATTCTTCACTGATCCGATTAAACAGTTTGCATTTGTCTGAATTTAGACAGAATTCTAACGGACATTCCGTGCAGAGTCTGTCGCGACAATTCTTCCGGAAAACACTACGGCATCTACGCATGCGACGGGCGAGTAGAGTACATATCAGGGGCGTAGCGACGGGGGGTATATCGGTGTATATACCCCCAAAATCAGTCTATACCTTAACGTTTTTATGTGATCTACATGTGGTTATATGTGGTTTATATGGTTTATGTGGTTTATAGTTAAGATTTATACCCACCCAAAATATCTATGCCCTACCAAATCAAATTCCTGCATGCTACGCCCCTGGTACATATACTTATATTTGTTATAGTTACGCAGTAAAAAAAACTGTTGGCTTACTTTCTCTCCTGTCACCTGTATATATGTCTTGTCTTCAGCCATCCTCGCTACGAAGGTAGACCGCATCATGAATGAGTTTGTTCCACTGTTTTCTGTTGTCTGTCATTCGGATCGCCATTTCCATTGTCTTTCCAGTCCATTGCATGATGTTATCAGTCCCCCTGGTTCTGGGTTTGTCTTGTTTTCTCTCGCCATCAATTGTGCCTTGTATAATTTCATATATATATATATATATATATATATATATATATATAATTATATATATATATACGTACGTATACTACAGTATGTATATTATATTGTATAATGCTGTATATATACAGTATATATCAGCCCTATATACATTGTAGTAATACGACTTAAGTTTGCCGATAACTTTCTTAATCGTCTGCTTTGTTCTTTCAGATGTGCTGGATTCTTTAAGGTATCATATTTGAAACATTTACAACATACGAAACTAGGCCCTATATATAGCTTTAAAACACAGGTATAAAATTTACTCTATTATTAATATAATGCAGACATGGACATGGGTTGGGTCCGCCCATCGGTTGGGTAAGAAATTTTAATGTTTACGGTGGGTTGGGTTAGGTTGGCTAAAAAATAAGTAATGGTTTATGCAACTTTATTGTAATACGGTGGGTTGAGTCAAGTGGCCCTATTGTTATATATCGTAAGTTGGGTTTTTAAAAAATGGACCCATGTCCGCGTTTGATATTAATGTCGTTTTACTTACGTTTATTTCCCGTTATATATGAGGGGTGGGAAGTTAGCAGAGTGGTAACAACGTTGGACGATGGAGCTGTTTCTGTCATTCGGATCGCCATTTCCTTTGTCTTTCCAGTCCATTGCATGGTTCGTTATCAGTCCATCTGGTTTTGGGTTTGCCTTGTTTTCGGTCGCGAGTTCGAGTCCTGCAGGAGCCCTAAAGATCGACTCAGCCTTTTTCGTGGTGGTAAAACGAGGAGCAGTGGTAAAAATCCCTGCGATAAGTCAAACAGGTACGCAACGCGATACACTAGCCCCGTATCCGTGGGCCGTGGCATTGCACGCCTGGCTGGGGGCTATAGAAACGGAGATCAGCGCCGCCCTATGAACCCGTGAGGCTCGGGAAGGACTTTGACTTTTGATATATGAGGTCAGCACTTGATGTATTAAAATAGTAATTGCCGTATTTGTATTACCGTTGCCGTTGGTAATAGCATAACAGCGACACAAACCATCACAGTAGTAGGCTCAATGGCGCAAACTTGGATGAAAAAGTGGGGGCCAAACCCTTATACCTTCCCCTTCATTACGGTGGCCTCTCAAAAGTGAAGGGCTGGAGCCTAGAAGCCTAACAGAAATTTACGCCTATTCCGCAAAATACAGTAATGTCGCACGAAATTGACAAAGTAGGCAATTTCAAGATATTCACATAAAGTTTGATCATCTGGTCAACACCTCAGATGCGATTATCTGATTAGTTAATTAGATTGCATCGTTGTCCGGATAGATTTAATGATATTGAATCACTCTGATTAATTGACGCCTGTTGTTGAAAATGAAAAAATGCATTGAAAACTCTAAAGAATTCGTCTTATTGGATCATCGATTGAAACTCAATTAAATATCAATTTCCTTGTGTGTAATAAATAAATTATAAATAAATAAAGCATCTATTGCGTTGGACTCATAGGCGTAAGCTTCTATTAAGCGTCTAGACTCGAGACCTCCCCCACTTTTTGAGAGGCTACCATAAGGAAAGGGGAAGGTATATGCAGTGGCGCAGCCGAAGGCGGTTTGGTGGTTAAACCCTCTTGGCTGTCCGACCAAACAATTTTTTATTGCTTTTTATCGCGGATCAATAAAGCTGTACGCGCTCATGTGCCGATATATAATTCTATAATTCCCCTTAATCAAGTGCAATAATAGTCGACGACCTTTTTATTTGCTTCGGAATTTGGGAATCATGACCCCACCTTCGAGAAAACCTGGCTACGCCACTGGGTAGGCCTATATGGGTTGGGCCCCAACATTTTCATCAAAATTTGCGCCAATGGTTGGACTGCTTTTGTGGCGTCTAGAGGTCGATCCGAAGAAGTCGTCATTACGTCTGCAAGTCACGTGACGCGACCGGATGTCCGGTGGACAAGTCGCGACGCAACCAGTGCCGCGCCTGCAGACTGGGAAAGTGCCTTCAGGCGGGAATGAACAGGAACGGTAAAAAAGCACCTGTCGTCCGTTCTAATCAGGCAGCTCATATATGGCGTCAATGTTTTATCTAACAATACACTGAACTGAATTTTTAAAAATCAGGTACAATCTACAAATCGTAATCGCATTCGACTATACCAGGAGAAGCATCATTATATAGGAGCTAGGCTTTTATAGCAACACGGACAACACACACACACACACACACACACACACACACACACACACATATATATATATATATATATACAGGCCCGCCGAGAGAAATTTCGGGCCCCTGTGCAGAAGGGTCGACGGGCCCCTCCTGACAAGTCTTAAGTCTTAAAATTTCCTGACTATAGTGCAACTATCCAACTATCGAAAACTAGTTATGACTTTTTACTTGTCGCCGTTATTCACGGTGTTTATAATGTCTTAGACGCCAGGCCCCCTTTTTACTCGCCGGGCCCCTGCGCATATCACATGGCGACCTCCTTTTTTGTGTCGTTATTGTTAATGTTACATATTAATAATCGGCCCGGGCCCTCAATCCGCCGGGCCCCTGTGCATTTGCCCCCATTCCCCCTCTCTGCGGCCCTGTATATATACAAGTATATTGACTCTCAGTATTTAGTTTCCGAAGAACTTATGAATAAAGTATTCGGAGATATTAAGAAACTGTTTGGCTAACTCTTAACTTTAGTCCGATTCGAAGATTTGTATATATATATATATATATATATATATATATATATATATATATATATATATATATATATATACTGTAGTAACATGTACACATATTATATATACATATACACATATACATACGCGCATACATGCATATATATATATATACTATGCAACCCGTCAAAAATGACGGGGGAGATTGGCTGTTTTACCACTCGATTTTGTGCAAATGCTAGAGGATTTTGAGCAATTAATTTCCCTAACTCGCCGCCTTTTCCTTCAACCGAGTTAACGCCCATTCGCATGAATTTTCTGAAACTTGATAGTCAAGGAAGGTGTACTGATTTGGCAGTGTCGAACGACATGCAGTGCTTGATTCTCTTGTTTGCTGTGCTGCTGTTGCACGCCGAGCAACCGCCTGCTCCTCATTCTCACTTGATTGTCGGAAAGCTCGTGAACGATAGACTTTTTGTTTTGCACGGACGGTCAGAAAGAGGAATAAAAAAGCTAAACAATGGTGCAAACCTCATCTTCTTATCTCTTATATAGCCCGAGATACAGCAATTCAAAAAAATTAGGAAACTTTCTCAGAATTCAAAACTTTCGCGAAATTCACCGATAATACTTATGTTCAAACATTGGAGTCATCGAGTTAGAATTGATAGATCTTTGCCAAATGTCAACCGATTTTCAAAATTTTTGGTTTATTTTGTTCTGACATCCCTTTACAACTTTGCCGCTGACCAAA
>CM030860.1:7699906-7807406 GCA_018105865.1 Metaphire vulgaris | reverse complement strand
TGCCGGGTGATTATTGATTTTGAATTATTTTGAATTTGTTGATCTGTGTAAGAATATATATATATATATATATATATATATATATATATATACAGGGTGCGATTTGTGACCTGGAGCAGTGGGGGGAATATGTCGAGCTTGGGGGGATGTAGTTGTTGGAAACTGTAGCAGTGGGGGGATGTAGTGGTGGGGATGTAGCAGTAGGGGATGCAGTTGGGCAGTGGGAGGATATTCCCGCCTTTCCCCCTCCCCTCCGCAAATCGCGCCCTGTATATATATATATATACACTTTGGCTAGATCTAAATAAGCATGCGCTATCTCTAACGATACGTCTTCGTTGACCTCTACTAAAAAGTTCACAAAATCTCAATCTCTTGTTACAGATCCCCTGGCAGTGACGGTTCCAAGAATTCTTGGTGCATGGAGTGATGCAATGAAATTTAAATCCCGAAAAAGGTAGACAAGCAAAAAAGGTCATTAGCGGTGTTTTGGCCAGTAAATAAAATGTAGGCCTAAATAAACCTTACCGAAAAAAAACTGACAAGCAAAAAAGGTCATCAGTTTTTGTTTTGCACACAAGGATAGCGGCTCGGACCCGGTAAACCCTAAAACGCTGACAAGCAAAAAAGATCGCGGTGGGGTTTGCATCCCCAGTCATCCAACAACGTGGAACCGCCCCTGTCCGCTGAATCATTCTTGCAGAATCAGAATCATTTTGTCCTATAGCAACCAATCTCTGACAGACCCCAGTGGTGCAAGAGTGGTGGACAGATGGAATGAATGACGAATGAATGATGCATGGCTACGAGTGTGAATGATTTCAAAATAAACCTCAGCATACTATAGGATACTAGATGGGTGAGTACAACAGTGGTTCTCACAGAGGGCAGACCCTTAGTGAATCACTTTAAACATTATTATTATTATTATTATTATTATTATTATTATTATTATTATTATTATTATTATTATTATTATTATTATTATTGGTTTTCACACAGACATTGGTTTTCACACTAGTTAGCCTCCTAAACCACTTAACGTCCACTTAAAATCACATTATTATTATTATTATTATTATTATTATTATTATTATTAATATTATTATTATTATTATGTGTTGAAAGTTCCATGGAAGGCGACAGCGTTAAATCTCTGGAGTGTCACTGATATTCGCTGTATTATTATTATTATTATTATTATTATTATTATTATTATTATTATTATTATTATTTTTTTATCTGATCAATGTCAAGACTGCAGACGAAATGCCAGCGCCACAGCAGCCGACCACTGCAGGCATTCCACCGCTCGACGTCAACGTTGTCGTTGATGCGGAGTTAGTTTGCGAAGCGGCCGCCAGGCTGCTTTTCATGACGATCCAGTGGGCGAAGAACGTTCCCGCCTTCGTCGCTCTTCCCTTTCCCGACCAGCTGGCACTGCTCGAGGAAAGCTGGACAGAACTGTTCCTAATCGGAGCCGCACAGTTCCAAGTCCTCTGGCGGCTGATACATCGGCCGTTACTCGTATCTGCAGTCGTCCCTCTGAGTCAGGTATTAAGAACATCATCATCGTCATCACCACCACCATCGTCATCATCATCAGCAGCAGCAACAACAACAACATAATCATCATCGTCGTCATCATCATCATCATCATCATCATCATCATCATCACCATCATCATAGTCGTCGTCATCATCATCATCATCACCATCATCACCATTATTATTATCATCATCATTATTATCACCATCGTCGTCGTCATTGTCATCATCATCATCGCCTCCACCACTACCACCACCACCACCACCACCATCATCATCATCATCATCATCATGACGATGATGACGACGACGCTAATGATGATTCGAGTTGTTTGCGTGTTATTTAAATGTCAGGTGTTAGCGTCGGTTGTCGTGTGTTGGAGAATAAGCCGGAGGCGGAATCGAGAGTTGACTTGGCGGTCGACGGAGAAGCAGCAGCAACGGCGCTGTCCTTCGTCCTTCGCTTTCGTGCGACGGATGACCTCACCGTCATACAGGACATCATCGGAAAATTCCGAGAAATGTCGATCGATCAAATCGAGTACGCGTGTCTAAAGGGAATCGTCATTTTCAAGACAGGTTAAACACGACGTCCAATGGATGCGATTTTAATAGCGATTTTAATAATAAATCTGTGGCGCAACATGAGTTTCGTGATATATGGGGGGGGGCGCCACATAGACATTTTCGTGTAGAAAAGTCTCCGAAGAGCAAAAACCCTCGCACATTTACGTATTCCCTTCGATCATGTCACATTGCTTTAGATTCTACTATCTGGAGCGTTTCCTCGATCTAATACACTATCCTATACCCCCTAACTAACTACTCACATAACTACTGCTAAATGAGTCAAATGAGTCAAATATTGATCTGTTCGTCGAGAAACTAAAAACGTACTTATTTAGTATCTCGTTCGAGTGCGAAGTGTAAAACGCTCTTGACTTTATCCTTTTGCTCTTATTGTTGCGCTGTATAAACAGTGGTGGCTCTAGGACTTGGCAAGTGGGGGCCGTTGGGGTGGCAACTTCTAATCATGGGGCCAACCATTTGTTGTTTAATGTATGTAGCATTAAGTATAGGGTCCCAACTGGGGGCTACTGGGGGGCCAGACACTCAATAGGGGGGCACGGGCCCTCCTGTCCCCCCCGGTGGAGCCGCCACTATATATAAATTGTCTGAACAACTGGGTTTGGACGAATCTCACGACCGGTCCCGATCCGAATAGGGGGCCGGGCTCCCCTCCCCACCGTACCCGCCCCGTAGCTGCGCCAATGATAGTGATTTCATATTTCGATCGTCTGCTCTTCTTGTCTCTTTCCGCAGCCTTTTCTCGGAAGTCGGCAGATACGAGGCTGCTTCACGCCGCCGCGAGGATCGCCTCTCTGCAGGACCAGTCGCAGATGGCCCTCTGCAGGCACGTTCACGCCGCCTATCCGGACCAACCGACTCGCTTCGGCAAGCTGCTTCTGCTGCTGCCGCTCCTGGGGACGGTCAGACCGGCCACGATAGTCAACAAGTTCTTCAAGAAGGCAATCGGCAACATTCCGCTGGAACGACTGATCACTGACATGTACAGGACAGTCACTGCGTGATTCCTTGGAAACGGCTGTCGCAGCAGCCCGATGCCTCAATTAACCGTAGCATTAGTTTCATCAGATCCTGTTCCCAGTGGCGGCTCCACAGGCGGGGGGCTCCGGGGGCGTGCCCTCTATTGAGTGCCTGGCCCCAGCAGTGGCCCCTTTGTTGGGACCCTATTCTTAAATTTTTGCATTAAACTGTGCCTTTTCCCCTCCAGCCAAGTCAATTTTTGTAACCCAAAGGTCTGAGGTCTGGATATGACACTGATAATGATAATGATGATGATGATGATGATGATAATAATATAATAATAATAATAATAATAATAATAATAATAATAATAATAATAATAATAATAATAATAATAATAATAATAATAATAATAATAATAATAATAGTAATAAGAATTATTATTATCATTATTATTGTTATTATTATTATTGTTATTATTATTATTATTATTAAACAGTAATAAATAATAGTAATAATACTGTTTTGGAGTGGTTCAGTAGGGTCTGTCTGTCTGTCCTGTGCGAGAAGCCCTATTTTTCGCCCAGAACCGTTATGTTTCGCCCATAATAACAACAACAGGCAGCGGTCAAATTTTCAAAAATGCAGGGGCTAAGAGACCGTAAGACCAATTCAACTTCAACGTTTTCGACTTTCAGTGTGAAGATCGGACGACTGAAAACCAAAATCTATTACACTTAATGGGGTGGTTCTCTGCCAAGTGGGGTCAGGAGGGGTTAAATCTCCACCAAAGGCCTCAGCAACATCGGTGGCAGTTATAACAGCAACTTCCAAGTATAGTCTCTCTGCTCAAATGCGTCGCCCTGATTGTCATACACAAATAAAAAACGTCTCGAAGCACAGTTACGTTGTAGCCACGGAGGGCACGGGGGCCGCCCCCCCCCATATTCGGATAGGGATCGGCCATGAGCAGCGTTGTATGAAATACTGAGTTTGAGTACTCAAGTAAAAGTACAAGTACAAGTACAAGCATTGTGACATTTTTGTTTGAGTACAAGTAAAAAAGTACATATAACAATAGTTACTCAGGTAAAAGTAAAAAAGTACTCTCAAAAAAGTTACTTTTTAAGTAAAAAGTACCGTGATGGACGGAATCGTCAGGAACTCCACGTTATCCACATTATCATACTAAATCGCATTTTTGTATTACTATTACTGCTTTTAATTAAGCAACATGCAGTAGGCCTCAACTGTCAACACGTAGGCTACACTTCTTGCCTACATCATTAACTGCATTAGTACAAAATTACAAACTGGATGGCGAGTTAACGTTGGCACTGCATTATGTGTGTTAAGGTTCGCTCAGTAAATAAATCGTAGGCTACAATGCTTTAATCAATAGATTTAACTTTAAACATACACTGTAGTGTCCAGATATGGTCATGGACAGCGGCTTAGCGACGGGGTGGGATGTATCGGTATATATATATATATATATATATATATATATATATATATATATAATATATATATATATATATATATATATATATATAACCCTCCCAAAAAGAATCAGTATTTTATGTGGTCAGTGGCGGTTCCACCATGCTGATGACTCGAAATGCATCCCCCCAACCGGGGTTCCGGATGACCTTTTTATGCTTGTCAACCTATTTTCCGGTGAGCTTGTTTAAATTAGTGAAAAACTGCGAATGACCTTCTTTTTTGCTTGTCGGCCTTTTTTGCAAGGTTTATTGATTGATTGATTGATTGAAAAAAAAAAACATTTAGTGGGCAAAACGCTAACAATGACTTTTTCTATCTTTTGTTTTGTTTTTTTTCTTCACTTTGCACCCCCACCGAGCTTCCTATACATTGTTTTCACCCCCCCCTCCACCAAGAATTCCTGGAACCGCCACAGTAGACTATGTGGTTGTTTTTCCTCCTTGACCCCGGACAAATTTGATACCGTGCCAGTGTTTCGTTTCTTTTACTGCTAGTAGCCGCTTTGTTCACATGTGGTACATTAACATATGTTTTGATTTTGAAATAGCAATGACTAGTTAAAATTTACCCCCCCCCCTCCAATCAAATTCCTGGCTACGCCGCTGGCCATGGACTAATTAGGTCTACTTCCGCAGATTTGACATCGCTCATTTTCGATTGATGATCGTCAAACGTTAGCAATGATTGTTTCAGTAATAACGGATTACAGAATATATATATATATATATATATATATATATATATATATATATATATATATATATATATATATATATATATCAGAGTAATGTAAATATTTACAAGAAGCCAGCAGGGGCGTAGCCAGGAATTTGATTTGGGAGGGTATACATTGTTTGGGTGGGTATAAATCTAAACTATAACCAACATAAACCATATAAACCACATATAACCACATGCAAATCACATAAAAACTTTAAGGTAGACTGATTTTGGGGGTATATATACCGATATACCCCCCGTCGCTACGCCCCTGGAAGCCAGGTTGCCAGATGTTCTGAATGATAAAGAGTCAACTATAGTCCAATACCGTAAGGATTACAGCCGGCCAGCAGGCGGCCAGCAGCGTCAAAAGTAGCCCAGTGTTGTTCATTCTATCTACCCTGCCGTGGGACTAAGTAGACACAGGATATTGGGAAGTCTATGGTGTAAGTTTAGTCTTTTTCATTCCTAAGATATAAGCAGCTACTGCGATAGGCCGACTACCTCCGAAAGCGCTATACAAACTCTCCAGATTTTACTTACTTACTCCACATTAAAAGATCACCACGACAAAGATAGAGAAATAAAGCAAAACAGTTATCCTCTCCAAGGCGCTATAGAAATCCACGAGATTTTACTTACTTACTTACTTATCGAGTGACGTACAGTTTTACTTTGTACTCTGAATGACGTAATCAAAACCATTGTTGAAATTTTATGAAAGAAAGAAGAGAGAGCCGCCATGAAAATTTTTCGATTTTTCGCCAGAATTCCAGTTTTCGTTCGTCGAATCTTCGCAGAAGAAAACGCCGATTGATCATCGACTCGTTTAGCATCGAAGATCGATCGAACTGCGATTGAATCATCGAAATTACCGACCCTATATCGTCCAACCGCCCAGATCTTCATCACGGCCAGACAGATTTGAAATCGTTTTAATCGAATCACGAGTAATAATTAGCTAAATCTATACTTGGCATAGCAATAATTTGAACTTAGGTCTAAAATTTAATGTTTATACAGTAGTCTCTTCGATTAATTTTAATTTTTGTCCTTCGATGATTGTTTTAGTGATTTAAACGCCGATAATTAGCCTACAACATACAACAGTTGAGTAAGTTTATCAGCTTAAAATTTGTAACGATTCACGTAATAGCGTAATTAACTCACGTACATCCACGTGTCTGTCATGATGTCAAAACTCGATGCCACCTGCGCTCGGCGTCTACGACTGACGTTCTCGTGCCTCGAGTACGGGCCTGTACGGCGTTCAACGATCGGTGGCCGTGCTTTTCCGGTCGATGCTGCTCGTATCTGGAATGGACTTCCGCCTCACGTGAGGTCATCAACGACGCTGGAGACATTCAATAAGCACCTTAAAACCGAGCTATTCATTAGATGCTATGATGTAGTGTGATCACCTCTCTGTACTCATAATTATAGGCAATTTCATTTCAATTCATTACTGTTTAATATTGTTATTGTTACGTGCCCTTGCAGTCGTTAGACATTATGTCACGTTAATCTTGTCGTTCTATAATAATTAATAATAATAATAATTCAAAAAAAATTAATGTAAAGTCAGTGGCGGCTCCAGAATTTGGCAAGTGGGGGGCGTTGGGGTGGAAACTTTTAAGCATGAGGCGAACCACTTGTTGATAGGTATGTAGTAGTAAGTAGCGGGTCCCAACAGGGGACCAGACATTCGATAGGGGCGCGGGGCCCCCGAACCCCCATGTGGAGCCGCCACTGTGTAAATCGAAATTACCGAAGTAGTGTAGCTGACTTTTCGAATAGCGACTCTTCTAAAGAATCACCTAGAAGAATTCCGGCCGGAGGTGCTACGACTGGAGTAAAAGGTAAGGTCTCGGCGGTTCCAAAATCGAATAATGCCGCGATGTAAGAGGACTGGAAGACGACGCAGATCCCTGCTTCTGAAGAGAGGTTCGTGTTCGTAAATCTAAAAATTTCATTGGCGTAGCCACTGCGGTCGGACACGGAGAGTCTGGTCCCCCTATTCTGGTTAGAATCGGTCGAGGGATTTTGCGTTGAGAATTTTTTTGGTGGGGGTTAGGTAGCATGATCTAAGCGAATACGTGAATGTACGAAGAACTGCTTGAAGATTTGTTTTTGCTAGTCGGAGAATTTTTACCTTAAAATGTCGACGTCCCCCCCCCGTATACCGACCCTGGCTACCTGGTCGTGAGAGGTCTTATGTCGTTGAATGGACCAAGGCCGACCATAGGAAGAAGAGTAAGAAACATATTTGCGTCGATCAAAATCATTCTGCTTCACGTAGGCTACCACGTGTAACAACCTCAGCCGACCATGAATTTCCACTCTGCTCTGTCTGTTTCGGGCTGTTCTTATAAGTTCATAATTCTTTTCTTCCTTTTCATTCTTTGAGGCTACCGTCTATGTATTTTATTCTTTGTCTTCCTCTTGTACTTTGTCCCTCTATTTTTCCTGTTATTACCAAATTTTGCAGTCCTTCCTTGTCTATTATGTGTGCAAAAATTTTAGCTACTACTTTCTTATGTTTTTTATAAATATTATTTAATATTAATTAATTTAAGGAATTTGATTTTAATGTTTTTAGCGCTGTGAACTTAAATGTAACTTAAGTTTGGTTTTGGTAGGGCTATAGACACGATTTAAAGTTTAGTCTCTTAGACATTAGGATTTTAGAGTTCACTGTTGTTTAACTATAGTTCTATCCTCGTCCAAAAATTAGGGATTCGTTTTCGGATTTGTCTTTTATTCATTTCTTCTCAAGTTCTCACTAATTCGTTCCTTCATTCAATCCACTTAATAAATGAAGGCGACGACGATTGTCTTCTCTCTCCCACCCCGATCCTTAACATCCGGAAAATATACTAGGCCTACTACTACTACTACTACTACTACTACTAATACTAACACTACTACTATTACTACTACTATTACTACTACTACTACTACTACTGTTACTGCTAATAATAATAATATTATTATTATTATTATTATTATTATTACTATTATTATTATTATTATTATTATTATTATTATTATTATTATTATTATTATTATTATTATTATTAGAAATAAGGCTTAAAGTGGTTCAGGAGGGTTTCACTTGTGTGAGAGCCATAAAATTTTTATTGGAAGACAAATGTCAGTTCATTTATTGCCTCATTCTGAAGAATTGATTATAAATTATTATTATTCTAGTTCTACTCGCCAATGTTTGTTATTGCAGCACTCACATCGGCGTGCTTGAACATTTTGTACAGAACATAATCGCAAACTTCTTATTGAAGTCTATGAAATCTGACTGCATTATTAGGCCTGAAGACATAGGCGGCGCACTCCTATCGGCCCCGTCGGCCCAGGCCGGGGTACTTTTGAAGGTACCCCGGCCCGCCATAGGTCGGGCCGGGGTACTTTTTAGGAAGTAAGAACTGAAGAATTGCGATTCTTTAAATTGTTTGGTTAAATTTTCACTTCGAATTTCGAAAAAAGCCGCTGTCGTTGGAGGGCGAATGCTCTGCCGAATAGGGCTTTATAGTTGCAAGATCAGATAAGATCAGATAGGCATGTCATATTCTCATTTAACCAGAAGGCGTCAAACACGGCAGTCATAATCTTATTAGATTACACAGCTGGTGTCGCGGGAGGAGGAATGCACTGCCCAATAAGGCTTCATAGTAGAAAGATCAGATAAGATTAGGCAGGGGTCATATACACCTTTAACCCGAGGTGTCAAGCGCAGCAGTAACGTACGCCTATAAGTTAACATCAGATTAAAAGACGGCGGAAGGCCCTTTGACAAACCAAGTGGGGAGACGGTGGGCGAAAAGGCGAAGGGCAGCAGAGGGCACCAGGGAAGCAGTAGAGGGCGTTAGAGTGTTTCACCGAGATATGGCAGTCGGATTTGGGTCCCGATCGAAAGTGATCAGTTAGAGCTTCACCGTGTTTGCATAAATTGCGGAAAGCAATCTAACGACTTCAGGGATTGATTCAATCGTTCAACAGACAACAGCGCTTCGCCATCGACACAATGGACAAGTTTGTTGTTAAACGTCGTAAACTGAATGTCGAAGACCCTGAACAAACTGTAAGTACTTCAGATACAACATCTGCGCAAATTATTCCATAGTGATGAGTGTAGGTCTGTAGGACTAGGACTATGCTACGAAAAACTATAATCGTATAAATCTCAACACTAGACATGGTCACCCCCAAGATTTATGGGACTCCCCTGAGTTGTTTTTCGCCATAGTTTTCATCCGTCCCAATCCTATTGTATGGAGCCTTATTCTTGATTTTATATATATCTCTTGCTGACTGCCTGTGCTTTCAATCACACCTTCAACACATCTGAATGGCCTGACTCTTTCCATGTTTTTGTCCATTCATTGTAATATTCATTTTTATTCCCTTTCGTTGATAAAAACCTTCTTAAAACGTTTCTTTTGTTATAAATCACAATTGAAAATGCATTTTGGCTATCTTTTGTAAGTTAGTTAGGCACCTCGACCCTCAACGACCGCTGCCGTTATATAGTAAACGGGCTGACTACTTTTTATTGTCTTCCGCCGCCTCTGCCTGAAGAGTCTTTTTAGTTTCATTTCCTTCGAACTCTCTAGATGGCATTGCTCAGTAATTGAACGTGGGGACCGAACCTACGTATGAGCAAGGTTTAATTTTTTGAAGTAGTGAATGTTTCAGTTCATAAAGCCAGCAATATGTTCCCTTACGCAACGCGTTAGCTGCATGACTGAATCAGCGTGTGCATAAGCCAGAATACCTTTGAAATCATTGATCTTGGCAAATTGTGTGGATATTTATATGCATTGTTTATGTAGATATTTATATGTATATATTTATGTGAATATATATATATATATATATATATATATATATATATCACATATATTTAAATACATTCAAAACAGCTAATTATAACCAAATGGATTTGTTAAAAATCGGCTGTAGTGAAGTGGCGGTTCTAGCAGGAAAAACCGGGGGCTATATTCCCATGTGCCCCTAGTCAATGGCTGGAAACGTCCGACGAGCAAAAATAAAAGGTCATCTACTGTTATTATCTGGGGGCAAAGCTGAAATCTTGGGGGCCAAAGCCTCCAGCTCCACCCTAGAACGGCCACTGATATAGTGCACTAATGTAATTGTTTCTATCACCATTTCTTTTGCTAATCAGTGTTTCAAACTCCATCCACGATCAATCTAACAATAATGTTGTCTTTTGCTGTTGTACAGATTCGAATCAACGTGCAAATAGATCGACGTCAGTTTAAGCAAAGAACACAAGAACTGAGGATAGAATTTCATTGAGTTACTCTAAAAGGCGAATCCTTTAAAGAAGGTAAGCTTCAACGTTTTCAAAGTATGTAAGACAAATTCTTGCATAAACTTAGATGCTGCCTCAAGCTATAGCATGCTGGAAAGAACAACCACAACAAAGAACGAATCCCGGAACAAGACAAAGAGGGCGACAAAAAGACGTTGGGCATCGGATGATGTGGAGGAGTGGTCAGGAATGCTGTTGTCAGCATCTTCATGGGCGCCCATAAATTTTTTTCCAGGGGTCATAAGTTCATAACACAATTGCCACGGCTAATATTGGCTAAAAGTCAAAATATAGTTAGTAACGAAAATAATATTTGCAATTTCCATGGGGGCAAGTAACACCCCTGCCCCAATGTGTGGGCGCCCATGAGCATCATCCAGGAAAACAGGATAGACCAGAGGTTCTCAAATTTGTTAGGATTTCTTAGGTGGTGGTCCTTTAGAAATTTTTGTGATGACTCGCGGACCTTAAGAAATGTGAATTTTAAATTAACTGTAATTGACACATGGGCTACTACTACCTACTAGCTTTGTCAATCAATGATTTAATTAGAAAATTGCTAATCTTAGTCAACAAATTTAAATTCAAATGGACTCGACACTTTATGAGCCATCAGTGTGTTTTGTGTTCTGATGTATTGATGAGATATCTTGTGAAAGTAATCCCTTTACGGTCCCCCCGAAAACAGTATTCGTACAAGACAAAAGAAGTAGATAGGCCATATTCTGAGAGAAGAATCAAACCTACTAAGAGAAGTACTGGAAGGAAAGATGAATGGGAAAGCACAGAAAGGGCGACCGAAGGACATCGATGTTGGAGTGGTTGCTCGACTCTACGGAAAAAACAAGTATTCAGCCCTGAAGATAAAAGCTCAAGATAGAGAGGAATGGCGACACTGGAGTATGGAACCTGTCTTAGGACAGAGCACCTGAAGAAGAAGAAGATCCCTCTGAAACCGCTTGGGACCGTGGACCCCGGTTTGAGAACCATTGGGATAGATATTGCTGGAGAAATGAAATTCATGTTGTCGCCTCAGCCTCAGTTCGTGAAGGAAACATTAGATGATGCTGATTAGCAAGCACTTCCCTTCTTATATGCATATTCGTTCATAAATTATATGCGATCGATACCAATATTAAATATTGTCTTGTGCGTTTTTATTTCAGATCGACGTGAACGTCTGAATAAGAATCGATAAGCGACAAACACACGGAGAAAGTCTTCCGATTTTTTGAGAGGAAAAGAGAGGTGCAGAAAAACAAGTGAGACAAGGAAGCAAAAATAATTAAGTAGAAAGAAGATAAGAAACCTTGAATTTTTGAAAAGTTGTTGTGCCGAATGACTAGTTACCCTTCTCCAAGAGAGCGCTACCAGTTATGCAAGCACGATGGGAGGAACAAACTAACAGTGTTTCACGTTATGCAACTTCCGCTTTCCGTCATTGCTACATGTACTTAGGACTGATTCGACGGCAAGTCTTTTCCATCTGGTTAACCTATCTTGTTCTTGTTCCTGTTGTTCTTGTTCTTGTTTTTCTTGTTCTTGATCTTCTTGTTCTTATTCTTGTCCTTGTTGTTGTTGTTCGTTCTTCTTCTTCTTCTTCTTCTTCTTCTTCTTCTTCTCCTTCTTCTTCTTCTTCGTCATGTGCCATGTATTGCTACGTCGGCGGCCATGGATTTCCACTCTTCTTGAACCTATAAAACACTCGAAAACGGCGAGCACCAGGAGCAAAAACGTTTCAGTATGGAGCCCGAAATTCTTTCTATCTGCATACAATGTATTCCTATCCTAGAATCTCTCGCAAAGATTTCTTCTCGTCCATTTCTCTTTTAAATCAGATTAGAGCACAGTTAGAACTTTCTGACCGGCTTTATGGGTATCCTTATCTCATACGTCTTTCATTATCAACGTGAGCACTAGTTAATATTTTAATAATAATAAATCTAAATATTTGTATAGCTATTGCCGCTAATGAGCTGGCAGAAAGCAGCTTTGATGATGATGAGCACTAGTTAGTTAGACTATTAGTTAGTTTGACCCATTGCTTTTTTTCTAGGAAAAAAGGTTTGATAACTCATTTCACATCTTTTTTGTCGCAAGAAGCAAACAATTAGTAGAATAGCAGTAGGCCTACCTGGCATATTTATAATATAGGCCTATATAACGTAGCTCGTTGTTTTTAAACTGTAATTTACGCTGTTTCCGTGCGTTGTCACTGAAAAAAGAACCGATTGTAAGTAAAACACGCATTTATTGCATAAGCTATCGATATAAACGAATCTGGCAAAAAAGGTGTGAGAACGCCGTTCACGTGCGTTCCCACTGATAAAGCACTGGTTTGACCATTAGCTTAGCTATAGTTAGAATCTCAGTTAGTTCGGTCGTTATTTAGGCCGCTAGTTAGACCTTTAGAGTTAGCGATGATCTTGCAGCGCCACTGCTCAAAAATCGATCTCTTCTTGAGATCACGGAAGTTATCCACATTTTCTAACTTCGCTGTCTTGTCCGTGTTTGTCCGACGGCGCCATCAATATGCACGCCACCTGTCTTTGCGGCGGGAAAGGCACGACAACCTTACGGGTAATTCAAGAATGGGCGCCGCACTGCGTTTACAGGCATTTCCCTCATGTCCACACTCATTCACTCCATTCGGAGTGCCAACGACAATTAGAAGATCAACGTACTGGATGGCATCATCATTATGTCCCCGGGTAGAAGTTGGCGATGGCAAATTCTCTGCATTATTATTGCTATTATTTTATAAGATGGAAGATTTATAGTCTTCCATTTAAAATTGGAATTCGGGGAAATGATCAAATTAAATAGCACAAATTCCTGTACTACTGCCTGCTTGTAACTGGACCATGTTCGCAGATGCGGAGAGAGAGAGAGAGAGGGCAAGCGATCGAATGAACGGATGAGTGACCGAGTGAGTGAATGAGTGAGCGAGAACGATGTTTCAGATATGAGCAGTCAGTATATTAAAAATAGGCAAGAGCCTCTTCCTGGAAGACAGCCCTTGGCTCTATCTTCATTACCAAAATTGGGAATGAGGAATGGACTGGGCAGCGGTCAGCTGAACTGGCTGGCCGAGCGGTCAGTAGTCCAGTCCGCATCAGACCTAGAGCAAAGGGTTACACACCTCAGCCTGGGGAATTCCTTTGACTTAAATACCCTGAGATATTTCAATCTTGGCCGAGAGAAGTCCCAGCACTGCTACTTTCATAACAGAAAGGCTTGAGTCAGTAAGTCTTATTAATCGTGTTCCCTTTTGTTTCATTAAATACATTTGAATTCTGATCTTATTATTTAATATAAGTTTCCCCCTTATAATTATAATTATAATTATATATATATATAATTATAATTACAATGGGTTTTAATACTCCGGTTCTCCACCAAATTATAAAGGGGAAACTTCTATTAAATAATAAGATCAGAATTCAAATGTATTTAATGAAACAAAGGGGAACACGATTAATAAGACTTACTGACTCAAGCCTCTCTGTTCTGACCGGTAGCAGTGCTGGGACTTCTCTCGGCCAAGATTGAAATATCTCAGGGTATTTATAGGAATTCCCTTAGGCTGAGGTGTGTAACCCTTTGCTCTAGGTCTGATGCGGACTGACTACTGACCGCTCGGCCAGCCAGTTCAGCTGACCGCTGCCCAGTCCATTCCTCCTTCCCAATTTTGGTAATGAAGATAGAGCCAAGGGCTGCCTTCCAGGAAGAGGCTCTTGCCTATTTTTAATATACTGACTGCTCAAATCTGAAACATCGTTCTCGCTCACTTATTCACTCACTCGGTCACTCATCCGTTCATTCGATCGCTTGCCCTCTCTCTCTCTCTCTCTCTCTCTCTCTCTCTCTCTCTCTCTCTCTCTCTCTCTCTGTGTTACTACAACAACTACTGCTGCTGCTGCTAATACTTCTACCACTACTATTACTACTACTACTGCTACTATTACTACTATTACCATTATTATTGCTACTATTACTACAACTAGTGTACAAGTTGTCAAGTACTATTGCTAAATTTCTACTACTACTACTACTACTACTACTACTACTACTACTACTACTACTATAGTGTACAAGTTTCTTCAGAATTTTTCAGATACAGATCAAAGGAAGAGAGCAGTTTTTCGAGCCGTGCGCTTTGATGAAATCCCCTTCCCCTTTGACGAGCGTAATTCTTGAATAACCCAGAGCCCTCACATGACCTTGTGGGTAACCGAGGATGCGGCACGGGCGCCGGGGCCACCTGTCAGATCGGTCGATTGGCAGCGGTACGTCCGCTCCGTCGCCTCTGGCTGCGTCTCTTCCGGAGAAGGGCTTTCAGAGCTTCGGGTCCCTCGCGGCCTCGCCGCTTGGTCGTGTGATCGGCAAGGCGGCTCCCCCGATTCCGCTCGCTCTGACTGCGTCTCGTGCGGTGGTCGCCGCTGGACAGTTCTCGGACTATCAGTGCCCCGAGTTTTGTCAACAGTTTGAACCGGCCGTTCAAATCTTCATTTGACCTCGTATTTCGTGATCCGGTTGGAACCAAGGCAGTGACGCTCCTAGTAATAGTTTACTTATAGAAGCGGTCGCGTTTGTAATCAGTTAGCGCTAATTATATAGAAAGTCCATGTAGGCCTATTTGCTTTACGGTTGACTTCTTTACCGGGAATCCAGAATATTTCCGTCCAATTTGCAATTAGTTTCAGTTAAATGCACGGCAAAAGGTTAACTCAAGTATAGTATCGTTTAAGCTGGTTAATTGCACGTTCATCGTCGTCGTCGTCGTCATCATCATCATCATCGGCATCTTCATCGGCACCATCATTATCATAATAATAATAATCATCCATAATCATCATCATCATCATCATCATCATCATCATCATGGTGTGCCTATTCGAGCCACTATTTTGTCGTTATTTATCTCTATCTTCAGCCGTTATTTTCCTTTTTACGTAATTTTCTATGCTAGTTCAGTTTTCTTCTGTCCTCCAGCCACGTTCTTTGAGGTCGTCCTTTTGTTTCTGTTTCTTTGTATTTCCCTTTCAAGACATTTAGCGTTTGTTCTGTGCACGATCCTCCTTCTATGTCCAGAGCATACTGCATGTTATTGGTCCAAATTTAATGTTAAATAGAAAAATAACTGACATGTATATAAGACTTACTGCAGTAGCCGCTTGGAAGACGGCAGGGATTACAGAGTAACACGCTAGAACAGAACGCTAACGGAACGGGATCTCGTCCCGCAGGAGCCCTTCGGTCGACTCAGCCTTCACTCGCTAGAGGACGGTGGTAAAAGATGAATGATTTAGGCTACGAAGGAAAACGGAGAGAGAGAGAGAGCAATGGCAGTTTACTCCAGATTAGTGGCTTGGGTCACTTGTATCGCTGTTTGCCCGGCACACGGAGATCAGAGTCGGAACCAACGCTCGTTCGACTACGGGACTGACGTTGCCTTTATTTATTAGCCAATTGGGCAAGCATCGTCTAGTCTTAATGGCAGCCGTGTTGCAGAGTGAAACGACGATGGATAAATTTCTGTCAGTGTAAACTTTGGACAAGTGTGTGCCCTGAGTTTTATCTGGACTAGATCAAGTAAACGAGGATTCGAATGCATCAAAGAACGAATGATATTATTCCGAGTTTTCAACAAACTCGACATTGCTCTGATGTGCACTCGTTGTGCAGGATAATGATTAGAATTTTAATGGCAATAAATCTGAATATAACCAGTATGAGCAAACATATGAATTTTGAATGGCGAAAAATACTTTCAACAACAGCAGTATATAATGCAAATACAGAAGAGGTTCAAGAATTGAGTCCTAACATCCTCCATAGCAGTCCACACGTCGGCTATAGGGCCTAAATAGCACTTCACGAGAGCAGTTTGACTCGAGCGACGCAGCAATCGTCACACGCACTCAGAGTTTTCAACCAGGCAAAGGGAAGGCTGCCTTAACCCTGTCGATGCGTAAAACCGCAAAACCAGCTTTTGCTAGCGTTACAAATACCCGATAATCCGTTTTTGAGTTATCCATTGCTTCTGGAGGACATAGACCATTCATTGTTCGCTGAAGGACAACAAGCAATCATTGGACAATTGGATGTGTCAATAATAAAGGCACGCCATCCAATAGGGGCCAGACCTTCCACTTGCATACCACGCCCGCTAGAGAACAATGAAGCAAATTGCCGCTTTTGTGTCGTCTTGTCACAGAAGCAATTAAATGGACGGTCTCAGCCAACCCAAATGCCTGTAGATACGGTCGCATACCGTTCGTCGATAACGCTTTCAGCATCAAATTCCTTGGACCGGATAGCGTACGTCAAACAGGTGGCGATTTGTGGCCTGGAGCAGTGGGGAGGATATGTCGAGCTTGGGGGATTTAGTTGTTGGGGAAATGTAGCAGTGGGGATGTAGTTGTGGGAGGATGCAGCAGTAGTGGGATGCAGTTGGGCAGTGGGGAGGGGAATTCCCCATTCCCCCTACAAATTGCGCCTTGCTCTCAAACCACTAAGGAGGATATTCTATGCTAGAAAGTAAACTCAGTTCGTTGGCGGGCATAATTTATCCAGCGTAAATAATAATAATAAATATGTCTAAATTTCGCCGGAATAGTGACATCCCGTCTGCGCCAAAGCGGCCACGAATTTCGAATGCTACGGCACGTCGCCTGAATGCTGCACAAGCAGCAAAACTGTTGCTGGAAGCGGACAGTGACAGCGACATTGACGCTCTTAGTGATAATGACGATAGTATGGAGACCGAAGAGGACGATTATGCAATGGAGACTGAAATGGACACTGTTGCTATGGAAACCGAAAAGGAAGCTATTGATGCATATATCGTTGATTCTGTCAGGAATGGCTGTGATGGTCTTTCAGTAAACCAGATCAGCAAATTTAGGCCTACTGATGACAAGGCCACAACAGATAAGTGGGAATGGAATACTGTTGTGAACGTCCCAACTACATCATTCACCGGCCAGAGTGGCTTCAGGAATATGCTAGAGAGTCTCAGCCCGGACAGCAAAATGATCGACTTTATCGATTTATATCTTGACAACGAAATAATCCAGAAAATGGTTGATGCTACTAATCTGAGAGCATCCCAAACGAAAAGTAGTAAACCAGGTGATTACTGTGGAGATCTATGGTCTGATTTGACGGTTACAGAGATGCGTGCGTTCATTGGCGCGCGTCTGTCGATGGAACATTTGGTCATCAAACCACGATATACAGCGACTACTTCACCACCTCGAGTAGCCTTACTGCTACCCCAGGTTTCCGATCTGTTTTCACACGGGACAGATTTTTGTCCATCTGGAAGTTCTGGCACCTAGTGGATGAGAACGATGTCAATCTCAACAAAGCCGACAAACTGTACAAAGTGCGTCCGTTTATTGATCACATATTGGAAAAATTTCGTCACCACTACTACCCACGTCAGATGCTGTCAATTGATGAAGGCATGATCCCGGCTAAAAACCGTTTGAGTTTCAAACAGTACTGCACATAGACAAACCTACTAAATGGGGAATAAAGGCTTTTCTGCTTACTGACAGTGAGAATGGTTATCTGTACAATGCTGAAGTCTACATTGGATAAAGCACTGACGGTTCAGATCGCGCAGAACTTGGAGCTACTGGCAGCATTGTTCGTCGTTTGCTGACTGGTCTAGAAAATCAGAATCACACAGTTTTCCTAGATCGTTTCTACACGTCGCCTATACTCTCTTCAAGTACTTCATTGGTGGAGGTTTCCACGCATGCGGTACTGCCATGACAAATCGGAAAAACTTCCCGAAGGAACCTATTATTAGCAAGAAGGCGTTGACACGTGGTCAGCACAAGTTTCTATGTAGTGAGAACATTACTGCTGTGTTTGGTTTGACAAACAACCAATTTATTTTCTCTCTAGTTACCACGATCCATCGATGACGACAATGATCAACCACAAGAACAAGGATGGCACAGTGATTGCTGTGACATGTCCACAGCTTGTTGTGGACTACAAAAGGTTTAGGCCTATGGTTGGCGTAGACCACAATGATCAAATGACTAAGCTGTACAAACCGAGAAAGCACTACAGTTGGCCACGTCGTTTGTTCCTGAAGTGTGCAGTGTGGGCATGCTACAATGCCTACATTGTCGCAGGTCATTACATTTCTCATCGACCGGCTGGTTCCCGACCATACACATTTACTGAATTCACAGAAGATTGTGCTGATGGCTTGATAGCTGACTTCCAGTCAACATCTGGTGTCCGTCGACGTAGTGGTGCTGATGAACAAACCCGTCTACAGAATGTTGGTGTTCACTTTCCGGAACGTTCGTCGAGCGCAACTGGCAACAACCGATGTCGAGTTTGTCGCGAGAAGTTTCAGCGTTTCAAGAGAAGTCGCCCAGAAGTCATGGACAAGGACAATCCCCACCCATTGTCAAAGACAAGGATGTGGTGCTCACATTGCAAAGAATTTTTGTGTTCGAGAAGGCTCAACATGCTTCAAGGATTATCACATGAAAAAGGAATTCTGGCGATAAATCTCGAACATAAGCCAATAAGATTTTCGCACTTGACTCAGATTGGTTTACTTCTATGTTGCTTATTTTATGCTATGTCGACTATGAAATAAGGTTACAGAGTAACACATATTTTATAATTTTGACAAAACTTGCATGAAAACAGTGCTTTACTTTTGCATTATGAAACACTTGTGTAATGTATTCAAAGTGCCTATTATATATTATATTATATTATATTATATTATATTATATTATATTATATTATATTATATTATATTATGTTATATTATATTATGTTATATTTATATTATATTATATTATATTATATTATGTTATATTATTATGTTATGTTATATGTTATATTATATTATATTATATTATATTATATTATATTATATTATATTATATTATATTATATTATATTATATTATATTATATTATATTATATTATATTATATTATATTATATTATATTATATTATACAGTACTATACTATACTATACTATACTATACTATACTATACTATACTATACTATACTATACTATACTATACTATACTATATTATATTATAGGCACTGTGAATACATTACAAAAGTGTTTCATAATGCAAAAGTAAAGCACTGTTTTCATGCATGCAAGTTTTGTCAAAATTATAAAATATGTGTTACTTATATTAACCTTATTTTATATAGTCGACATAGCATAAAATAAGCAACATAGAAGTAAACCAATCTGAGTATAATATTATATTATAAATCTTATAGGCCTATGTTCGAGATTTATCGCCAGAATTCCTTTTTCATGTGATAATCCTAAAAGCATGTTGAGCCTTCTTCGAACACAAAAATTTTTTAAACAAATGTGAGCACCACATCCTTGTCTTTGACAATGGGTGGGGATTGTCCTTGTCCATGACTTCTGGGCGACTTCTCTTGAAACGCTGAAACTTCTCGCGACAAACTCGACATCGGTTGTTGCCAGTTGCGCTCGACGAACGTTCCGGAAAGTGAACACCAACATTCTGTAGACGGGTTTGTTCATCAGCACCACTACGTCGACGGACACCAGATGTTGACTGGAAGTCAGCTATCAAGCCATCAGCACAATCTTCTGTGAATTCAGTAAATGTGTATGGTCGGGAACCAGCCGGTCGATGAGAAATGTAATGACCTGCGACAATGTAGGCATTGTAGCATGCCCACACTGCACACTTCAGGAACAAACGACGTGGCCAACTGTAGTGCTTTCTCGGTTTGTACAGCTTAGTCATTTGATCATTGTGGTCTACGCCAACCATAGGCCTAAACCTTTTGTAGTCCACAACAAGCTGTGGACATGTCACAGCAATCACTGTGCCATCCTTGTTCTTGTGGTTGATCATTGTCGTCATCGATGGATCGTGGTAACTAGAGAGAAAATAAATTGGTTGTTTGTCAAACCAAACACAGCAGTAATGTTCTCACTACATAGAAACTTGTGCTGACCACGTGTCAACGCCTTCTTGCTAATAATAGGTTCCTTCGGGAAGTTTTTCCGATTTGTCATGGCAGTACCGCATGCGTGGAAACCTCCACCAATGAAGTACTTGAAGAGAGTATAGGCGACGTGTAGAAACGATCTAGGAAAACTGTGTGATTCTGATTTTCTAGACCAGTCAGCAAACGACGAACAATGCTGCCAGTAGCTCCAAGTTCTGCACGATCTGAACCGTCAGTGCTTTATCCAATGTAGACTTCAGCATTGTACAGATAACCATTCTCACTGTCAGTAAGCAGAAAAGCCTTTATTCCCCATTTAGTAGGTTTGCCTTTGAAGTACTGTTTGAAACTCAAACGGTTTTTAGCCGGGATCGTGCCTTCATCAATTGACAGCATCTGACGTTGGTAGTATAGTGGTGACGAAATTTTTTCAATATGTGATCAATAAACGGACGCACTTTGTACAGTTTGTCGGCTTTTTTGAGATTGACATCGTTCTCATCCACTAGGTGCCAGAACTTCCAGATGGACAAAAATCTGTCCCGTGTGAAAACAGATCGGAAACCTGGGGTAGCAGTAAGGCTACTCGAGGTGGCGAAGTAGTCGCTGTATATCGTGGTTTGATTACCAAATGTTCCATCGACAGACGCGCGCCAATGAACGCACGCATCTCTGTAACCGTCACATCAGACCATAGATTTCCATAGTAATCACCTGGTTTACTACGTTTCGTTTGGGATGCTCTCAGATTAGTAGCATCAACCATTTTCTGGATTATTTCGTTGTCAAGATATAAATCGATAAAGTCGATCATTTTGCTGTCCGGGCTGAGACTCTCTGGCATATTCCTGAAGCCACTCTGGCCGGTGAATGATGTAGTTGGGACGTTCACAACAGTATTCCATTCCCACTTATCTGTTGTGGCCTTGTCATCAGTAAATTTGCTGATCTGGTTTACTGAAGGACCATCACAGCCATTCCTGACAGAATCAACGATATATGCATCAATAGCTTCCTTTTCGGTTTCCATAGCAACAGTGTCCTTTTCAGTCTCCATTGCATAATCGTCCTCTTCGGTCTCCATACTATCGTCATTATCACTAAGAGCGTCAATGTCGCTGTCACTGTCCGCTTCCAGCAACAGTTTTGCTGCTTGTGCAGCATTCAGGCGACGTGCCGTAGCATTCGAAATTCGTGGCCGCTTTGGCGCAGACGGGATGTCTCTATTCCGGCGAAATTTAGACATATTTATTAATATTTACGCTGGATAATTTATGCCCGCCAACGAACTGAGTTTACTTCCAAGCATAAAATATCCTCCTTAGTGGTTTGAGCGCAACGCGCGATTTGTAGGGAGAAGAGGGAATTCCCTCCTCCCACTGCCCAACTGCATCCCACTACTGCTGCATCCTCCCACAACTACATCCCTCACTGCTACATTTCCCCAACAACTACATCCCCCAAGCTCGACATATCCTCCCCACTGCTCCAGGCCACAAATCGCCACCTGTTTGACATACGCTATCCGGTCCAAGGAATTTGATGCTGAAAGCTTTATCGACGAACGGTATGCGACCGCATCTGCAGGCATTTGTGTTGGCTGAGACCGTCCATTTAATTGCTTCTGTGACAAGACGACACAAAAGCGGCAATGTGCTTCATTGTTCTCTAGCGGGCGTGGTATGCAAGTGGAAGGTCTGGTCCCTATTGGATGGCGTGCCTTTATAATTGACACATCCAATTGTCCAATGATTGCTTGTTGTTCTTAAGCGAACAATGAATGGTCTATGTCCTCCAGAAGCAATGGATAACTCAAAAACGGATTCTCGGGTATTTGTAACGCTAGCGAAAGCCGGTTTTGCGGCTTTACGGGTAGACAGGGTTAATTGGCCTTTGCTTCACAATTTTTGGAATCTGCCTGGAGCATGTTCGTTTTCGTGGACTGGTTTGACCATGGCTGCTTCTCCTGGAATCGCTACGAAGCATCGTTTCATGACGATTCTTTTCTTACCTGAGAGGTAGGTCCGTCATTTCTCGAAATGCTATGATTATATCGCAGCGTTCGTCACTGCATTTTCTCATGCTGTTAATTTTATGATATATTCGAAGGCTGGTATTTAAAATATCAAGATAAACATGATAAATATCTGTCCATCACTTTGAATCTGAGTGTAATGCAGACACCTGCAAACCCTAAATCAAACTGTTCCGTCGTCGGTGAACTCTCGAGTCTTTCCTTTCGCTCGTTAATTAGACGTTATATTTTCTAGAAAAATTATAAAATTATTACATTTATAAAATTAAAAATGTTTTGATCAGAATCCGTATCGTGAATATTTTCGAGGTTATTGCATCGCCATGTACACGGCGGCGCAAAAAACCGGACTATAATTATTAAATGCAAACCTAAATGTGACTAGTCCGGGTTTTTTGCGCCAACCTATAGAGACTGCTGCAGCCATTTATTGCACAACCTAGCACATTTCAAATTGATCCGCGTTTTTGCGGATTTATCCGCCGCTTTCATAATTTATGTATGCCTAAATACCAATCATTTCTACCGGATTGTTTTGTGTAGTTTCTATTTGGTTTGTCTGTAGACGCTATTCGTGGCTATTTTGTCAATATTTAGGCTATTCTGTCATCGCGTGCAAGCAAGGGATCATCGTGCATTCTCTTACAAAGAAACTGATGAAGTCTTCATCCCATCGAATCGGCTCTAAAAGTAATTTACGGTAATCCATACACCACAAATTATTCTGCTTAGGATAAACATGTTGTCTGCGAATTATTGATTTAGGCTTCTTTTTACTTTCTATTTTCTATCGTTCGCTTCGTTTTCCTATAGAGTAGAATGCGATTTCAGCGCTCGTGGCAACTGATAGACCCCCTACGCTTTTCTCTTAGAAATTAGAAATGGCGCCCACACGCTGAGGTCATTTCGTCGACCCATTCAGTCGCGACGCAACTGGTTTGGGGACAAATATTCTGAATAAGTTCAGCTGGCTTTATGAACTGAAACTAAGGTGTATTAACATTAATATTAGTATCTGAATTTTACGTGGTTTAGTAGGATTCCTCGTGTGTGGAAAACCACTGTCGTTCATACATCCCTCTATATTTCCAACTTCTGTAGACCTACATTAGGCCTATGTCCGCTACAGCTGTTTACATAGAAATATAGAGATTCGCTTAAAAAATAAATTCTATATAATTGCCAAATTTCAAATAAGGAGTGAGTTGCCAAATAAGGCAATGAATGAATGAATCAATCAATCAATTAGGTGCTATAGTGTCACTGTTGTAATGCCCTGGACACCAGCCGATGACGCTGCAAGCCAGTGCCGTTTCAAAACGTTTGGGGTCCATAGGCATTTTAAAAAATGTAGAACCACAAAAAGCGTTGATGACCTTTATTGCTCGTCGGATTTTTCAAGCATCAGAAAATCGAAGATCAAGCAACAAACAATTTTTTCCACCGGCCGCCGTCGTGACCCCTAGTCTGTCGCGAGGCCCTATAGGCACGTGCCTACCATGCCTATGACTTGAAACGACCCTGCCGCAAGCACGCAAGGCAACTAAAATGCAGTCATTCCGGGTCAACGCTGTGGCTCGTCAAAGATCCTCCCGAGAGGCAGACGACGGAATTGCTGGCGGCAAAAATAATGATCATCCGTAAAATCGATATTTAGAGAATCTTGGACATTGAATGCCCTGAGAGGCACTGACGTGAACTTGGATAAAAAGTGGGTGCCAAGCCCTTTACCCTTCCCCTTCCCTAGCATGGACTCTCAAAAAGTGAGGGCTCGAGTCCATGGGTCTAATAGAAGTTTACGTCTATGCCCTGTGATGGCAACACGCATTATAGTGTGGTACTAGGGCAGCAATGTCAATATTCCTGCAGTCTCAGCTATGTTGCCTGAATAGGCCTATTCTCTGCAGTTATAAAGCATCGTTTATGAAATAATTTGAGGCGTAGACATTGCCGATATATTCGAACGAGTGCTAATTTCAGTCGATAGACTTATTTTAAAATAATTACTATTGCGATATTGTTTGCGTCAGTTGCTCGTTTCGAAAATCTCCATTGCTGTGCGTTGTTTGCTAGCTGTATTTTTCAACGTTACATCATATATCCAGAGACGAGGTAATCTACAGTTCTACACCATTAGTTTGCATAACGTCTACGGACTATACTAAAGTAAGGTAAAATCTCGTGGATTTCTATAGCGCCTATAGACTACTCGAGCAATGTCCTCTTATAAACCGGTTGTTCAAGGACATCAATGCTTAAGCGTAGATTTAATTATAATAAAGAATTGATCGACAGAGCCGTGTTGATAAAATCATTGTTAATATATCTGATTACTTACATTACACATTGGTGTTTCCTGTAATCCAGTAATAAATTCCATGTTAGACCTAAGGCGATTAACAAGACGAAATCTAAGCATACCAAGATTTTGTTTTATACTACATCCTCGACCAGCTAACGTGTTAGAATTCAAATTAAATCGGGCCAGGTCTGGAAAATTCTGCGATTTTTAAGCTAACAAATAAAATGACCATCCAGTGCTGGAATACTGAATGTTATTACTGCACTAAGAGCCCCTGATCCTGACACAGGTCACAATTATGGTCACATAATTATATTAACTAGCCTATATTCCTAAGTAAAGCCTTGTCTTTTCTTTATGGCTGTGGTAATAGTTCTGTTTGCATCATAATGTGTTCTGCTTGTTTGGCTTGTATTTATTTTGTAAAAAAAGATTATATATATATATATATATATATATATATATATATATATATATATATATATAGAGAGAGAGAGAGAGAGAGAGAGAGAGAGAGAGAGAGAGAGAGAGAGAGAGAGAGGCTACCTACCGAGCATTGGCGCCTTAAAACCGGTTGTTCAAGAAGGACAGCAATCAATAAGCTTCTCTGGCGCCAATATCATAATGCCCAGGGCATCAGCCAATGGCGCAATATATATATATATATAATACAGTAATATTAATCTACTTACTACTACACATTAGGTAAATAATGCAGCAGCAAATAAATGCAACTCCAAACGGTCGTACAACTCTTGTATTTAGACTTCGACAAGCGCTTACCTGTATATTTACAACTGCTCAACTGTTTCAGACAGCAACCACCGTGGATACAAAAGATATTTGAAGAAAAACGGTAGCTTGCTTTATTATTATTTGATCGCTACAAGTTCAAGTCATCAATTATGTTATTCAGTATTGTCTTGACCGTCTCGATTAATCATTTCAATCTGCAATTACAGCGCACGACTTAATCTGAAATGACTAGGCCTATACCACATTTTGTTAAATTTTACTTTTATACGTATTGTATCTAACATCCGTAATAGTACAGTGGACGAACTGACGTTGGAATAGAAGGATTCTCAACCTTTATAGTGCCGTTTTAATTTAATTCCCCACTGGAGAAACGGTAAAATTAAACAAATAAAATAACCATTTACAATCAAAATGTTCAGTTATTATTTAATTGTCTCCATGTCTATTAATGATATTATTATTAAAACAACTAGTACGTTAACTACCACTGAGGAAATTTTGTACAATAACAAGAAAAGAGACAACCCCATATTTCTAATGGTCTCATTTCGTCATTTGGGGTCGCGACCCACAGGTTGAGAACCGCTGGAATGAAGGATGTACGATTGACAGTGGTTTTAACACAGAATAATAGCCTATTAAACAAAATAAAATTCATTTATCATTACAGTGATTGATTGATTGATTATAGTAGTAGTTAGTAGTAGTAGTAGTAGTAGTTAGTTAGTAGTAGTAGTAATATATATTAATATTATTATTCTTTTTATTGTTGTTGTTGCTATTGCTATTGTTATTGTATCATTATTAATATTAATATTATTATTATTACTATTATTATTTAATTCGGACTTGTTTTGAAAGGAATTCCTCTCTTTAACCAAAGGAATTTTATTCCCAAGAGTGCATCAAACTCTACTGTAGACTGTATCATCATCTATGATGCCTCTAGGCGAATTATTGCCTTCCTCTTCTCAGAGCCCTGGTCATCTGTATTTATCGCTGAGGTAGAAGAGCGAGAGTCGAGAAACTATCAGGAGAACAGAGACAGACGAATCGACATTAGGAAAATCACGAGGAAAATTGTTGAGAATTTCTGTGTAGAATTTCCTGTACTTCCGGAATGACCGGAAACGTAGGAGAGTCGGTCGGGTTTCGCCGTTTCCGCTTTCGGTGGAGTCCTGACGATGCTCGCTTCCGTTTGTGTATCACGGCCGTCTAGAAAAACCAAAATACAGTAGAGCTTCGTTATAGCGTATACTCTGCTATAACGTACCACAAAAAAAACTGCGCCGTGACCTTCGACAAGTCACCCTTAACTGCTCGGCACTTTGTGAATGACTTAACGTGTGTTAACAGATATGTAAACTTAATAATAATAATAATAATAATAATAATAATAATAATAATAATAATAATAATAATAATAATAATAATAATAACAATAACTCTCTTACGATTTATCTGGACAACGGCGTCGTTTGGACTTGTCCTTCTATCGCTGAGCAATCGCCTTCCTTCGATAGCATTGTATGTAGTCAGCTTCTGACGGCTTTTAGGTGAAGCAGCAGCTAAAACAAACATTAGGCTATGCATGCTAAACGTCTCATATAATTGTATTTAGACCCACGGCTATACGCTAGAGCGGAACGCCGACGGAACAGGATTTAGTACCCCTAGAGCCCCCAGAGGAGCCCCCGTCCCAAGGTCGACTCGGCCTTACTCGCTAGATGGCGGGGGTAAAAACGAGGAGCTGCGTTAAGCTGCGAAGGTAAAATCACGGGTTCCGCGAAAGTAATGGCAAACTATTCCGGATTAAAGGCGGAAGAAACCCGTGTCGCTTCTTGCCTGACACCGGAGATCAGCGCCGGACCCTACGCTCGAATTCGAGCATGGGCGAAACCTTTCTTTACTTTTATCTATGTTAAGAGGCAATTTGCAGCCTTTCACAGTGACCCTGTCTAGAAAAAAAATATTTAATTTAGTTTTAATGTTTAACCCCTTAACTGGGGAATAAATCTGTAACTCAATGTAAACTGGACGGCTCTGAGCCGTCGTGCCCGGTTAAGGGGTTAAACAAAGATCAAATGCACAGAGGTTTAATACGAAACTCCTAATTTAGGCTATAGGCCTATAAATATTCATGTTCTTAATATACTTGTTCTTGTTCTTGCTCTCCTTTCTATTACTGATGTCGGTGATGATGGAAGTCTTCGATCGTCTGTTCTTAAGCTAGACCTGAAAGTCGTCTGCTTGGTGACGTCACTAGTTAGAAGTATTGATGAAATTGAATTAGAATTATTGGCAGATGTTTCTTGCGTCTCTAAAAGTCAAACATCATAGGCCTAATTAAATTTTTTTAAACAATAGACAATATACAGGTAAACGCAAGATATTTCAGATAATTTAAGTAATTAGATCCGATGTAAATTAACATAACGTAGCGCTTATACTGAAATGCTATAAAATGGTCGCTTGCTTGATATGTCTGTTTAAGTTTTGTCCTCGATGCTGGTCTAATGAGCCATGGAGTATGGACGACTATAAACTACATGTACAGCTGTACATATTGAAATGGTGCACCATCGGCTGATGCCCTGGGCATTATGATAGTGGCGCTATAGAAGTTGATTGTTTAATTGAAATGAACAGCCGCGAAAAACGTTGACCCTTGGTGGTAGAAAAGTCGGATTTTATATTAAAGATTGCAGTGGCGTAGCCAGGATTTTCCGAAAGGGAGCATACAGCCATTCCCAAATTCGAAAAATCTTGACAAGCAAAAAAGGTCGTCACCTATTATTTTGCTTGATTAAGTTAGTTATATAGCTATATAACTAACTTAATCAACAGTGCCTATACAACTATATTGATATTTTTCTTTGCTTCTTTTTCTTTTTTGCTACTTAAACCAGATTTTGCGCCCACAGAATAATAATACGCAATAAAAAAATTTGGGCCGGCAACTAAGGGGAGTTTTAACCCCCAAAATTCCCTTGGCTACGCCACTGAAAGATTGTCACTCAAAGCTTCCAAGATGCTCGTAGTGCTAATGCCGAGAGCATGAGCGGCTAATTTGTTCTACAGAAGAGTTGACAACTTGACAGAATGAGAAATGGTTGTCACAAATCTATCACGAGTACAGGGTAACTACCGCGGTCCGTTGTAGAAGCAACTTGTTCTCATTAATTACGCCCACTAATAGAATTAATTTATTGCCGCATAGGCGTCAATGTGCCTAACGATTTCCATTTTAGATGTGACTGGTTTTTCGTTATGTACAAGGTGGCGCAAAAAACCGGACTAGTCAAATTTAGCTTTGCATTCAATATAGTCCGGTTTTTGCGCCACCCTGTAGTATAGTGACTCAGGATAATTAAGGTATCTTTACCCGTTGGCCGACAACAGACTCTTATTGTTAGCTTCATGTTCTGTTGACGACACGCCCCGTGATTGCGATTGTCTAGACCGTCCCAAGCTCCGGTAGATGTCGCTAAAAGCACAAAAATTATCATAAATAAATCGGTTGCACTGTCTTGGAGAGGGGGTTTTCTCTTTTCCATCTCGAAATGTAAGCAAAAATTATCGAAGATAAACAGTTTGGAGCAAAACTTAAATCCACTTAAGATAATTTTTCGTCTTTATGCATGTGTCATCTTCTATAAAAGGGTTGACAGTAATTTTTCTTCACTTCTCTCTCAATTTATAATTACTCTTTTTAGGACTAAATAGTTCTTGCTTGTTCAGACAAAGATGTCATCCATCCAGCTTCTTTTCCGTCGTACTCTTCCGTTGTTCCTTCCATTCTTCCGTCCAATATTATCAATGGTAGGTCTCCGGTCAAACCTTACTGATGTGGCCTGCGTATAGGACATTTATTTTCATCCTGTTATTTTCCATTTCCACGTCGCTGTTGTTTGGCTTCTTTCTAGGACTCTGATCGTTTGTTATTCTTGTTCACCCAGCTGATAATTAGGAGTCTAAATTGCATCTTATTTATTTGATTGCAATTTACCGACATGAAACGTACAAAAGGTCGATGACGAAACTGCTTGAAGAAAGCCTTCCTGCAAAGATGGCAACGTAACGTGGGACGAATGGGTCACCAATACACCATCGGTCAAAGGTCCAATGGATAGCGTGGGTCATTTTGGGCGACCCCTTGCCATCGGGGCCGCCGAAAGGGGGCAGGTGAGGGGCAAATGCCCAGACGGCCCGGCGATCTGTAGAGAACCCGAAGCGAAAATCGAAAAAAAAACCAATATATGTGTGACTCACTCATGCAATTGAGCCGACTTTATTTCGTAAGTAACTACAGTATAGCCCACTCACTGATGTAAAAGTAAGAACCTCCCTCCTGATATTCGTGAGCGTTCGGAATCGATTGAAAAGGTTCGAACAGAATCGTGAAACGTTTTCGCTGATGCGGATTGGTACAGTTGAGAATCGGCGTCGCAGCACTTCGCGGATGAATACTGCATTCTTCGTACTCCTTACGACTCACCTTCAAGTCACACAGGATAATACAGCATGCCCGTATGCCTAATGATCCCCACTCTAAGTAATAATTAACCTCTTAACTGGGGATCCCGGATATATCCGTCCATTTTATACATTGAGTTACAGTTAAATACACGATTAAGGGGTTAATCGAGGGAAGAATCTGTAATATCCTCCAGTAGATCACACAAATGACATCATTGGCGTAACTACCGGGGGAGCACGGGGGCCGTGGGGCCCTACGCATTTACAAAGATTCCATGCGGGCCACCAATTAGCAGCCGGCGGGACACATGCGGCCCGCGGTTGGCTCACTCCTGGTCAGAACAGTAACCCTGTTTTGTTACGGCATCAAGAGTTCGAACGTTCGGCAGCTCTTACCATGTAGATGGTGAAATGTTCGCGCCATTCTCGACTGTCCTCCAGAATGTCCGAATAAGGACAGACGAAATCGATGTCGTCGAAAAGCTTGACTTCGATCACGTGATCTTTCATACTGGACTTAAATCTGAAATAGCAACAAAACACGACAAACTGAACCAAATTCAGTGCAGACACACGTATATACGTATATATATATATATATATATATATATATATATATATAATACAAAATTACACACACGCATATATATATGTATATATGTATATATACGTATATATATATATATATATATATGCGTGTGTGTAATTTTGATTTATGCATAGTGATTAAAAGGTAAAGGTAGTCCCATACTCGAACGAGCGCATGGTCCGGCGCTGATCTCCGTTTACTAGGCAAGCAGCGACGCAGATGGCTTACGTCATTAATCTAGAGCAGTGTTTCCCAACTGTCTATAATGGGTCGCGGGGTAGCACAAAATTAGATTCAAAAGTGTCATTTTCTAACCAATGCAACAATGTCACAAACCTTGAAAGTTGCAACTTGCAAGTAGGCTTAGGTTTTAAGAAATGTATATGCCTGCAATCCGCAATACACGGCTTATATTAAAATGATTCGTGTTTTATCCCATTAGAGTTGACAATAAGTTTGCAGGGTGGCGGCATATCATAAAGCCGCTGAATTGGTCGCAGTTCCAAAAAGTTTAGGGAAATTAGAGGCCTATAGTACTTTTCGAAATTAATCTTATTTCCCAATAACGCAAGGAAAGCGTATTCCGACCATTTTGCTCTGAAACTCCGCTGACAATAGGGAATCTGTATGATATGCTTATTCATAACTAGCGGTTAAGCGATTTTGCCATATGGGATTTTTAAGACGCGTTACAAAGGTATGTTTCTGGCAAAATTTAAAAAAATATAATTTTCAATAAATTTCAATTGCCATCTCTCTCCGTTTATCTTATCTTTGGCGAAAATATAAATAATTCTGCCTAATATATTTGCCATATTCTCATTCGAATTGAATCAGAGCTTTTGTTTTGCCGTTTTTTTCAAAACTCAAAGATTCTTTCAACTAACATTCGCCAGATGGCCTAATGCATTTTTATATATTCTGCGCGTTCTTTGTCTGTCTGTCTGTCTCTGTC
Source organism: Metaphire vulgaris (assembly GCA_018105865.1). NCBI lineage: Eukaryota > Metazoa > Annelida > Clitellata > Crassiclitellata > Megascolecidae > Metaphire > Metaphire vulgaris. The sequence goes on along the minus strand of CM030860.1, from coordinate 7,775,609 downwards.
TCCATCTCTGTCTGTCTGTCTGCCTGTCTGTCTCCCCTCTCTAAGTACTTGTAGACCTCTTCTGGGCTTGTATGCGAAGAACAAAAAGCAGTCTGAAGACTCTGAATAGCAAAAAAGACGCACTTTTTATTGACCTTTTAGACGAGATAGGCATCTTCACCTCGATCTCATCTTTGCCACCATGCCACGACGCCGGTAGACTCGGAAATATTGCCCAGAAATCCACGATACATAGCCACCGGCCACTTAAACGCAACAGATCCAATCTTCATCCAAGTTCACGGAAGGCAACCAGAGCTCACGTGTAACGGTAATCAAGAGTTTACGCTGCACGCTCTCGTTTCTAAGAAATTCTGAATTCAAACGCAGATGGCTTCGCAAATTGATTCGTGTCTTTGTGCAGCGTCTAGGATTTTTCCCTCCATGATGAGAAATTAGTTGTTCTGCCTAATCTCACTGACTCGCTTTTTAAGACCAAGTCAAATACAATAGATTCTTACGAACACACACACACACACACACACACACACACACACACGGAACCATAACCAGATTTCAAAAGTTTCCTCGCAAAACATCTCTTCTTCTCTCTATTACTATATATATATTTATCTATTCTTATCTATCTCACAATACATTTCAATATATTTCAATATATTTCAATATACTATCTATCTATCTATCTATCTATCTATCCGTCCATCCATCCATCCATCCATCCATCCATCCATCCATCATCCCCTTGCCGTGTGAAAGGTATGCTAGATAAAAGCTATGCACCATATCTCCAGATAAAGTCAAACCATCAACGTCTACTCATAATGGCAAGTTGGCAACTCATAAGAGCAGAAGACGAGTACTTTGACCGATCTGCAGATGCACGAGATGGTTCATATGCACGAGATGGTTCATTCCACACTTGACTTTGAACGATGCATCCAATATATGCAACCTAATATTGCCAACCACGCAGACAAGTCTACTGTAGGCTGTAAGGTACCATCCTATATTAAGAAAGTAGAAAAAGTCTAGAGTCAAGAGTCTAGAAAAACGACTTTTGAAATATCGCACCAGACCTTTAGCTTATACGTTAATTTAAAATGTGATGAAATGTTATGACTCGTATCAAATGAGTTTGCAAAATTTTTATAGTCTCTCATCTTTATCTATGTTTGTAAACGTGTCTGTAAAAACTCTGTATGTCTCTGTCCCTGTCTGTCTGTCTGTCTGTCTCTGTCTGTCTGTCTGTCTGTCTGTCTGTCTGTCTGTCTGTCTGTCTCTCTCTCTCTCTCTCTCTCTCTCTCTCTCTCTCTCTCTCTCTCTTACCTCAATCGGTCATACTGCGGTGTGTTTCAAAGGCTTCGCCTGCGCATCTTCTTAGAAGTAGTAAACAGAACGCTCACCAAATTAAGTAGTTGTCCGTTCGAATATAAACAGAGGTCAAATACAACCTATACAGGTCTGTTTTTGTTTGTGCGAATAAAAGCAGGTCCGTGTATCAATTAAAACAGCGCATGTTCCATCGGCGTTACAAACCTGACAAACACGATAATTATGAAATTGACCAACGCAGTAAACTAACTGGGTACTTACACCAACCGGAATAGCCACGGGGAGGGGGGGAGTGAGCTCGTAAATTATTGGCTAGTGAGTCAAACCTTAAGGTGGTACTCGGACTTAGCGAAAATATATTTACAATTTCAGTCATTTTCCATTTCTAAAGGTGCTATGGCGTCACGCATAATGAAGTAAAATTCAGAGTGTCAAATGCGTAACAACCAGATTTCTAAATATCAGAAAACGTTTAAAAAAATATAATAATAATAATAATAATAATAACTAATAATAATAATAAATAAAAATAAATAATAAAATAATTTTAGGATTTTAAATGGTTTAGTAAAATTTTTAACTTTGTTTAAAAAAGTCACTCAAAACTTTCTCAACGCAAAAGTGGACCGTCTCAACTTTCTGTCATATAGCTGAACATCAATTCGTGAAAAGATTCGTAGAGATATTTGTCATCTGTTTTCACATTTCAACAACGTGAATCGAGTCGAACGTTACGCTGGTGAATATAGCGCATTGTTAGGAAATCGCTGTTTAGCCTCCTATACACAGATTGAACTTCTACGGTTAGACCTACGACGTCGTTCAATATAATTGCGACCTCAGTTTCTTGTTTCTGGTGCATAAATAATTATCTAATTAACATTTATGCCGAATGAGACTAAGATGTGTCTATAGGCCCATATGGAATAACCTACAACAATAATAACATTATGACTAGCAAAGACGACAGCCATTATTGCCTAACCTAGAATAAGTTTTCATATTTCATCATCATCATCATCATCATCATCATCATCATCATCATCATCATCATCATCATCTTCTTCTTCTTCTTCTTCTTCTTCAAAAAGTCCCAAGACAGGTTCTATACTCCAGCGTTACTCCTCTCTATCTTGAGCTTTTATCTTCAGGGCTGAATACTTGTTTCTTTCCCTAGTGTCAACATCCACTTTCTAAATCGATGTCCTTGGTCGCCCTTTCTGTGCTTTCCCATTCATCATAATTTTCGTAATACAATAATAATAATGCATAATAATGTACGTACACAGATGCATAATATATACATACATACATACATACATACATAATAATACATACATACATAATACATACATACATACATAATATACAGTAATAATACAGTAATAATAATATTCCGACATAATAATAGTGATGGGCAAATAACTAAAAAAATATTAGTTAAACTATAATTAAATTTCAACTAAAAATAAGTAGTTAAACTTTTTTAGTTGCTAACTAACTTTCTAAAATAGTTAACTAAACTAAAAAATTTAGTTAAACTTTTTGCAACTAATTTTACAACTATTTTTCATCTGATTTCAAATATGTGTTCAACGAAAACAATTCAAACATAGACGATGCTGGCAGCATCAACAGGAAATCAATGAACCATTGAATTAATTAATCATTGATTGTCTATTTAAGTCTTAGTCTAGACTGCAGGAACACAAGTTTGTCAAGAGTCTCATCGCTTTACTTTTGGTCGGCAAAAATAATTATCTACTGAAATTCTTATGCCGTCATTATGAGCTTGGTTTGAGTCCTTTAACTTCAATTTGACTTCTTAATAACATTATGACTACTAATTCATTTTCACTTTTCCGTTGCTAGAAAAAGCTTTTATGATGTAATTCAATATTGTATATAATTCCAACTAAAGATAAACGACTCATCAAAATCATAATTTCTTCTTACCAACGAGATCAAAGATCATAAATAAGTAAAAATACACTGGTCTCTGTCCCAAGATCAGTTCCATATGGTCCAGTCGTTGTCATGAAAAAATACCCAGAAAGGAATTAGATAAAAGGGGCTGTAATTTCGGATCACCAACTTTCCGTTTTTAGTTAAACATCCAGTTATTAATCGATTTTTTTAGTTAAACTATCACTTTAACTAAACTATTTATATTTAATTAAACTATATAAGCTAACATGCAAAAAAGTAGTTAAACTTTTAGTTAGCAACTAATTAGTTAACTAGTTGCCCATCACTGCATACATACATACATACATACAGTACATACATGGGCGTTTCATAGCAGGAAATCCAGTAGCGTAGTTGAAGATATCTTGTAGATTCTTAAAGGAAATAATTATTAAGACACGAGAGAGATCTACCAATAGCATCCGGTCAACGGGGCGTCTAATTGCATTGAGGTCAGAGTTCATTAGTTACACGACTCCCCCACGCCCCTAATGCCTCGGCGCTGACGAAGACGAGGGTGGGGGGGGGGGTGGGGGGAAATCGTTCGCCTAATGAGGCGCTCTGAGTCAACGCTCTTCGAAACGTTTGAGCAATCGGCGGTGAAAGGTTCCTTCTTCACTTGGACTTTAGAGCCTTAGACGCAAGAAGCAGAGTGTTTGACAAGTCGACGGCAGGGGCTACGAGGTCTTCCTTTTATATGGCGTCTGCTGTCTGTCTCTGTCTGTCTTTCATTGTCTCAGTCTACGTATCTGTCTGTCTCTCTGTGTTTCTGTGTGTCTGTCTGTCTCTGTCTCTCTTTTTCTGTCTCCGTCTTGTCTGTCTGTATGTCTCTGTTTTTCTATGTGTCTGTCTGGTTCTCTGTGTCTGTTTCTGTCTGTCTTGCCTGCCTGTCTGTCTCTTTCTCGTTAATTTGATGGGGTTTCGGAGTAAGAGTGATCGAAGATGGGGTGTGTACCGATGCCATTAGGACTTAGCAGCCGATGGGAGCTAATCAAACCACGGATAGTTCTTAAGTTAAGTTGATCAAGAGAGAGAGAGAGAGAGAGAGAGAGAGAGAGAGAGAGAGAGAGAGAGAGAGAGAGAGAGAGAGAGAGAGAGTGAGAGAGAGAGATTTGAGAGTGATGCTGAAAGGATGTATCGCAGTCCATCTGCTTTCAAGCGATGGCGTGAATATTTTAAAACTCAATTACTAATCAATTGATGAACGCTATAGATTAGAAGACAACGCAAGTAGCTACCACACTTAGCCTCTCTAGTCTATACGCATTATGTAATACAGCGCGCTAATAAGGAACACATGGCAATTTGGTCAGAGCAGTGATTTGAAGCTTTATCGAGAACACGTGCAATTCTACCGTGCAGGTTTATTACACAGGCGAAGAATAGAATAGGCAAACAAAGCTGCCGTGCTTTGGGGGGGGGGGGGAAATTGTACTTTTTGGAAATCTCTGCGTTCCTTTCTCGCGCACTCTTTCAAGGAAACTCTTTCGTTGGAAGGAAATCTCATATCTTTCATCTAATTCCCGCTGTGCGTTAATACGCAGAGAACCCGTTAAGCACAGTTCAGCCTAATACATGTATATGCATCGCTTCATAACGCGCGTCCATGTCGCTTCTGTAGCCTGCTGGTTTTTGCATCACATCTAACAATAATTGGAAAGCCGTGTGTGTGTGTGTGGGGCGTACCCAGGCACATGCGCAGTTTATCTCGAGTGCGTTCCCATAACAACAACCGGGCGACGACTGCTCTTGTTCGCCAACGTCACGTGCCATCCAGAGAGAGAGACGGAAGGTTTTTTAGAATTTGAAGCAGAATTTTTTCGACAAGCGACACCGATTTCAAGACCGCACCTGGCTACGCCGATGTTATCAAAATCAAAGATCGGTTATGCCCGTCCAAACCGTGACCCGTCAAATGCGCGACCGACATTTGCGCGACCGACATTTGCGCTATGTTCGTTGATATAATACGCGCTTTTGTCGGCGCGCATTTGTCGATTTTCCGTTAGCGCATTTATCGTCGCGCAAATGTCGAACGCGCCAAGTGTCTGTGCGAAAACGGGCGCGCAGATGTCGGGGTAGACCGTTCAAACTGCAGTTTCTCATTCTATTTAGTTGTCTTTTGGTGATGTTAATTTCCGAACGAGCAGTGTTTATTCTAGCCACCTTGACATTGGGGGGATTCTGAAATGTTTGAGGGACAAGGTCTGAGTCTCCACACTTTTGGGGGAAATTTCCATCCCCCAGCCAACATAAAAAAAAATTGGGGATTTTTAAAACTTTGGGGGGAAATTCCCCCCAGAGAAGGCCTAGGACGAGGGCCGAGTGCCATACTTCTGCATACCAAACAAAATTATATAAACGTATATACTGTATATATGCAGTATATATTTATATGTATATATGTTTATATATTATAAAATTTATATATAATATATATATTATAAAATTTATATATATATATATATATATATATATATATATATATATATATATATATATAATGATCATAAATTTTATGAAGACGAAACGGCCACGTTTGGCCCCATATTATGGAGATAAAATGCATCAAAATCAAACGGAAATAGAGACAGCAAAAATATACAGCTATAAACATCAAAGTTTGAATCTCTGAACGTAATGGTGCGAGACAAAACTATAAACTATATAGGCCTAGTCTCGACGTTTTGCGGTCCACCACAAAAAGCCCTGCTTAATATTATTAATCGAGTCCATTTATATTTGGCGAATCGCTGGAATGTTTGCCATAACCAGAACATTGCCGCTATTAACACTACTTCTAAATTATTGCAAATTGGGGAAGACGAGGAGAATCTCCTCTATATCCAGCCACTATGCAGCACAGGGTGCATCCGATTAGAGATTCACTTCTAAGCGGCGTTTTGTTGGCATTCCAGCCTTCGACCAGACAGAAATCCTGTCTTGTGCCATAATTCACCGCATTATTTTTGAGCTACATGTTGACGTTTTAGCGCCACCTGTGTTGCATTAACGAAACTAAACTAACTGCCGAAAGGAAGACTCTAGATTTTTAAAATGGTTTTGGCTGATGCTCGACGTCGAAATTAAAGGCAGAAACCCTTTCTTCCTTCTTCTATCAAGTTATTTGACGATCGCATGCAAGCGCTTAGAGAAAACCGCAAACTACAGTATATCAGTATTTACAGTAGAATTTGAATTTCGTTATAACGGACTCGGTAAAAGAGTATACTCGGTTGTACAGCATAACGTACCGTAATATACGGTCCCGTGTGATGGGCTATCGTATTGGATGGCATTTTATATAACATACCAGTGGCGTAGCCAAGGCGGTTTGCGGGTTAAACCCCTTGGTTGCCCGACAAATGTTTTTAAAATTTCGTATTATTATTCTGGCGCTAAAATCGGGTATTTAAGGTAGCAAAAAAAGAAAAAAACGAAGCAAAGAAAAATATCAATATAGTAATATAGTTGTACGCACTCATTTACCCTAAGCCTATATATAACTCACTTAATCAAGGAAAATAATAGTTGACGACTTTTTTCTTGTCAGGATTTTTATAAGTTGGGAATCATGGAAATCATACCCCCGTTTGGGAAATCCTGGCTACGCCACTGTAACGTACTCAATTTCACAGACAAACTAAGTGCGTTGTATAACCAATTTCTACTGTATTTGAACTTCCTCTAGAAATAAGTTGAATCGGTCTTAAATTCCGAATCTGCGTTTAAAGTGTGTAATTATTATTATTATTAATTATTATTTAGGGAGCGCGTGAAATCCTGGAATGTAAGCACCCAAACTCAGCGTCGCGTACGGGCAATTTTCCGGGGAATTTCGCCCCCTCAGAAGTTTGACAACCTCCATAATTTAGGAAAGAACGAAAGGAGGAAAGGATTTAGCGGAGCAAATAATTAATTATTCTTTTGATAACAGCACAGTGCAGAATGTGGCCGAGACCAAGCAAGGACTTCTCAATGCATGGACCAAGAGTGGATCAAGGAATTCAGTCTGGAGGTCGCATTTCCGTGTTTCTCCACTCAGGGGCGTAGCCAGGACTTTGATTTGGTAGGGTATAAATATTTTGGGTGGGGTGGGTATAAATCTTAACTATAAACCACATAAAAAAACGTTAAGTTGGGACTGATTTTTTTGGGGAGGGTATATATACCGATATCCCACCCGCCGCTACGCCCCTGTCTCCACTCTACCTTCCTTGCACCGCCCTTCCACCTGTATTGACGCTGCCGGTAAAAGTAATTGAAACCATTGGTACAGTGCATGGGACGAAGACGGAAAGAGACGGTGTCTCCTTACATTCTTTTAAAGAGGGGACGACGTTCTCCCACTAATTTTTTATTTTATAACTTATACATGTATATAATTTAGTTATATTATAGGAGTATCCAGAACAATCTCTATGATCACTGATCTATGCCCACCAGCAAGAAATCTGCTTCTGCCATTGGCGTCTATTAATAGACAACAATGGTTTCTATGGTTTCTGCCCACCAGTGGGAGGAGCAACCGGACCTTGTTGGTAAACACTGGATACCCCTATTGCTATTAATTAAATTTAATAAATATTTTTACTATTGCGTTTTTACTTACTTACTAAACTTAACTGTCCCTGTAAGCCACACGTTTCCTGTTGACCTATAAAGTCTACGAGGCAGCTACTGGAGCTTTAACTGTCTATAGCCGCTTGATTAGCCGAACTGAGACATTCACAATGCCGTTATAACGAACGGGGGAGGTTATAATGGGGGCGGTCATGACGGGACGGCTACCATCTAATACCCATTTGGTTTTTCTGTATCAATACTATTTTTATAACCTCTCGAAGCTATTCAAATTAAAAATTCTACTTGTATCTGCTGTAGTTACATTTACCGCAAGACCATCAACGGACAAATGAATGCATATTAAGTCCAAACCGCCAAATGTTAAAATTCAGATGACATAAGCATGCTTACTTCAGCAATTTACGCGCCGGAAATTACAAGTCTAGGCCCAAAAATAAAACAGCCGTAAAAAGACCGGTAGACCATATACTGCTGCTGCTACTACTACAATACTACTACTACTACTACCACTACTACTACTACTACTACTACTACTACCACTACTACTACTACCACTACTACTACTACCAGCGGCTTCTATCTACTCACTGACAAAAATACACCAATTACAAATTCTGTTAATTTTCTCTCCTTGTAGACAGTACTAGTAAGATTTTCATCCTTTGTGTTACTACTACTATCAGTCTCGGTTGAGTTCAGATTAGTACTAAATATCCCCACTACTACTGCTACTACTGTTACTGCCACTACTATGCTACTACTACTACTACTACTACTACCACCACCACCACTACTACTACTACTACTACGACGACGACGACGACGACTAACTGTTTGCCAGTCAAGCATAACGGGGAGCTTGAGTGCATGTTTAAAAATCTGCTATAAAGTAGGGAGAGGTTAAAGGGCGAAGAGACATTCCTAAAATATGAAACCTTAGACAAGTTCATGACTTGGTTCATATGCATACAGATATTCAGGCTATTTCGCTAGGATCCCATAAATTGAAAATCAGACGTACGTAAATAACAATTATGGCAACCCAATGCCATAATAAATGTTCTGTTTTTGCTTATGCGCCAGCTGTGCCCGACAACGTATACAACACTTCATTATGATTGTAATACGTCTGCCCGTCATAAGTGCTTACGTTGTGCTTAATTGCCTTGCGTGCTTTCAACTACAAATATCTTGTTTCACGGCCCCTATAACATTTCACGGTCTCCATAACAGATGAGTGTATATTTGGCGCCAAAGCCACACAATCGAGAGCTTTCTTTGCGACATCTGAGAAGCGCAGTTTGAAGCTAATTTTCAGTGAGTCAAGTATTTGCATCGTCCAAATGCCTTCGCTCCGTGGCTAATTAAGCCCGTTATCTGATAGCGTGTCCGCACGAGGGGGTATCATGTTCTGTCCTTTAGCTTTAACTAAAAGTTTGTGGACGTTTTGTAAGAGAAAGTAGGGGACCAAGATGATGTATGTGTTATATTAGGACAACACTAAATTATCATGAGTAATAATAATAATAATAATAATAATAATAATAATAATAATAATAATAATAACACTGATTTATTTCCAACAACAACAACAAAACATCATACCAGCTGCATACATAACTTACGTAAATCAATCGCTCACATTAATCATTTATTAAAGCATAGAAAAAATTAAATAAAAAGAAAGAGTAGAAAACTACAGTAGATACCGTATAATAGTAGGCCTATAATATCCACAGCTAGGCAGCTTTATGTGTATGTAGAAGAGCACAGTGTTTTACACAGGTTGTGAGGATCCTCCAACCACTAAATTCCCCCTAAAAAGAATCCCATCACTGACGCAACTTTGAAATGTTAAATTTTAAACAGAGAGCCGAGGACTTTAAAACAGACGCGGGGCAAAGGGGTCTGGCGTGTTTCCCCCATTTGTCCCCCCACTTGCGGATTTCTCTGTAATATCTGGAGTATTGGGCAGTTGCTCCAGTCAATAACAATAATACTGTCTTTGGTCTGACTTCATTACAGTATAGCGTCATTGATAAACCCTATATAAACTTTATATATTAGTAAGTCTAATAAGTTAAATACATGTAAATGATGAACATCAATATTAATTGCTAGCAATGTGGTTTTAAAAAGAAAGAAAGAATATGCTTGGTTAATGCTAGCTCCTGATGTGGTGGTGGTGGTGGTAAGCACTGCTGTATTTGCTTGCTATCTGTAATTAATGGTTACATAACGTTATCGATCTAATGTTCATTTTGCAATACGTTCAAATGGTAATAAGCCTACTTTATTTTACGTTTCCAATAAATAGTCCTATGTCTTTGAAGTTCGAACTTCGGAAGTTTCTCTAATGTCTAACGTCTATTGAGCCAAAGGTTGTCGGGTCCTAGAGTTAAATCGGGGCCCTTACCGGTTGCATTTCTTACGATTTGAGTCATTTTATTGTTCTTTTTGACTGTAGGTGGCCCTGCGCGGCGCATATTGTTCAGTTTGCAAAGAATATCACAAAAGCGGACAGTTGCCAAAGGCAGTTGATGGCACATTTATAACGAAGCCATTTTCAACGTGTAATAAAAGTACGGGATCAAATCCAAAGGAGACAATAAACTCCGGAAACATGATCAAAGCCGGTCGCACGAAACAGCGATGAATGCTAGATCGGGAGGAGAGGTAATGCGCAAGACAAGCAAAACTGTTTTCACAATGTTATATGCTCAGCCAGAGGCCAACAAGAGGAAACCTGAAGTTTGTTATTGACATACTAGATGCTATCTACTTCCTGGTGGTCACCTGGTGCTTAATGATATGTCGCATCTGTCAAGTAGACACGCAGTTCATGTCACTGGAGACTCTGAGACTCTGAGACCGTATCTCATTAATTTTATCATTTTAAATTTTTGCATTGAACTGTGTCTCTGAGATTTAAAAAAATTCATTCGCCTCCAGCCACGTAGCGTGCAGAGGGTGGACCGGTGGGGCGGTGGCCCAGGGCGCCGACCAGACGGGGCGCTAAAATTGATTCGGCGACCTTTTTCTGCTCGTCAAACAGTTTTTATCGACTTGGCCCCGGACGACCACCACTCTCTGCACGCCACTGTCTTCAGCCAAGGCAATTTCCTCCCAAGGGCCTAGAGTCTGGATAAAACACCGGAAGAGCATACAAACTCATATAAATGTACCCATAAAATGGATCAACTTAGAAAAATATTTTCTTATTTGACGGATTTTAACTTTGCCCGCTAACGAAAGGAAAGCGAATAGCAAGAAAGAGATTGATAGGAGAAAAGTCGGGAGACAGACAGACAGACAGACAGACAGACAGACAGACAGACAGACAGACAGACAGACAGACAGACAGACAGGACAAACTCGGTTATCTGTTAATGTCATTTCGCCGGAGTAGACTACAAAAATAAGCAGTTAAGATTAGTGACCTTTTCTATCTTCCACCGGGTCTAAAGTTCCCCGTTAGTGGATAATTACCCGGCGGTGCTCGTGGGAAAAACCAGAGGTCGCAACGCGATACGACAAAAGACAAATGGTTATGCAGGCAAACGGAGACGCGCACAGAGACGGACAGAGACGGATAGAACGGGACAGCCGGAACGACCGACGGAATCAGAGACGCTGAGAGAAATGTTAACACAAAAATCAGACAAAAATTTACGTCTAGCATGTCACATGATTTGATGTGATTGTAAGTGTTTGTCTTAAAGAGGTGGCCACTAGATTTCACTCCATACCACAGCTACTTGTAACAGTGGCGTAGCCAGAATTTCCGGAAGGGGGTTTTGAAAAAAAAATTCGTCAATAGCCGCCAAGGGGGTTTCACCCAAAAATGCCAAAAATCGCCTCAAAAATAAAAATTGCATGGGAATACATTTTTTAAAAAAAATTTTCGCCGTCCAAGGGGGTTAACCCCCCCGTGGCTACGCCACTGACTTGTAACTCTAGTAACGGGCATTTACGAATAAGCCAGTTTCCTACTACTAGCCAGATGGCCGGTGCTAGGTATAGGCGAAGCAGGCGGTTGGCTTTTTTGGGGGAAAAGGGGGCGGCATTTTTGGACTAAAATATTTTTCCTATAATAGTTTTTGACAATTTTGGGGATACGATTCTGATAATATTGCTCTGAACGTACTTTGAAATGCCTAAAAATTGCGCTGCACTTCTATGAACACTATGGATATGGGTCTTACAAGTGACAAAGTTTGTCATTTATAAGGGGCGGCACTAAATTATAGTGATAATAATACTGATAATAAACTATCTATACCGTGTTCGTATAAGTGTATTATTAGGCATACATTGTTTTGGGCGGCAACATTACCTCTTGCCTATTCAACAGAAACTCGTCGGACCCTGTCCTGCAGATATTTTCGAGAATTTGCCCGCCTCTCTTCCCTCTCTCCCTGTCTCCCTTCCTTGCTCTGCAAAAGCTGGACATATTCCCAGTCAACGATCAGCCTCTATCTTTATTTGACGCGATGCTAAAAGCCAGACGTGCAGATCCTCAACGCGCGGTCCAGGGCATATCGCAACGGATAGGGTATGGACGACGCCTTCCACTCGAAAAGCCGAATGTCAGCTCAGACGAGCGCTTAACTCACGAGAGATAATGTGTTTCGTTACCGTTACCTGCTCTATATATGGCACCGTCTCGTCCATCTACCGGTTTTCCGGTGTACTCTCTCTCTCTCTCTCTCTCTCTCTCTCTCTCTCTCTCTCTCTCTCTCTCTCTCTCTCTCTCTCTCTCTCTCTCTCTCTCTCTCTCTCTCTGTTTTTACTTGCATCGGTAGATGTCTAAGTTGGTCAGTTTACAAGTGGAACTACAGATACGGCGCTGATGGCATTCCGCATACTCGAAAGTCGCACGATAAGAGAACGCTGCTTTCAGAAACTGTATACTTCAGCAGGCTATACTATACATGTACTTGAACAGCAGTCATATATATATATATATATATATATATATATATATATATATATATATATATATACTATATATATATACTGTATAACAGTCATGCGAGCGAGGCATGGAGAGAGGAAGACAGATACACACACACACAGACAGAGAGAGACAGATAGGCTGATGGAGGGAGAGCGAGAGAGAAAGAGACAGACAAATACAAACAGACAGATAGAGAGAGACAGAGAAAGAGAGACAGACAGACAGAAAGAAAGGACAGAGACAGAGAGAGTCCGGAGAGAGAGTTGTAGCTGTCAACTTGTTTTATTTAATTCCGAAATGCAACCACCGACAGACGATTATTTAGAGAATTCTATGGTCTCGGTGATCTTTGACTTGTGGCTGTCAATCCAAGTGACAAGCTAGACTGATTAGTGCATATGTGCAGCGACACGCACAAGGTAAACAGGCGTTGGGGGATCTGTACTTCTTCGAAGAAGGTTAACACGATGCGGTAATAAATGCCCAATATTATTCCGACGCTGACCGAGGAGTTAGGTTGATCTGAGACCGAATGCCTGCCTTAAATAGGAACCAGTTTCGATGAAACAGCAGTTAAACTTTATATAAATACACATCACTGAATCACTCTGTTCCCACGCAGCCAAGACAGACTCGTAACGCCGTCAGCCGTTTCGGACAGAGGCGTCATTTGGGGGGTTTGGGGGGTTGGGGGGGCGTGGCCCCCCAAAAAATGAAAATATTAATTTATAAAGTATCAATGTGCAAAATATTGCAAACATTGCCAACAAATATTAAAAAATTGCAAATTTTCCAACATTGGCCCTAAAATTTGCCAAAATTGCTCAAAATTTGCAAAAAATTTGCAAAAAAATTTCTCGCCCCCAAGAAAAGTGTCAAATGACGCCACTGGTTTCGAAACTTGGCAACTGACATATTAGGCCGTTTTTGTAAATAAATAAGTGCAGATGTCTCCTGGTTTTTGTATAGAATCAATTTATCATTTTCCATGTCCAATAGGTTCTCGTAAGAGAAGAGTCGCTTTGACCTTAACCCTAAACCGTGACATTTTGTCCGCGACATTTTGTCCGTGACAGTTTGTCCGTTTACATTTTATCCCCATGACATTTTGTCCGTGACATTTTGTTCGCGGACATTTTGTCCGGCCACGTGGCTTTACACGTCGCAGAGATGAAAGGACAGAGTTTTCAAATGATTATGAAAATATTATGATATTATTTTTACAATTTTTATAGCGCTGTGGGTAGCAAGGAATAAGGCCGAAGACATTTTGACAAGCCTCACTTGTAGAAGATGTGAAGGGCAGGGGCGGCCCGTCTGGAAGATTCCGTTGATGAATCAAAATAACAATAAAATGTTCGCTAAAGAATGGTTAAAAATGTCGTTCAACATTGTCGGGGGCCCGGGACACAGTGTAGTCGTCAACGATTTCCCAAAAATGTTGGAACCGTCAACATTTATAATAAACCACTTCAGCGGTTTCTGTAACGTTTGTGAAGCAAGCGACCCTTCGAATCAAAATAACAGAGTTCGCTTTCGTAACATTGTAATATCAAAAACATGCATCGCGCCATCTGCGGTTTTGAACGTTGTTTGAAATATCAAAAATCGTCTGAAGTTTTTGAATAAAAACGGCAAAACAAAAGCTCTGATTCAATTCGAATGAAAATAAGGTAAATATATTAGGCAGAATTAATAATAGTTTTGCCAAATAAGACAAAAGGAGAGGAATATATTTTAAAATTTATTGAAAATTATCTTTTTTAAAATTTTGCTAGGAACATAGCTTTGTTTCGCTTCTTAAAAATCCTATGAGTATGGCAAAATCTCTTAACTGCTAGGTCAGTGTCTCGCAAACTTTTTACCTCGCGGCACACTAAACAGAACAAATTTTTTTCACGGCACATTCTTCATAAAATTACAAAACCAACCAACAATTTATTAAATTGAGTGTTCTTTATTAAGGAACTGCCGGGTCTGCAGTCACATATAATGATATGTAGATGTAACAAACGCGAAAGTAACGTTCATAGACTGTAGATTCTCGCCGTTGTTTTCCTTAGTGTCGTTTTCACCTTGCATTTTCTCAGATCTTGCCAAAAATTTATCCATTTCAAATTTCATAGGGCTAAATCTCGGTAAAAGCATCAAATTCAACTGTTACTATACTTATAGTTACCCTACTATTGCAACATCTCAACACATGCAATGTAATAATTTCAAAACGGTAATTGGGTCAAATGTATCCTTGCGCGCTCAGACGCTGTTGTTTTTACATTGTAAAGGTCGCAAGGACGGTGACGTCAACGAAAGACGTTAATTTCTGGCAGTTATATCGTTGCGCGCGCAACGTTATATAAAAAAATGGATGTCCGATATATTGTATTGTAGGCTGTGCCGCAGGCTGGTGTGAGGTTCTATCTATGAATCATTTTTACACTTGCTCATCCGGCAAAATTTTTAGGAAGGGAACAAAAAAATTAAAATAATAGTAAAATTCTGAAATTCTTTCACGGCACAGCTGGAATCTCTAGCGGCACACTAGTGTGCCGCGGCACACAGTTTGCGAGACACTGTGCTAGGTGCATCTCCAAATTCCTAAAGAGATTCTCTATTGTTATTGGAGTTTCAGAGCAAAATGGTCGGAATACGCTTTCCTTGCATTACTGCCAAATAAGATATGGCTACTGTAATTTTTAAAAGTACTATAGGCGAGGTTTCCAAACTTTTTTGGAACTGTGCGAGTGACGTCAGCGGCTTTGTAACATGCCATGACCATGCAAACTTACTGTCGCCTGAAATTGGGCAAAAGTTTCATAAAACACTAATCATTTTAAGATAGGCTGTTTATGGAGGATTGCAGGCATATAAATTTCTTAAAACCCAAGTCTACTTACAACTTTCAAGGCTTGTGACATTGTGGTATTGGCTAGAAAATTACAATTTTTAATCTAATTTCGTGCAACCCCGCGACCCACCCGACCAGTGGTGTCAAAACCTTGGCCCGCGGGCTGATTTTATTTGGCCCGCGAAAATATTAACGTTTATACATTTTTTACTACAAGTTTATGTGTGAAATTGGCTTGATGTATAATCTTGTTTGGCTTGAAAAATTGGTTTCGTGCAGAATATTTTTGGATTTTAAAAATTGCTTTGACGTAGAATCGTACATCCTGTATTTTGCAGGCGTGACAAATAAATGGAAGATCGTAAATCTTTTTTTGGTTTTGAGTTTCGTTGGTGATGTTGACTGAACCATTATATCGACCCACTTTTGGATCGCGACCCACAGTTTGGGAAACACTGGTGTAGTGTAGGCCAATAAACAACGTATTAAGACAGTGTTGCATACAGGTAAGATCGGAGGTAATTTTCCAAAATCTTAGACACCCTGAAAATTTCAAATAACTAAGTTAAGCCTAGCATTTCAGTGTGTAATTATTCAATTGCAATTTCTCATCAACCCCATTTAAACGATAGCTCACGACATCACGTTTTACCATAATTTATTATTATTATTATTATTATTATTATTATTATTATTATTATTATTATTATTATTATTATTATTATTATCATCATCATCATCATCATCATTATCATTATCATCATTATCATCATCATTATTCTAAGTTTATCGTATGTGTGTTGAAAGTTCCGCCGCGGAAGGTGACTGCGTAAAGTCTCTGGAGTGTCACGGATATTCGTTGTAGAAGAAAGGATGTCTCTCTTTCATCTCCAGATTGTCGCATTAGAAGACCGCCGATTATTATTATTATTATTATTATTATTATTATTATTATTATTATTATTATTATTCAATGGCGTCGAGAGGGGATGCGGGGGTGCGGACCGCATCGGGTGACACCATCTAGGGGGGTGACACCAAACAAGGATGACCTTTTTTGCTTGTCACGGTATTTGAGAAGGAAGAGGTCCCAAGTCTAAATGGGTGACCACGATTTTACCGCACTGGGTGACACCAACCCTATCTACTGTTGACTATTATTATTATTATTATTATTACCTTATTATTATTATTATTATTATTATTTGGTAGTAAGTAGAAGAGGTCCCAACAATAGTAAGCAGTGGGTGACAGTGGTGGTGGTGTGGTGTAGTTAGTAGCAGTGTAGTAGTAGTAGTAGTAGCAGTAGTGTAGTAGCAGTAGTGTTAGCAGTAGTAGTAGCAGCAGTAGCAGTAGTAGCAGCAGCAGTAGTAGCAGCAGTAGTAGTAGTAGTAGTAGTAGCAGTAGTAGTAGTAGTAGTAGTAGTAGTAGTAGTAGTAGTAGTAGTAGTAGTAGTAGTAGTAGTAGTAGTAGTAGTAGTAGTAGTAAAATCAAAGTGAAAATACAACCAGAGCATAACAGGTGTTTCCGCCGCGTTTCCGACTATTCTATAGATGCTAAAAGCGTTCCTTCTTTGCACTTACATGGGATTCGTCGAGTTCCAGGTGACCGGCGCCAGGCTGTTCGTCTTCACACGACTCGGTTGAACGCCTTGGAGCAACACCAGCGCCACGAATCCCACCGCAAACGCTACGGAGCGCAACAGGAATTCCACAGCAGCGGCGGCGTTCTCGTAGGTCATCCCTACCGGTGCAGTGTTCCACAGTGTCCGCGTATAACGAAAGATGTCTCGTACACGTACATAGGTGCAGATGTGACCTAACTTGAAATTGGCATCGCGGCGATTCGAGCGAGCGGCGAATGGCCGCTGCCGTTGTGGTCTGTGGACGAGTCCCGTCAAAGCGAGATGATGCTGCGAACTAACGACCGTTTTCGTCCGGTCATTTCGCTCGAAACGGTCCTGGCTAAGTAAGGCGGCTCCTTCTCTCAACACCCGTCAATCGAAGGCGGAAGGTTGCGATTGGCTGCTGAGACTTCGGCGAGTATTAGCCTAATGCGGCGAGGCCGTCGGAAATAGGCCTAAAAGATGGCTTTAATTATATTATTAAGGTCGGGAGCGTCCGCCTTGTAGCGTTGGCTTTCAAAGTTCAAAGGGTTTTATTAATAAAGACCGCAATCTAAGAGACTCTTTATTAAATCGAGCGCCATTTAGAATCCAAAGCCTTTCTATATGAAGTGTATCTATTGCCGAGTATAGGCCCTAATGCATCCGGTGGAATTGAATGGAAGCGAATTCTAACTCGATTCCTTTCTCGAAAAGTAGTCGTAAAAGCAGTGGTTAAATTACTTCTTCAGACTTACCACCGGATCTCCTTATTTTTCCTCCGGCCACAAAAAACGCTTTTATTCATTTTAAACGAAAATTTAGAGTACAGTTAACGTTGTATTTTCTTTCCCCATGCATGTAAAGTGCTAGAGTAAACAACGAAAGGTCACAACGAATTAAAAGTACGTTCCGGATCTCATGCTAGCCGTATCGGGTCTCTTGCCAGTAATACACTAATTATTCTGAAGAATATGAATTATATGATGATGATGATGATGATGATGATGATGATGATGATGATGATGATGATGCTGATAGTGATGATGATAATGATAGATGGCGATGATGATGATGATGATGATGATGTGGATGATGATGATGATGAGTGATGAGATTGATGATGATGTTAAACGATGACGATGATGATGATCAGTGGCCCAGAGTTGAGGTTAAACTGTTCGACCAAATTTTGTTTATTGCATGCGTAGACCTAATTGCGTGTATAGTTGTATACGGGCTCATTTATCCATATAACTCACATGCAGGGGCGTAGCGACGGGGGTGTATATCGGTATATACCCTTCCCCCAAAATCAGTCTATACCTTAAAGTTTTTAATGTGATTTACATGTGGTTATACGTGGTTTATATGGTTTATGTGGTTTATAGTTAAGATTTATAACCACCCAGAAAATTTATACCTTTCCAAATCAAATTCCTGGCTACGCCCCTGCTCACTTATTAATTAAAGCAAAATAATAGGTGACGACCTTTTTTCCTTGTCAGGATTTTGTCCAGTGATGGGAACAACCATTATGGTGACGACCTTTTTTCCTTGTCAGGATTTTGTCCAGTGATGGGAACAACCATTATGATGACAAACCCTGGTTGAGAAAGGAGGAGCCAAACACATACACACACACACACAAACAAACACACACAAACACACAAACAAACAAACATAGACGCCCATCGTCTTTGTCTTTGATACGGACGCGTCTATAAACAAACACAACACACACAAACTAAAAACTTAACCCCCTGTAGTCCCACGCCTAACTAAAACCTATGAAGCCACGATAAAATGTATGACTAAAACTTAAATTTGACAGTTCATCGTGAAAACAGCCACAGAGGCCTATAAGAGAAGCACCATTCACTGTTGCACAATGCAGTATCTGACGATTAATGCTCTTCTAGAATTTAGACGAATAGGCTACTGAGAGCAGTTCTTCTCTGGAATTATTTTATCAATAATCACTGGCGGATCCACATGGGTGACCCGGGGGCCCCGTGCCCCTATTGAATGCCTGCCCCAGTGGCCCCCTGTTGTGACCCTATACTTACTGCTACATACCTATCAAAAATGGTTGACCCCATGCTTAGAATTTGCCACCCCAACGTCCCCCCACTTGCCAAATCCTGGAGCCGCCGCTGTCAAATAATTAATCTATACGCATACAGCAGACGACATTTAATCCAGTGTTTAATATAGGCCGTTTCCGGGGAAATTGCCTTTCCCCACCCGGAAATTTCAACTTCTCCCGGAAATTTTGGCATACTACATGGACTAACAACAGCCCCCTAGCAGATTTTCTCCCGGATTTGTCAGTTTCCCCCCGGCTTTGTCAGTCCCCCCCGGAGTCCAGGAGTCTAGATTAAACACTGCATTTAATCGTATGTCGGCGCGGATGATGCATCGCCTGCTAAACACCTCGAGTGAAAGGAATGAATGATGAGCAGCCATCTTGCGTCATCTGTTATCCCATATATCTCAACGATACTTTTAATGACTCCTTCAAGCGTAAACATAATTATCCACGGCACATTCCACTGACCTCAATACAGTATTACTAAACTTCCAACACGTGCGCTCTGTTTTCAGCGAACGCAACACTCACTCACAATAAATCACAACCATATAGGCAATCGATAATAACCTTTACAATAACAACTCAATTTGATCCTCTGCATGTACAGAGGTGGACAGAGGGTCAGAAGGTTAA
The DNA here is from genome assembly GCA_018105865.1 of Metaphire vulgaris. Taxonomy (NCBI): domain Eukaryota; kingdom Metazoa; phylum Annelida; class Clitellata; order Crassiclitellata; family Megascolecidae; genus Metaphire; species Metaphire vulgaris. Next base: position 7,755,583 of record CM030860.1, on the reverse strand, counting down.
TGCAGCACTTGCTTGAGGATTTGGTAACACTATTCCGGATGTAGGCTACTAATACCTCCAGTGGCGTGTAGAGAGTGGCCGACGCCCGGGGCTAAGTTGTCCAAAGTACGGCTACGAGCAAAAAAACCCAAAAACCCGTCATCAGCCCCCAAAATGGTATGACAAGCAAAGAAAAGGTCATCGGGTCAATTTTACGCCCCTTGGTCTGCGCCCGGGGTCACTACCTCCCGCTCCCCAGTGTTTATTCTAGGTCTTTGAGGAGGAATTTCCCCAGTTTTAAAATCCCCCCAAAATTGCATGTGTTGGCTTGGGGATGGAAATTTTCCCCCCAAAAGCGTGGAGAGACAAATCTTGTCCCCCAAACATTTCAAACTCTCCCAATGTCAAGGTGGCTAGAATAAACACTGCTCGCTTCCCCTCTACACGCTACTGAGTACCTATTGTCTATTACTACGTAACGCATCTTACACCATGGACTTCGTACGAAATTCATTATGATTTCTGGACATGACCCTAGATCAGGGTTTCCCAAACATTTTGGAACTGAGGCCCACTTTAGCGGTTTTGTAACGTGCCGCTACCCTAATTATAACATGTAATATGTACATGTAATGTACATGTAATGTACATGTAATTGTAATGTCCATGCAATGTACATGTATGTACATGTAATTATAACATGTAATATATGCATTATAACATGTAAATGTACATCTGTATTACCACTGAAAGTACTAAGGCTTATGGAAGCATGTTTTTGTACAACTGATGATTAATACAAATCTTATCTTATAACTAGAACGCAGGCTCGCTTCGCTCGTAATATTTAAAAATGCATTAGGCCATCTGGCGAACGTTAGTTGACAAGAATCTTCTGAGTTTTGAATGAAAGGCAAAAACAAAAGCTATTATTCGATTCGAATGAAAATATGGCAAATATATTATGCAGAATTATTCATATTTTTGTCAAATAGGACAAGGGAGAGAAATAGATATTGAAATTTCTTGAAAATAATCTTTTTATAATTTTGCCACGAACATACCTTTGTTACGCGTCTTAAAATTTTTTATGAGTATTGCAAAAAATCGCTTAACCGTCAAGTGCATGGCCTGTTTGTTATAGAGATTCCCTGTTGTTTGTGGAGTTTCAGAGCAAAATGGTCAGAATACTGTACGCTTTCCTTGCGTTATTGCGAAAAAGATTAGTTTTTAAATGTACTATAGGTTTGTAGTTTCCCAAACTATTTGGAACTGGGACCCACTTCAGCGGCTTAGATAAAACACTAATCATTTTAATTTATTAAAGACGTGTATGGAGGATTGCAAAGTAGTGGCACAACCACCGGGTGTGGGGCAACCAAGGAAAACACAAATCAACTGAACAAAACTAAAGTAATAACCCTAATAATAATCATTTTAATTTAACAACAAATGGTTGGCCCCCATGATTAGCAGTTGCCACCCCAACGGCCCCCACTTGTGGGGCCAGGGGAGCCGCCACTGATTGCAGGCATATAAATTTCCTAAAACCTGGGACCCTATAGTCTAATCCTACATACAAAACAACAAATGGTTGTGACACTGTGCACAGCGTTGGTTTAGAAAATGACACTTTTGAATATAAATTCGCGCTGCCCCGCGACCCATTAGACTGAGCCCTATAAATTTCCTCGCGACCCATTAGGTTAGCCTAACCCTACTTTGGGTCGCGACCCATTAGACTGGCCCTGCGACCCACTGTGGGTCGCGACCCATTAGAAAATGAAACCCTGAATATAAATTTGCTGTCGCGACCCATTAGACTGAGCCCTGCGACCCACTTTTGGGTCGCGACCCACAAAAGTGTTTGGGAAACACTGCGGTCTAGATCGGATCATCAGTGGGATGGACATCAGTGGCGGTTCCAAGAACTCTTGGTCATGTCAATGCGCCGTCGTCGCTTGGCGACGGTTGGCCACAAGGATGGCCCTGAATGGGACAGTGTTCTCCGTCGCGATCTGTCTTGTGCTGTGCGTAGTAGACAGTCTCCATAAGCAGGGCCATATTAAGGCGGTGCTGAGGGGGCTGAGGGGGCCCCGCCCGGCCCATCATGAAAATAGTCCCACCGATTTTCGAGATAATCTTTTTTTGCTTATCAGCACGATTTGGAAGGGAGATAACCTTTTTTGCTTGTCAGAGACTTTCAGTATATGCGACGGCCTTTTTTCTCAGTCCCAGGCCCACTCGGACCTTAATCCGGCCCTGTCCATAAAAGCCAGTCCACGTCGTAATGTTGTCAATCCAGCATATCCTTGGTCGCAGAGACGTCATTTATATGTTTTTCAGGGGGAGGGGAAAGACACTTAATTTCGACCTGACAAGTTTGCGAAAAAGTTGACGACCTTTTTTGCTTGTCGGTCAATTTTTTACGATTAGTTACTTAAATCAGTTCACTCGACATCAAGCACTTTTCTAGGGGCTGCTGATCTTTTTTTGCTTTTCAGCAGTGTATTTTTAACCTATTTAGCCAGCCAATTGGCATGCAAAACTAAATAACACAGACATTGGCGACTAAAACCTTAACTTAGCATGATTTAAAATGGCTTAGGAGGCATTACTGCCTGTGTGAAAGCCACTAGGGGCACTAACGGGGCTTGAACCCGCCCCGTCTGCCTGACGCTCCAGCACGTAACCCACTCTGCCATCTTCCGCCTCCAAACTATAAACAATTAACAGAGTAAATTAGACCAATTGAAAACTATTGCAAGCCTTACTGCTTAATGATAAAGATACAGGCAGTGTTTATTCTAGCCACCTTGACATTGGGGGGGGGAGTTTGAAATGTTTGGGGGCGATTTGTCTCTCCACGCTTTTTTTTTTGGGGGGGGGGAAAATTCCATCCCCAAGCCAACATATACAAATCTTTTGGGGAATTTTAAAACTTGGGGGGGGGGGTGAATTCCCCCCAAAACAGGCCTAAAATAAACACTGGATACAGGTACGCAGCTTGAGCCTACAGCAGGGATGTACATTGTACAACCCGCGGCCCGCCAATGTGTTCTGTCCGGTCCTCGGAGCAAATAAAACAAAAACAATGCAAAAACTGGTCTGAGAACAGTAATTTTGTTATAGAAGTTATATATTAATCGGGATACTACTAATCTTTGGGTCAAGCCTTTCATTGTTTAGTAGTCGTTCATTGCAAATGTATTCAAGTTAACTTGGTTTGAGTTACAGATTTATATGAAATTTATTATAAATTAATTACAGAGCGTGCATTTCAAGAATGTGGCCCTCTAGTAATTAATCAGAGAATATTCAATTTGACCATCGACTAAAATAGGTTGTGCAGTCTGGCCTACAGAGATGTTAACTTCAGAACTTTAATTAGAAGACCTATGCAAAACCAACAAAAAAATCAAAATTTCAAGGAGTTGATCATATTATTCTGTAACTTAAGAGCGACTAATGACCTAGATTTATTTCAATTGGAGGTAGCTCAGGCTATAATGTAACTAGTAAACACAGAGCAATACAAAGAATGAACACTTTATTAACAAATTCAATAAAAATCAGACCACTTCTCGGGCATAATGGCCAGAAGTACACATTCTAGAAATGATAACAAGTACAATGCACGCAGGTAAGGGCTATCCATTAATTATGTAAACAATTTCAAGGCAATTTTTAACCCTCTCCCCTTATCAACAAATGTCAAACTGTCAGTGATCCCCCTAATAAAATTGTCAACATTTTAACCCCCCTATAGGCTAATAATATTTTATACAACTGATTTTTATGCCAAAATAAAATTATGGAAATTAAAAATTATTAAAAATGTTTAATACAATTTTGTACTTACTTAAGAGATGTCAAAATTACTATAACACTTTGAATTCTAGCTTCTATCATCTTCCCATAGTGAAGCCAAATGTTCCTCAATTGTTATATTATAGCAAGTGTGTACCATGGAGGACCAATGCACCAACTCATTTCCTATTTTTTATTTATTAAATTTATTGTAAAAATAAAATTGCTTATGTAAATTTATCTTGACTCTTCACCATCTCAACAATTGCTAAACTTCATCAAGTCACCATCCCTATTTTGTTTATTTAATTAATGGACACCTCTAATGACAATAATACTGACTTAAAATGGCTACCGATATGCCGTTGTTAATATATACTGCACGACTACAAGAGCAGCGAAAGTAACTACAAAAATATACTTGTTCAAACTCTAAAAACAACTCAAATTTCTTAGGAGCCAAAAAATTTCTCAGTATAGAATCATCAGTACGACCCGAGATACAACCATTGAATTTACAATGCTAAATGCTGCCGGCAGGCACCTACCGGGACATTTAAGGATCACATCAAAAACAATTCAGGAGACGCATCTATTTTTGACTGCATATCCTCATTAGCCGGAACCATGAACTTATGGACTGACCTACGTATTTTCAGCTACGAACCACCGCGGACATTACCTTTGACTATGATTCTCGTTTTTAAATGACCATCGACTGATACTGAATGTATTATTATAATGGCACTAAAGAAGTTTATCATTGATTGATTGGATAATTTATTGATATACTGTACAGACATGGGTCCTAAAATCAGAGAAACTTTCCTTCGTTAGTGTCAGTAACTCTTTTAAACGGCGGGACTCCACTGCGCGGCGCTAACACAAGCACAAGGATTCCTGCGATCGAAACGAGGGTACCCACAATGCTAGGTCCAGAAACACTGAACTCCTGCGAGCCCGCCAATAGCGGGCGCTGCCATGCGCGAGAGCGACAGGACGCTTGCCCCGAGGCCCATCAGCACTCCTTTCTGGCTGGCACTTCCCCTGTCAAGAGTCAGATTAACGGCGCAGACTCTGGCCACTGCATTCGAAATGCTCAATGGCGTCAGGAGCAGAGCGAGGGTGGCCACGTTTGGCGCGAACGTCACCGCGCTCATAACCAGCATCTGAACAATGCCGGTATGAAGCAGCAGCTTCGCGTCGTCGTTATATTTCGACGCAAGCCGGCCGACAAAAAACCCCGAGACTGTTCCGACGACTCCCGAGTACGAGATCATGTATCCAGTGATCTTGGCCGATGCCTCGTACTTGTAGTCAAGAGTAGTGGCAAAGTCACTTCGGTATATGAGAACGGCAAAAGAGAAGAGAAAACGAACAATGAATATGTCCCACACGTTCTTCCAATCGACTTCGTAGAATGACTGAAGGAAGGCAAGCGGATGGAATTCTTCAAGCTGTGACTTTCTCGTTGATGAAATGTGTTTAGTCATTGACTTATCTTTAGGAATTAGGAACAAAACTAACACTACAACAACAAAAGCCACAATTCAATTAAAACTATTTCTAGATTTGTAATTGTTCTCGTAAACATTTATCGTTAAAAGATTAAACACCATTTCATAAACTTTCAAGATACAGCACTATGCTACGCTGTGAAATTGTCAACAGGAAGAACTTTAAAACATTCAATAGGCACTCTGTGTGATTGTAAAATATAATGCAATAAAGGATTACATTAGTTTCAGAACTGTAATTGTAACTGTAAATGTACAACATTTGTCATTAACACAATAAGCTGAACTCTAAGCCAAGTTCTTACATGCATTGATGAAAAATATAAAGGCAGTGATGAGTGACAGTAGGAAAAATCCACCGTCAAAATCAGCCAAATGGCCACCAATGATTGGTCCAAGGATGAATCCCAAGCTGGAGATAGAATTGAACTGACCAAAGACATGAGAGTGATCATCTGGAGGCGTCAGGTCAGCAAGATATGCTCTTGACAACTCTTGACTATGCTTAAACAGTCCTACATGGCAAACATTTTGAAACACCTTTGAAAAGCCAATCAAAACCCAACCATAATAAATCCACTACTAACACTTTGACAAAGACAGTACAAACCATTTAAAACATAACTATATTACTTTGATTGTTTCAGAAAACTTCAAATCACGATAGGACAGTATCATAAACTAAATATCACTTACTAATTTAATAATTTATATTCGAGACATTTTATGTATATAAGACATGTCAAAATCAACATAAATATATTATATCTACATTATCAAACATGCATTTGAACACTCTGCCAGTCCTTAAATTACAAATAAACATATTACAAAAGTATAGGTGACAACAATTTGGCCCGATTTTCAGATAAGTTTAGGACTGCTCTTTATTTGTGTTACATGATTTTGTCAATTTCACTGGGTGGAGGGAAAGCCCATTTGAACCCCCATTTATGAAAAAACAAACTAAATTTTAATCTATAAAAATTCTGAATGCACAAGTCATTTCACCTCATTTTTATTACAAGTAGTGTCAATGCCATTCATATACCGGTATGCCTACTCTTGTTGGTTTCCTGGAATTTTTTTCTCGAAGAAATTCTAACCTAAAGGAATTCTGGCAAGCATTAGCAACAAAGTCGATGAAGCCATCCCAAGAGTTGCATAACATATTGCAGACAGTACTAAGCACCACACAAGTACAAACTTTCTTCCAGATACGTCGCTCCATCTCCCCTAAAACATCAGTCAATAACAAGAACCTACATTTAAAACTCATCAAACTGGATACAAAAAAGCAACAAATTTAAATCTATTTATCCTACTTGCTTGGTTATAAGTTAACTCTGGACACATATGGACACATACTATACAAGTGGAAAATATAAGTCTGATAACCGAACATAAACTACATAATCCACTTCATCATGCAATCCCTGGTTCTATATCACACAAGCACACATGCTGACTGGACTGTGAGAACAAAGACAAGAAACATGAAATACATTTTGGCTGCGTGTCCTGTCTTTTGTCTCTTTGACTCCATCTTTCAATAACAATCAAAACAACCTATTAAACTTCAAAAAGGCAGATTTACATGAGACATACTCAATGGAAACATGTCAAGTTGGAGTCCGGGTCTCAAATTCCCAAACTAAACTTTTTGACCTAAATCAGACTGTTTCTCCATGATTTGAGCTAGCCAATTTCTGTCAAAATCAAATGCAAAACCAGCATAGAAATCACACTGAGGAAAAATCCCCACCCAGAATTTGTCATGCATTAGATTTCATTATAGGAAATGTTGTACCAATAATATAAAGACCAAGAGACAGAGTCAAAGCATCAATGTGAAAATAAGAATTAAAAAATAAAAACAGAGATAAATCCCATATTTAATTCACAGAGATTAAAACCATAAATTGCAACAAACATGCTTAGTTAATCAACTTACCACTACAGGACTGGAAAACAACTGGATAAATCCATAAACAGAGCCTAAAAATATGCAGCACTCATCAAACATACAAGTGACCTCAAGAATTAGAAGTTAGTAATTTGCTATTTTCTGTTACTCTTTCTTTCTAGTCTACATTGCTGCTTCCCCAATCCTACCTGATCTTCAGCAGCATGAATTTGGAGCACCATCAGTTGATTCCTTTGAGCATTAGAATTGGCGCTATAGAAGTTCGTTAATAATAATAATAATAATAATAATAATAATAATAATAATATGGTGGATGACAGAAAATTTATTATATATTTACACATTGGGAATCTCAGTGAAAAGTGATTATCATGTAATAATTTTAATACCAAAACCACAAACTAGACATGCAGTCACAATGCAAGGTCTTCACACTCTGCTGCCTCGATCATAAAGTGCTGCTAAACTGATAACATAATAATGGCCTTTTATGTGATACTTGACACCTGAAAATTATAGATATCTCATATCGTTATAAAGCAATAATTAATTAATAAAATTAGTGCATTATATACACTGTATATAGAATCTAATTCATTTCTTAATAAATAAAGTATATAAAGCTATATACTTAGACATAGATCCTCCCATTCCCTCTGGAATGGAATGTTGGGTGACATAAAGTTATATAAATACAGTAGAACCCGGTTAACTAAAACTTTAGTGGAAGAGAAAAAAAATGCATTCATGATATTGGAAAGTCCTTGCTAGCCAAATCTGAAAAATCTATTGAGCATCATCAGTCAGTCGATATAATATGGCCTGAGTTGACATAGTGTGGTGCACAGTGGAGCAGTGCTTAGAGCACTGGCCTGCCAATCTTTAGGTCTGCGGTTCAACTCCCAGCTGTGGCAGAAACTTTTTGGTTGTTTCTGTCCCAAGTGCCTCCAGAAGCTGTGAATGAGTACATCAGGTGTTAACTCAGTGAAAGGAAAGGTGGAAAGGGAAAGGCTGGCAAACCGCTCTCGTTCAGACGCTCCCATGTAAAACCAAAGGCATTAACCCTTTGGTTCTCTGACGTGCCCGTGTTGGCCTAAGGAGTATGTGCTTTTCTTAGCCTTGCCTATATGTCTTATAGCCTTTACAGTTTCCCTAACAAAATAATAGTCATTGTTGAATGTGCGTGATGACAAAGTGCGATTCAAATATAAAAATTCAGTTTTGCAACCCGGACAGGCAGGCAGACAGAACGGGTTAAATCCCGTAGAAGCGCCTAAAGTCAACTCAGCCTTATTCACTAGAGGGCAGTAGTAACATCAAACTGAGTAGCAATGGCAACATTGCGAAAGTGATCATAGAAGAGATTGGCCACCGTTTGCCGATGAATGGCTTAGCCACCTAGGGGCTGATGGCCACAAAAACAGGGATCAGCACCGGAACGTACGGGCATTGAGCCTAAAGGGTGAAACTTTACTTTTACTTTATTAATTCCAACCAGTACTTACTTAGAAGCCCAGCCATACTTGGAGATGCTCCTAATGCCCGTGCATGTTTAGAAAGCATAGGAATGGTCATGCTAACAGCCAAAAGATCCTGTAAAACAAAAAGAACACAATTTCATTTGAATACTTATAAGTGAATGCAATGTAAACATGCTCTTTATTACCAAGAAAAGAATTTCCTTCATTAGAATTCCTTATTCAACTAATTCAAACAGAAGCTTAAAGGTCAAAGAAGCGATAACCATTAATACTTGTCAAAATAACAATTATCTCCGCCTTTTGAATTGTATCATGTTAAACAAAACTACTGGCTAGCACTATGATACCACACAATGCAAATGACAGAACATAATCTAATGTACTGAAAGGGCCAAGGGTTTAGCCCTCCCACTAAATTTCCTATTGAGCCAAACAATTTTGGCCGACCAACCCCAAACTGCAGGATACTTTGGAAAATACATCAGCCTCCAATCACTAGAAACGGGTAGGCAACATGCCCATGGGGTAAAGTATTAGGAGACAGATTCGAGTTAGCAGATCACATGGTTAGTAATAATAATAATAATAATAATAATAATAATAATAATAATAATAATAATAATAATAATAATAATAATAATAATATAATGCAGAAACGCTTACGAGAAAACCAGCAAAATAAATGAAACTAATTGCGTACGATAATTTCATTTTCACCGGTTAATTTTTATTATTACTTTAAAAGTTATTTTTTACATATACCAAGACCCAAACGTGGACTTTAGAAAAGCAAAAAATGCTCCTCATAAATTACTTGAAAAATTTGTTTAAGTAAGTAAGTAAGTAAAATCTCGTTAATTTCTAAAGCGCTTCCAAAAGATGCACCGAAGTAGCTCCTTATTCCTATGCGCTCAATCTCAAATGAAGTAGCTATAGCCAAAGGTGGGTCAATCATGCCGGGTCATTTAATCAAAAGGGCGAGTGGGCAGGACGCTATAGCTATGGAGGAAATGATTTTATAAAGAGAAATGATTTTAGTTTAGAAAGAAAAACATGAGGAGATGTTGCAAGAAGGGGAGAAAATTGTGACTCAGAGTTTGTTATTTGGCTTTGATGTAGACAACGAAGGGATATTGTTTAGCGCTAATAGAGTAGATTATCGTTAGCAAAGATTTTAGAATCGATTAATGATTATTAGAGAAAACTGTTTCTGATTAGAACTTAGCCCATAAGACTTTTCATGCTTATACCTATTGAAAAGAAACACTGACAGAATGATTTCTTCTTTCACTGCTACTTGTAGCAGCCAAAGTCTTCTGGGGTATATATTTATTTCTATTCATTTTATTCTTGCAAATCGACAGGGATTACCAATGCTGGAACACCGTCACTAGCAATGCCACAGCAAAAGTAATGTAACCTTTGCTTGGACCTATACCGGTATTTTATTACTTCGAATGGTGTCACTGACTGATTGGGTATTAACGGAGGTTCTACTGGATTAAATTGGTGTAGGCCTATCGGTAATAATGTTCCAAACACGACTCCCAACGACTCACTCGCCTGGCTAATAATTACATTCAGCTATAGCCTAGTTATTTAACGTTAGAATAAGCGTCTTAGGATAAACAGTTACTTCGGTACGTTCACAAAGCGTTGCTTGAACTAGCGCTATTCTACTTACTTACAGTCCGATAAGATTGGCGGATGTGTTATTGCACTCAATGCGGTTTGTGTTTGCTCTCGGCGCTCACCAAGGCCACCGAGCGACGCGGTCTTAGACGCGAGACTATTCATTAAAATAATTATAACGTAATTATTTTAAATTTAATTTTAAAATTAATTAGATAAAACAATGTCGGCGAAATCTCTGCCGTTGTTATTTATAAATATGGGAGGAGAGATGATGTACATTCTCGATCAACGACTTAAGGCACAGAGCGTCCCGACAGACAAAACGAAGAAAGGTACTTGGCATTCTTACAGACTGGACATACAGGTACTTCATAAAGTCGTAAATTATATAGCGCCTTAAAGTTACTTCTTAAAGACGCAAATTGACGTCATTTTATAGCGTTATATATATCTGTAGACCCTATTTCGCATTGACTGCAGCCAAAAGACAATCACAAACCAACGCAACACCAAGCCAAAAGAAAACAAAAGAAACAAGCAGAAACAACACAACACAACACAATGCAAACAGAACTCAGGAAAAGGCAAAGTTTTACTTAGGCATATTGATTACATATTGATTCCATGTTTTGAGATTTCTAGCGTTTTCTCGTTAGATGCACTCGCTTTTGTTGAGTAGGCACTGAAAAGTCCAGTTTATCTTAGTTGGTTGAAAAATTATGCAGATTAATACATACGCCGCACCTTGTTTTCAGCCTGCATAGTCAATAAAAGTCAACATGACTAATCTAGTGAACAACCATCCATCCATATCTTAACTACCAGGTCTTGAGCAAATTTATGAATTCATATCTGTAGGCTTACTATGTGAGGTTTGCTGGTGATCATTATTATTTGCTTGCTGCAAAAGATTGGCCCTAGCATGACCTTTAGTTAGGGACCTGCGAAGCTTCGATATTCGATTCGAAAACGAATCGCAAGAAGTATTCGATTCGGAGTGAGCCGATTGATTCGAAAGTTTTCGAATCAGTAATCTTGCTCATTCATTTGTCTGGCGGGCTGAGTCATCAGTATATCCCACGCATTTACAGCTACCTGCTGCCTCAGGCGATGAACTGAGCTTATAAAATTAGAGCTAATTATTTTTAAATCAATCTCATTTTTGTAGCCCACAGAAATGTCTTCTGTTAGAAATTATTTTGAAGAGAAGGAACGTTGATTAGCTTGCAAAATATGCCAAAAATCTCGTCTCAAGCGTCTGGCGCGACGTCCCATAAAAGCATACTACCAGACTACCAGTGTTGTCAAATGTGGCACGCAATTTACTTTCTCTAGAAGCTATTCTGTTGGCAGGGCCACCTTAACCACCAGGCAGTTTAGGCACTGCCTAGAGGCAAAAAAATTAGTAGGGGTGAAATAAAACGGGGATGAAAATTTTTTCATGAGCGAATAACGTTGTTTGCTTGTCAGGCTATTTCGTAGAGCGCTGACAACCTTTTTTTGCTCGTCAGACTTTTTCCGTATGTGAATGATGATGGGTGAAAATTTCCGAAAATAAAAAAATAAAAATCTGCCTAGGGCGCCCAAAATTCTAAAGATGGCCCTGTCTGTTGGCGGACAAATAATAACAGATCTTCGTTAAAACCTCTCCAGAAGTAATGCAGAAACTCTTATTTGGGCTCGGCATAACAAAGATGTGTTATTTTGTCAATTGACATGTAGACTAAGCAGTAAACTTCTTGAACTTGGCTAAAACTTAAAACAAATCTAGTGCAAGTAGTCTAGTATTATTACAATGAATTTGTTGATAAACACGTGTACTTAGATATAGGCTATTCTATTAGGCCTATCTGTCAGATTGCATTTGTAATGTAAGCTGAATCTGTATTACACACACTTATCCCAGCCGGAGAACGGCACTCACCGATTCGATTCGATATTCGATTCGAATTCGAACCTTAACAGTCGATTCAATTCGAGATTCGATTCGAGTGCAAATTTGTGATTCGCAGGTCCCTACCTTTAGTGTCACAGATGAAAGTAGTCAGCTCATAATAAACCTAATCATGGACTCCGGAGGCAGGTGCAAGGGGGTGCAATCCCCTGGAAAAATTGTGGTTATGAAAAAAGTAAAATTATTTGTTTCTTTCATCACATGACCCTGTTTCGCACCTCCCTGGACAAATTTTTGCCTATGCTCACGAGGCTAATCGACATTATTTCATAATCTGTAACTCTGTAATGTGTTCACGCAGTTTGGCTGAATGAGTCACCACATTAATCAGTACGTTAATAATAATAATAATAATAATAATAATAATAATAATAATACAATGGATGGACATTCATACTAGGATCGGCTTTCGTGTACAATAAGTAGCTAATATCTAATAAGCTTAGAGTTATTTCATCAGTGCAGTCAGTAATCTATTAAACAATATTTTGACATTTCAGGAAATTTTAGTGCTTTTGTCTATTACTGTGATTAAATCTATCATTGTATTGGTTGTTTTGGACTTTAGTCTTGAACGACATCATTGGTACGATGTTCAATGCAAAATTCGTTGAAGAAATATTTAAACCCCAAGAACTCTACTCAAAAAGAGCACTTCGTACAGTATTTGACCGTCTTGCACATTCCTCTATCATGCGACTCAACGCAGCAAGCATGGACAAGGTTTTTGCTTTTATCTCTGTTTTGATAATTTGCAATATTCATTTGTTTTTGTGTTTCTGTTGTCTTTGACTCTGCATATACAGAAGTAGCAAACAATTTTGCAGTATAAAATGCCAAAACATCTCACAAGTTGTGCATCCTATTTCCGGGCAAATTTTTTTAAAACTTTATAAATGCTTAATGTCTTTCCAGAGCAATTCTCTGTGACTAGAACAATGTCTGCAGCTATGCATAGAATTTGGACTGAAATTAACAAGAGAGCCTTTTCCATTGTTGGAATATCATAAGCTCTCTTCCTCTGTCTGTTAGATCTTGCACTTCACGCTGTACTTTTTAATTTATGAATAAAACACATCTTCTGGTGGCTTTTCTGCCATAGTATGTCTCACAGTTTCCCACCATTACTTATATCTGCGACACTTGCATGAAACTCTTCCTAGATAGATTTTGTGTTCCATCAAGTGATATCTTGTTTTATTGTAACTCGTACTATTTAAAATGCATAATTATTATCATCGTTATTGTTAAAAGCTTCATGACAGCAGTCATCAGTGCTTACTGGTAATTATTGCATTTTCATTGGGTCCAGTGATGTTGATTGACCTGGTTGCAATTGCATTTGATTGAATGATCAAAAGTGGTTACGTTACGTAGCCAAAGAGAAGTGGTTGCTGTATGTACCTATGTTACAGCTGTATGACCTGATGGTAATGGCCGTCAAATATCAAGTTCTGTTGTGCAAAAGACCACAGGACATCATTCTCGTTACCCTTAATCACTTGGACATTATCCGGACTTTTGTTGAAGGTTCGCCTGTGACTTCCAACCTGGTCGAGAATGTCTTCAGGCAGTTGCTGAGAGTGAGTAGTTCTCTTTACAGCGCAAAGCTCTATTTATGATGAGATTTTTATTCATGCTTTGGTGCGTATCTTTTGACAACTTTCTTCAGCGATGTGATTTGTCTTGGTTAAGTTTATCAGCCTTTCTTTGTATTATTCAGAACTGGCCCCTGATGTTCCACAACACCAACCAAGATACAATCATATCTAATGTACTAAAAAGTGCATTCCTGGGTTATTATTATTATTATTATTATTATTATTATTATTATTATTATTTTCAACAATTTATATAGTGCAGTGACATAGCTGGAGCTAAAGTCAAGAGCGCTTTACAAAGGAGTCACTTATAAGTGTCTGTAGGAGCTTCTCATAACAGCCAATCATTACTTGTATCTGTATTGTCCTGGCTCATAGATTCAGTATTGAATGCACTGAGAGTGACAAGTACACTTGTTATTTTTTGTGATTCATTTTTTCTTCTTGCCTTCATTTTCAAAGAGTACAATTCCTTTAAGCTAAAATGGTTTGGGGAAAATATTGGTGGTTAAATTTCATGCATCATTACCACTGTATTTTTATATATATCTTTTTGATTGTTGTGGAAAATTGTCAACCGATATTAATGGTTGTTTTTACCATTTGCAAATATTATGACCCATCAGCAGGGATGTAGCTAGGAATGGGCTTGGGGGGCACAAGCCCCCAAACCTGAAGCTAGCCCTCAAATGAATTCAAGCCCAATTGGCATTGCAGGCTTAAAAGGAAGAAAGGGGAGTGAATCTTGGGCTTCAGCCCCCCCCCAACCTAAAATCATGTCCATGCCTAGCTAAATCTCTGCCCATCAGACAGTTGCTAACATGCAGTAAGCTTGATTAGTGTAAATAAAATATTAAGTACCAACTGGAATTATGCCTAATGAAGTTGGCAGGCTTTTTGAAATGTATTTAATTGACAAATGCCATGTCTTAGTTTGATTGCCAAAGCTATGAAATGTTGTTTCTAACATCAGTGGCATCGCTAGGGTTGGTGTCACCCAGTGCGGTAAAATCGTGGTGTCACCCATTTAGACTTGGGACCTCTTCTAAATCTTTGTTATTTTTCCTTCTCAAATACTGTGACAAGCAAAAAAAAAAGGTCATCCTTGTTTGGTGTCACCCCCTAGATGGTGTCACCCGGTGCGGTCCGCGCCCCCTCTCGACGCCACTGTCTAACATACAACATTTATATATGAATTTATTGGAGGTCAATATATATTTAGTATATCCTTGCTTCTTAAAAATTCACAATACTAATCTAGATGTCTACGGTATAAAATGTATTTTGTAGCCAATACATTTTGTATTTTGAAGTTGCTAATGTGATTTCTGTTACTGCCTTCTTTTATTAGTATTATGGGAGTCTTGATCCTGGTGCATGTATGCTTATTCGGCAGACTCTTCTTGCTTTCGTGCAAGATATTCACATTCGAGTAAGTCATGTGATTTCTTGTGCATGTACAATTGTATATGAAAAATTGTATGCTTTGCTTCCCCACAGAAACAGACATAAATATAAACAGAAATATTGTGAAAGAGACAGGACATATTAAACATTGGTCATAGTCTCAGACTGCCCAGAAAGCTTACCGTAGATATTGTATCATCATCATCACTTCATATTCATTTGATCCATTAGCCATTACATAACTCTTAGGCAAGATTTTGTACAGGTGAAATTCTCTTCTAGAATTTAAGGCAATTAAAACTGATCCTGAATCAGTTTTCTAAATCACTCTATTTTTCAGAAAACAAAATAACCAACTACTTCGATTGTGGTAAATTTTAATCATTCATTGATATATATTCAGCTGTTTGCTACAAATTTGTCATATTTTTGTTGAAACATTTGCAAATATGACATCAGCTTTAGCTTAGCTGTCTGCTTGTGCTCCACTATTTGGTCATTCCAGTGGATTCCCTGTCAGACAAACATCGGTGTTAACAGAATTTCTTAGAATAATTGCTGTCCCTTCATTGATTAGAAATGGTGCTATAGAAGTGCATAATTATTGATTTAGCTGATTCATTACCTGGGATTTTCTTGTAGGTATCCATATTTCTTAAAGATAAAGTTCAGACAAATGCAGGTAGATTTGTACTTGCAACTTGTGGCCAGCTACCTGTGGGAATTGAGTTACCTGGTAAAATTCGGTAGGTGATACCTGCAATGTCACTTCATCAACAGCAATCTGATAATACGTATGCATGTGTGTTTTGTGTATGTGTGTGTATGTGTGTGTGCATACATGCGTGTGTTCTGATGATTATTATAGATTTCTACAGTCTCTTGTAACACAAATTCCTACAAATCCAGTACAAATATTATAATTAATTAATGTCAAAAGCCTCTGAATACTTAAGCAGATATGCATTTGTGGTGAAGTTGTTGATTTAAAGTGAACTCTGTGCATATAACTTACATTTTTTGTTTTTGATGACTTATTGAAAGATGAAATTTACTAGTGTTTTTAACATAGCTTGAAATTATAATCTCTAATCTATGTTCAAAATTTGAAACTCAATAAATAATGATTTATTGAATTTCAAGTTTCATCTGCTAGCTTCTATTGTCAGTGTTATTAAATCATAGTAGAATAAAAATTCTATTGCAAAGAAGTGATGCAACATTAACTTTTTCTTAACTTCATGGTTTGATTTAGAGTAGTTTCAGAATTTGTAGTCTCATATAATGTCCCTATGTTCAACCATCCCACATGAATTCTGTTTAACTAATGATACTGGTATTTTCTAAACTATCTCATTATTCATAATTTTGAGAAGACTGTGTACAATAATATGTTAAAAACCTATCATACTATACATTGATTTGAATTACCAAAAACTTATATCTGTTTCACAGTGCTTGCCCATTCTGTTATATATGCAATGGAGTTCAACCTCCCTGGTTTAGTTGTCATATTCGTTCAGCCCATTGACCATAACTTGAACCATAGGCAAGACTTTGTACAAGTTAAACTCTATAGAATTAAATGCTAATATTTTCTTCGTTGATTGAACTCGCAGTTAATTTTCAAAGGTAATGCCATTTGTATTGTGGGGCTTTTTCTTGACAGCAAGTTGTTTTTTGCCAATATTTTGCAGTCTTTGTGGACCGAATGACAAGAAGTGGCATACAATGGACTTTAATTGCGGTGGAAGTTATGTTCTTGGGACTAAGGAAGGTTCTCTGGAGATGTGTGGCGATCGTGTAACTCGTCTTGGGACCAACATGTAAGCTCAGTCAAAAGCTACATGTGAATAATTATTGTTAGTCAGTTGTTATTATGACATATGAAATGAAACATCAGAATTGATGTACAATGATGTCTATAACAGGGTCTGTCTGAAGCCTAAATCATTAGGTGAATATGGTGCAACTGCAACACAGATGATATAATTTTTAAAAATATTTTATCATATTTGAGATAAGACAGCATGACTATGTCATTTTTTGCCTGTTTCCATATCAGAAAATAATCCAACTGGGATGTAAACCATGCCACATTCTACCGGTATATTTTTTGCTGAATAAAAAATTATCAAAAGGTGACAAAAGGTGCTAGAATGGAGTTTAACATGGCCAGAAACTATAATATTAATGATCACAGGCTTGTGTTGGTGGTGGTGGTGGCAGCCCACCTGCTTTGAAGCCACTGAATAAAAATTGAGACTGGCTTTGACATTGAATTGAGTGAGAGAGTGCAAAGTGAGCCTCAAGTGGATAGAATCAGCCCATTCTATTGATGATCTTGAAACAATGTAAACAAGAAGCTGGACTGAAAGCACTGGCTAAAATGTCAGAATCCACAAGCTAAAATACAGTCAAACCTGACAAATGTCACACACAGCAGACTGACTGTTCATAGGATGACTTGAAATATATAGCATTGGTGATGGCTGGATATGTTGTCTGGTTTTAATTATGATTTAAATTACTGTCTCAAGGTACAGTAGCATTCGACCATCGGAGGCGAGTGTCAGCCATTACGGAGGATCAGCGTCAAGTTCTTCAGAACTGGTTTGAAAGACTTCTTAATTGAGCTTTTAGTTGGTGTTGTTTGAGTTTAATGTACAGCATGTGTTTCATTATTTTGCTAATATATTCAGCAGTTATCTGCGAAGAATATGTATTTTCGCTTGAATTTGAAGTTACAATTGGATGTATTTAAGCTTGTGCCCAAATTCTTTTCTCACTTGATACTCAAAGAATCATTGTGAATGGTTATATGGTTATCTTTCTACCTTCAAATTTGTTATAATAATAATAATAATAATAATAATAATAATAATAATAATAATAATAATAATAATAATAATAATAAATGGATTTGAAGTGGTTTAGTGGGATTTCTCCTATGTTGAAAAGCACTGTCATATTGTACCACTTAAACAATTTTTTTTGTCATGTTGTCGAGTTTCAATATACTGTGCTACAGTGCTAGTGCAAAAATGTATCATATGGCACCTCTACTTTGTTAGTCAATATTTTGTTGGTCTCTATTAAATCTGATTTTATGCTGTTCTCTAGAGTACAGTAGTCAATCTGCAGTGCCTTGGCCTTTTGTCATAGCTTAATCTTTGACATCCCTTGATCGTCCTGTTATCTTGGTTCCTCTGTGTTGAAATTTCTCCAAAATCTCTATGTCTTTCTTCAAATTGAGTTTTATGCCTGAATGCATTATTCCAGATGTGAACGTGCCAGTGTCTTAAATAGTCTAATTGTTTCTTTATCTCTACTGACTATTTTCCTCTTGATCATTCCTAGAATTCCGTTGCCCTTTCTAGCTGCTTCATTATACTGACCACTTTGTTTTAAACTGTTATGCATAATTACACTTAGATCTCTCTTTTCAATTGTACATTTTAAAACCTTTCCACAAAATTCATATGTTTGCTCCTCTTAAAGAGATTTATGATAAAATAGATGAAGGTAAAGCAGTTGATGTAACATATTATAAGTGACTTGGAGATAAGATCTTATTTATTTTTACAATAATAACAATAACTGAGTTTTAAGGGGTTTAATAGGGTATCTGCTGCTTCAAAACACTGCAAATCATATAACCCTTTATTTCAAATTGATTCTGTTTGTTATATTCAAATTTTGTGTCTTTGAACATACAAACAACCTACACATTTTGCAGGATATACCATTGTAACAGATCGCATGTTAAATATCAGTGCATTAATTAGAGTTGTAGATTAGAGTTAAGTTCTCTTCCCATAATTGAAGTCACGGACTGTAGATATCTATGGTTTGTCATCCAGGATTCTTATACTCCCGATCCACGAGCCAAAGCTCAGCTGGATCTTCTGTCAAAGCTGATCGGATCAAGTAACTCGAAAAGGGGATCGGTTACAGAATTTAAACTGAATCTTTTCAACACAGATGAAGAAGAAGAGTATGTTTTTATTATATAAATTACATATCTTAAACACCATCTCTCAAATAATATTAGCCCTGATGAAATGCAATGCATTTAATTGATAACTGATTAAAATGTGGTATTATACATAAGATAACAGAGCAGTATAGTATCTGTTATCTGGTGCATGCCTTGTCATCAGAGTTTTGTGTGTGTTCAAATTTGACCATTGTAATTATATGGCAATTTTCTACATACAAATTGTATTTCCATTGTATGGCAACCAAAGACTAATACCAATAGTGTTTGATTTGCCCAGACATGTATTGCTTAAAATCCACATATAGTATAGTATTACACATTCCTGTAAATTATAACAGACTACAGATCAAACAGTGGATAATAGGTAAACATGGCTTTGAGTATTTCATGTTTTAAATCTTTCAAGTCCTGAAATAAATAAGAAATATTAATATCTGTAGGCAGACTTTACCGGTATCTATGACACCAACTATGCCTGAAGCTTCTGGTTACAAAGTTATAACAATTGACGCTTCAAAAGTAAGTAGAAGCAAGTATTATTTATAACAGTGATTATAAAATTACAGTTCAGATATACAGAAAAATGGCTATTACTGAATTTCAGTTGATGAGTAATAAAGAAGCATACATGACAACATCCATCCAGTCTCTGAATGATTCTGTCATATCAATATTGATAAATGTTCTGTAATGCATGTGTGTGTGTGTGTGTGTGTGTGTGTGTGTGTGTGTGTGTGTGTGTGTGTGTGTGTGTGTGTGTGTGTGTGTGTGTGATATCGATGTAGGATTACTATCCAAAATTTCAAAGTTTGCAGATGATACAAGGATGCACAGAAATATTGACTCTGATGATGCTAGAATTTTACAGGAGGATCTAAGGAAATTGTTTCAGTGGTCTGTGGACTGGCAGATATTCTGTAATGCATGTTGGGAAAGCTAATAATGCTAATGAATATTCTTTAGGGGGAAGGTTCTAACCACAACAGAAAAAGAAAGAGACTTGGGGGTAATCATCCATAGAAGTATGAATCCACCTCACCAATGCATGGAGGCAGCAAAAAATGGTAACCAAATGTTGGGAATGATGAAAAGAACAATAGTGAGTCGAGACAAAGATATAATCATAAAACTTTATAAGTCATTGGTAAGGCCTCATCTAGAATACTGTGTTCAGGCATGGAATCATTTCTTGTAAAAAGATATAGAGCTTTTAGAAAAAATGCAAAGACGAAACTGCCTGGCTGCAATTGACATCACATGCATGGTCAATGGGTGCCATAATTTAACTGTTATGCCTATATCAGCATCAGGAATATGAAACTTACGAAAAAGACTTCAATATTGTGGACTGACAACATTAGAAAGGAGAAGAGAGAGGGAGAGAGGGGATTTGGTAGAAACATGCAAAATAATGACTTGGAAAGTAGATGTGCCATATGATCGATTCTTTACATTGGCACACTATAGCAGCACAAGATGCCACAAATGCATATTGTTTAAGCAGAGGGTTGGTCCAAGAAAGAAATTTTTTTAGTGCAAGGGTTGTGGACAAATGGAACAGTTTGGACAAGGTGGGAGTGGCAGTTGAAACAGTAAATGGATTCAAAGGCTATCTAGATAAACTAGGTTAATGAATGCAGATGGTTACATCAGTGGTTTTCACACAGGCTACTTAGCCTTCTAAACCACTTAAAATCACATTATTATTATTATTATTAATTTATTATTATTATATCCTTGTCCCAGTTTCTTAGAAAACCATGTGTCAGAGAAAGGTCTGGACAAGTGGACATGTCTTTCCATTCCATTTTCACTCAAACCTTCTCTTAGCTACTTTAGCTTGTTCTTTCATAGCTATTTTTAATATCAGCATGATAGCTGGTGTCCTTTGTTATCATACATGTATTAGCAGCAGAACACATTCACTTGTTCTAAACTTTCTTCTCTAATATGTCCATATCGTCTCCATTTTAATTTTATTGCATTTATTATAATTTATGTTCTAGTTTGAACTTTATTATGATTTAAATGTTGTAATTTTTCTAATAATTTATGATCCACTTGGGTCCATTTAATTTGATGACTGTCAGTCTTCATTGCTTGGTTATATGTAAACTTGAATGTTTGTAATTTAACTCCCATCTTAATAGTACTGGTGATTAACAACTTCCCCATAAACAATCTTCAAGCACATGGAGGCGCCACAAGCCAAATATTTGGTGGGCCAACATGGCCTGTTTGAAATTGGACAATGCAAAGACTAGTGCTACAGTAGACTATAGATATGCAAAAATTCAGAAGAGTGATGAAACGAATTAAAACCACATATTCTTGTGTCCCCATCTTTGCTGTGTCAAACCGTACTAGAATTGTCAATATATTCTGTCTCATTTTTTTTCTAGAGCTTTCGAAATGCCACGAAAAATAATGAGCCATTTGAAACGACATTATACAAAGTCTTTCAGAAATCTATTCTCTGTCAAATGTCTAAAAAATCAATCGAGAGATAAGATGGCGCTTAAGAGAGCTGGTTCTATTACAGGTTTTATAGACCACAAAAATATTATAAAATTGATACCCTGTTTGAAATTGGACAATGCTAGTGCTACAGTAGGCTATAGATATGCAAAAATTCAGAAGAGTGATGAAACGAATTAAAACCATGGAGGGCGCCACAAGCCAAATATTGGGTGGGCCAACATGGCCAATATTTCAGAGTCAAAACAGCACAGCGAGAAATTCTTGCCGTTACGATCAATCGATCATTGAAAAAACACAGTTGCATGGTAATATAAATATAATAATTTTGAATGGTCTTCCACATCTGTGACATCTCAATTATATATGGCAATATTATGTCAATATATTGGGGATTTGGGGTTATTAGTACCACAAAACATTGTAATTTGCCAATTGAAATTGGGTGGGCTATTGGGCCTAAATATTGGGTGGGCCATGGCCCACCTTGTTGCGCCCCCCATGTTCAAGCAAGCTTTCCCTCTATGATCTTGTTATTCCAATATGAGATGACCCAGGTCACTGACCAATGACCACTGTCTTGGACCACAGATTTTTTGCTTGACAAGGAGCTTAAGGTTTGATAATGAGCTGCTCCTGTGCATGCTGCATTTGTTGTTTCTGAAGAAATTTATAAGTTACTACAATACATTCATTCTGTTTAATTTCATTTAAGTAAATGTTGAAGACTATAAGATTTTTCTTTTTGCGAAGTCCCTGTCCTCATTTCTGCTGTTTTTGATTGCCTCTTGTGCTTCAATAGCTGTCTGTCTCATGTCTGTCTGTCTCTTGTCCTGTGTAGTGTGTATAGCATATGCTTTTGTTCCTACATAGATGCAGGTTTCATTTCCAATATATTATAAATTTATCTCCAAAGTATATTATAAATTTAAAGCATGTCTGTTTTAAGAAAACTACCGGTAATGCCAGTTGAAGCGTCTAATTCAAGTTTTGATGTATCTTTTAAGAAAAAACAGAATGCAGAACTGAGTCATATCATGGCTGACCTCAACATTGAGTCAAGTGGGGATACAGAATATACAGATGATCTTCTTGCTCTGATGGACAGTGTCAAGTGAAGTCAGTTATTGCAGATATGGTAATTTCTGCACTATGTTGAACTGACTTGTTCTGTGTTAAGTTTGCTGCAGTATTCAGCCAGTTTGTAGTTAGAAAAGGTAATGTTTCACAATTTTTGGAACTTCACTTTGCTTATTTGCATGACCATATTTAGTTGTAACAGGGCAGTTATTTACATTATAAAGATCAATAAAAGTAAATAACAAGTACCAAGACACTCAAATGTATTGCAGATCTAAGTACATTTGTGTTTGTAAATGCTTACTGTATCTCATCTGTATTTTAACTTTCAGCAAGATATCTGATGCTAAATACAAAATGTACTTCATTTAATAAGAATTTATGACTTCAGATGAAAGTGACACATATTATATGTTTCAATAAACAAAGATTTATGTTTAAGATAGTCTCAATCTTGATGACCATTTTCTAATTGGAAGACTTCTTTGCTGATTCCAATATATAAAATAATGTCTCATCCAAAGCTCGAACATTTATTGTATGAGAACAACTAAGTCAAAACTATACAAGCATATTCAGTTACTCATGAAGTGAGTTGGTGTGAGGGGAAACTAATATATTTCAATGAACTTTAAGAAGCCCAATTTTTGGTTTTGCATGGATATCCATCCTACTACATCTGTGGGTTTGTATACAACAAGCAGATAGAGGAATAATCTAAAAATTGTACTTTTATATGAGGCAGCAGATGTTTGCCGTTATTGCTGGAGTTGTGCGCCAATGCGCCATTTTTACACTTTTGATGCATCCAGTCTGCAAACTATCATATTGTTTCTGTTAGTCTAAAATTTGTTGAAATACATACAGCTGTACTATATTCAATCACACTGTAACTTTTCTCATGATGACAAATAAAAGCATGATATATATATATATATATATATATATATATATATATATATATATATATATATATTCTCAAAAATAATATAACTGTATTACTACAGATTCTTGTATACATTTCAATGAATCCAAATGACAAATGAAATGTATAATACAATACATCATTTTAGAGGATTTTATTTCAAACCCCAGTTATCTCATTTTAAATTGTCCTGAAGTACCAGTAGGTTGTCATTCCATAGATAAGGTAGTTAGAAGTCAATTTCACCATCTTGTTAGCCTTGAGCTGTTTATAAAGCTCGCGATGCCACCGCCGTTCATCCTGCGCATTTCCTCTCGGTAAACGTCAGGAATGGCTCCAACTGGCGATGGAATCATGTTGACAGTACTCCGACCAAACAGCTGTTTCTCGTAATTAATCAGCTGACGGAAGAACCCTGGATTTGGACGGATGATTGGGCGCCGTGCCTTGACGTGATTGTAGGCATCTTTGAGTTTCATGCCTTCGTGCTTCATCAGATAAGCGATGCAGATGCTTGATGACCGGCTTATTCCAGCCATGCAGTGGACGAGTGTCCGGCCTCCAGTATCTTTGTTCCTCTTTATTTGGTCGGCACAGCGATCGAAATGACGACCGATGTTAGCTGTTGGAACATCGTCGATGCTGATCTTCATGGTGTCGACTTTAGGAATGCTGACATTAGGTAGTTCGTTGGTACAATTGATTATAAGGTTGATGTGATTCATCCGCAGTTTTATAGGAGTAATTGCCGATGCTGCACTAAGGTAAAGGTGTTCGTTTATCTGGGCAACTTGTGACAGCATTTTATTATTTATTTGACCTGTACAAGGGTAAAACATTTCATAGTGAGCCTGTATTACAGACAGTAGTAGGGGTCCATCCATATAGTATGTATGCACTTAAGGGGGTGGATTTAGGAGATTTTGCATATGTATGGTGTGTGCAGTAGGGGTAGGGGTTAAAAATATACCCTTTTTGCATACATACTATATGGATGCACCCTAGCTATGCAAAAGAAGCATAAAACCTCAAGTAAGAATGGGATTTTTCCCTTTTCACTATAACTTGTTAAAATTCTGTGTCATAGAGCAAATTATACATTTGGTTAAATGAGGATGCTTTAACTGCACAACTATCAGATGAGGCCAGCTAATAACCAGTGGTGGCTCCACATGGGGACCAGGGGGCCCATGCCCCTATTTAATGACACCCCCCAGTGGCCTCCCCTGTTAGGACCCTATACTTACTACTACATATCTATCAACAAAGAATGAGATTAGTTGCACTCCGTAGGGCGAGATATTAAACTCCGCTTATTTGCACTCCGTTGTGCACTGACCCGACAAAGGCTTATTGGCACTCTGGAGTGCATATGCACACAAAAACGTAGGGTGAGATATTAAACTCCACCTATTTGCACTCCATAGGGTGAGATATTAAACTCTGCCTATTCACACTCCATTGTTGCTTTTCAAGATTAGCAATATACTTTGTGTGCTGGACACATAAACTTCATTGTTCTGCAAATTTGTCAACAACTGACAAATGTTAATGAATAAAACATACTCGACTTAAATCACGTACCCTTAGAGTGTAGCTAGTTAGTTAGTCTGGTTGGAATCTGTAAACGTGACTAAACGAAGGAAAATACAGCAGTAAAATTTTACTTAAATGGAAACTTTTGTCACCTATAATTATTACCTATTGCTAATGTTATTATCATTGTTTGGCTTAAAATGATGGCAACAACAAGCACATTGTGCCCTGCACCTCTCTGAAGCATGCTACAACATCCATAATGTAAGCAACAACAATGCATTGCACGAAAGCACGTGATATGGCCATGCCAATAACGGCTCTGATTGGTGGAGTGCGAATAGGCTTAGTTTCGACTGTTCGCACTCTGGAGTGTGAATAGTCACTTTCATCAACAAATGGTTGGTCCCCATGCTTAGAAGTTGCAATCCCAACAGCCCCCACTTGTCAAATCCTGGAGCCGCCACTGATAATATTAATAACCATGCACATTAATTATCATCAAATATCAAAACCACAACAATAAGACTCAACACTCCAACCACTGCCTCAAATAATTACTTTCCTTATTCATCAGTGTCAAAACGTGTTGCAATGAAATGGCAGTTTTTTTTAAAATGTCAATTTGTAGAGCGCTATGTGCCTGGCGAAGGCCATAGTCATGAGCGCTTTACAGAAGCCTCTGATATGAAATGCTAAAAAGATGCGTCTTGAGTTTCGTTGCAAATTTGTCGGGAGTGGTCTCGTTAGTTATTTCCTCGGGGAGGGAGTTCCAAAGTCTGGGGTTCCCCCTCAAGACAGATCTATCCCCGAATTTGGCTGTCTTAGACGGGGGAGGGACAACAAGCTGGACCCGGCGACTTGATCGTAGCTACGATCGTCTGTCAGATGGGGAGGGTCGGTGCACCAGTCTCGATAAATACTCCTGGCAGCACGGTTCGTGCAAAGCTCTGAACGTCAGCTAACATCGTTTGAATGCTATCCGTTCAGGTACCCGGAGCCAGTGAAGGTGGTCTCGTAACAGCGGTGTGACATGTTCGTATTGCTAGGTGATGCAATCTTAGGTAGGATTGCATCAATTTCGAATTCAGTTTACCATAAACAAATCAATAAGCACATATATTAAAACTAGAACCAATCAATATTTTAACTACTATAAAAAGACATTTTTTATTTCAGCGCTCCAAAAATTAACTGCTCATTTCTGAAGCATTTGGTGATCCATAGTCTGTCTCAATGTTTCCCACTTTGACTGATCTCTAGAATGAAATGGTCTTTTGAAGATGAATCAGAAGTACCATCTACAGATACTTTTAGAGTATTAAAACTGGTTCTATAGAAGTACATGGTTAATAACTTATTTTTCTTGACTAGTGTTACATATCCACAGCTGGTTACTTAATAGTAGACTACACAATTCTGCTAATAATGATTATCTCGTTCTTACGATATCATCCAACCGGCTTACATTGTATCGTCTAAAATTCAAGCGCAAAATCGTTCTATTTAAGTAATTTTACGGAATTGTTTGAATTACAGAATAAAGTAATTTTGTTAATAATTCAACATCAAAGATGAAGCGTGCATGGCAACCATAGACAGAATAATTAAAGTCTATGATGACAACAGTAGAAAAACAAAACATAAGCATTGTCTGAGGGACATCTACAATGACGTCAACTTTGTTGTAAGTAAAAAAGTAAAATCTCGTTAATATCTAAAGCGCTTTCAAAAGATGCACCGAAGTAGCTCCTTATTCCTATGCGCTTAATCTCAAATGAAGTAGCTATAGCCAAAGGTGGGTCATTCATGCCGGGTCATTTAATCAAAAGGGCGAGTGGGCAGGACGCTACAGCTATGGAGGAAATGATTTTATAAAGAGAAATGATTTTAGTTTAGAAAGAAAAACATGAGGAGATGTTGCAAGAAGGGGAGAAAATTGTGACTCAGAGTTTGTTATTTGGCTTTGATGTAGACAGCGGAGGGATATTGGAATTGAGTTCCAAAGCTCAGGTGCAGCGTATGAGAGTTCCCGAGGCAACAGTATGGTATGGTATGGTATGGTATCGTCCATCCTCATTGCTGAGGTCGGAGGCTATGCAGGCTGATGACAAGGTTCTCCACGTGACTCTGTCTTTTGCAGTTCTGATGCAATTAATTGGTTGTTTTGTCCATTCCACAATATCATCCGTCCATCGTCTACGAGGCCGTCCTCTCTTCCTCTTGCCATTAATTCTGCCATGCAGTATCGTTGTACATAAATTGTCTGCTCGCACTATGATTTTCAGTTTCCTAAATTTGATAACTGAGAGATATTGTTCTTCTATGATTGAGGCATTTGTTCTAGTTCTTTCCAGCTGATGGACATCATTCTTCTGAAAGCTGTCATCTCGGATTCTTTTCTGATCTGCCTTTTCACTGTTAATTGTTGCAATGACCAGACCAATGCTTCCATCAGGCGTTTCTTTATGTGCAGACTGAGCGACCGATCCTTCAAACAGTAGTGAGTGTCTTTATGGCTGAACGCCCCATGCCAAGCAATCTTATTTCAGAGCTGCAGTCATTATCCTCTGTAATTAATGAACCAAGATAACGGAAGGTTTTCCACTTGTTCGATAGGTTGCCCAACACATGATATTGATTTTGATCCTTTTGTCTGTAGCTACCATTACCTTTGTTTTTTAATGCTTTTCAAGACCAAGTTCTCTCGATACAAAATCCACTTTATCTACCAGTTCCTGCAATGAATTTGGCGAGAAAACTATGTCATCAGCATATCTCAGGTTGTTAATCACTCGTCCACTGATGTTAATTCCTGTATCTGGAAGTTCATCTGCTGAACATCTTCAACAACAGTGGACCGTGGTTAATTAGACGAGCTTTACCGGATCGTCCTAATGACTGGCAAGTTGCAACTTATGAAACCTCTCCGAACAGTCGAAAATAAGACCTGAATTTTAGCTAGCTACATTGAAATGAAGAACACAGACATACAGACATTTTGTATTCATTGCGGTAGAATCTTGTTGTTTGAATTGTTTCCATGAACATAAAGATCTCGCTGAAACTCGTAAAATTTGAAAATCTTAAGCGACACCATTATTTACGTGGGAAAGGTGTTGATGTTTTTTATATTTAATTTAATTTTTATGATAAATAAAGAAATTCGTCAACGCGGAAGGACGTTTAGGAGGCGATGTCGTCAAAGGAGAAATGCGAAGAACGATGCAGTAGTAGACAAACCTTTTGACTGTAAAACAGTCCGGTTGATGCAGTGGTTGAAAGCGAATGGATTCCACCAGAAACCAGCCACTCTCAAGGTCCACGATTTTTCAGGTAAAAGACAGTCACAAACAAGTTGCGCTCACTTCAAATATACCTACGAGACTGGAATAGCCTGTGTCTCAATTTGGACGAATCCAGATTCTTGTGTGAGATCACAATGCAAGGCTTGGTTTGAATGATGCGCTGTTTTGTTTGAAGATATTTAATATTGGCTGTGTTAGGGCTAGGGTTGCCAGATCTCCCATATTTGACGGGAGCTCCCGTATTTCTACCCCAGTCTTCCGCCTCCTTATAACTTGTTTGTAATATTGATCCACTGCATGCAGATGATGCAGTGCATTGAACAGTGTTGTTTATTGCTTTGTTCCTAGTCTATACTCTATAGTACTGTAGTGTAGCCATAATATTTAGTTAATATTATACATAATATAATATTTATCTAGCCATAATATTTCACAATGAGCTGGACCGTGAAGCGGGCGCATTGATAGCGGAAACAATCTCCCGTATTTCGACTTTGGATATATGGCAACCCTAGTTAGGGCTCGAGATGAGGGGGTGAGGGGTAAGAGTTGAGACTGATTTGTAATTACTGGCCCATAATGTGACATGTGACTGGGCATTCCAAGAGTTTCACTTGAGCGGTTGCATTCGGTTAGTAATGTAAGCAGGCTTCTGTTATGCCCATCTTTCTTTATTACTAATGTTCAATTGAAATAAATCTTTACCTTTTCACACATACCGTCTTTTTGGTGATTGGAACGACATGTGTCTTCTATGGCCTCAGGCTGACCAACTTCGGTCAGGATGCATTGCTTGTGGATCTTTTATATGAGGTTTTGCTACTTTATATTATATTCGACTGCTGTATGTTAATTGCATATGTCATCTCTGTTACATGTACACAAAGTCAGTAGGCGGCCAATTAAATGCCACTTTATGCAGGGCCATGCAGACACATCTTTCTGAGTGGATCGAGTTGATAGGTGTAGATGCTTTGCATGTAATAAGGCAGATGACTGAAATCTAAGGCATTTGTATGATGATGATGATAGTGATGGTGGCTGTGGTGGTGATGATGGTGGTCACGATGGTGCTGACGATGACGATGGCAACAATGACGATAGCATGGCGGATGATGATGAAGATGCTGAATGGATTTTTTGAATGCATTTCAACTTTTAGATACGGGCCGAGGGTTAATGTCTTTGAAGACATTTAAGCCAGGAGAATTGCTTGTGTCTGTTCCTGAGAATCTATTGATCACAACGTCCACTGTACTTAAAAGCAATCTTGGTCCATTTTTGCAATGGTTAGAGGAGCCTTTGTTAACCCTTTTCTCGTTTGCCCCGAGAATACTCTTCCATTTTACATTACATTACAAGTAAATGAACAGTAAAAGGGTTAAGAGAGTTTCAATTGAGTTCAATCATTTTGTAGTGTGCGATTGCTGCAAGATGGCAGCTTTTTATTTTGTGGTTATTTCAAGAATTCATGTATTGCATATAGGATTTCATAATTATTAGCATGTCATGCTTGAACCCTTTCAATTTGGAATTGGGTAAAAATTATGCCCAATATTTTTGTTGATTTATTCACAAAATGCACAAAGCTGTGCGACTGGATTTTGTACCAAATTTTAACGATTAATTTGTCTTTGTGTTTTGAAGTTTCTCAGTTACACGTCCACTTTCTCCAGTCGAATCAATCTGCAGTTTTCTCATCACTGAACGGCACAAAGGCCAGCAGTCGCGATGGTTTCCGTATATCGACGTTCTTCCAACAGTTTATTCAATTCCAGCTTACTGGACTGCAGAGGAACGGCTCTCGTTGCCAGCGTCTGTTTACGCCAGAGCCGAGGAGCAGCAGCAGGCACTGCGTTTATCATTTCAAAAGTTGAGTAGTTTTTTTGAGCTCTTGGAGTCAAATTTGCCTTCGATCTGCGGTGCACTCACTTATGAGAACTTTTGCTGGGCTTGGGCATCGGTCAACACTCGCTGTGTCTACTGGGAAGGACCTGCCCATTCTGAGCTAAACGGGGAACCAAATCGCTGTGCACTGGTACCATTTCTTGACTTCTTCAATCACTCTCCAAGTGCAAAGGTAGGAGTTGAGTCAATTGTAAGAAATTTTGTAAAATGATTTCTTTAACATGCTGTGATTCATCAATATGAAGCATAATATTACTTTGTTCAGATTAAGTTTCTATTTTATTTATTTAATATTTCTGATGACCCTTTGACCCCATAAGGTCAATATTTTGGCTTCATAACGTATTATTGGTTATACAGATTGCCATTGTGAAAGGGTTAAGAACTAAACGTTTCTTATATAAAAGGATGTAGAATTGGTCCGGGTGGTAATTTCAGCTGTATCTGGGTTTTATGAATGGACAATTTGAGACCATGCACTTAGTAGTACTTACCAAGATCAGATGTACAGATCGGTTCGACAGACTTGAGCTTATTCTGACAGTTGAATGTAATAGACCTTGATGTAAGTGTATTGGTGAAATGAAAATCCATGTAGCATTGTAATGCCTAGATAGCCTCTAGTGCTTATTAGAAAGAGCAGTTGTTTCAGCATAGATTCCTGGTAAGACATGGTAGACTCGTCAACTTTGTGTACTAATACGCTGCAGTTGCACTGGTATGAATGAAGGAAATCAAGTGTATGGTCCATAAATGCCCAGGGTCTCGAGGTGAGAGAGCATGGTATAAGCAGTAAGTGCTATCTGTGCTTTGCTTTTATCTGAAACTGGTCAAGTGGACAACATTACGACGTGGACTGGCCTTTATGGAGACTGTCCACTATGCACAGCACAAGACAGATCGCGATGGAGAACGCTGACCCATTCGGGCTATTCGTGTAGCCAACCGTCGCAAGTTCTTGTTTTCATTATGTTTTCAAAGATTGAAGCAAAGTTTGACAAGAGGGATCATTCCTACAAGCTCCGGACACTGTCAAGAATATCGAAATATTCTGAGGCGTTCATAAACTATGGTCCACACGACAATTCTAAACTCGTTCTAGAATACGGATTTACAGTGCCTCATAATGTAAATGATGCAATTCAATTTACAATTGGTAAGGATTCTGGTTTTCAGGGAAACATTGTGATATATTTAATCTTTTTTTTAAATGAAGGTTTGTTATTAGTTAGGCTGAACATATCATGGAGCATTGAGACTTGCAAAATTTGTAGCCATTGACATGAAATTCACTAAAATTAAGGCAGAATATTTCTCAATATCGGTTTTCAGTTGCTATTCTGATTTGTTCTGGAAACTTCTCTATAGACATTGTAATAATTTTTTGCATAAATCATTTTAAATTTGTATAAAATCAAAATTTTTGAATTAGTCGATGACACTTAGAGCCAAGTTTCAGAAAGTTAATTTGTGTTTTTAAAACTCATTTGCCATGGTGTAGTACCGTAAATTTTTCGCCCTTTTAATTGTCTTGTGTCGGGTCTTGTTCTAAGTTATACTGCATGCAACTGCTGGACCTGCATTGTAGGATTAGACAAACTTCTAATGTGTCTAGTGCTTTCCTGATTGGGCGTTAATAGATTTTTTGCTGTGATTGTCATTCAATTTATTTGTTTGTTTCCTGCAGATGATCTGATTTCATTGTGTGAAATTCATCGATTCGATTCAGATCTTGATGCAAAGAAGAACTTTCTGAGCAAATACAATCTCTTTAGGTGCCTTTATTTTAATATTTTAGACAATAAATGTCACTTCCCATATGGTCTAGTACATTTATTCAGTTTCATTATAGAATTGGAGCCCTGCTGCAAATTTATACTGCCTCATGTTTTTGCCCGTTCCGTTGTCCATTTTGCTTATTTCAGCAAATGATTTCATGCCTAACTGTCAATATGAAACTGATGCTCCAATATTTGCTTAATAAAAGTTTTGAGTTATTGTTTTGATATTCTGTGTGATTACTTAAAGATTTATAAGATTTCCATTTGAATTTTTTTATTTATATGGCTTTATAGAACCTAAAAGTTCA
This sequence comes from Metaphire vulgaris, assembly GCA_018105865.1. Lineage (NCBI taxonomy): Eukaryota > Metazoa > Annelida > Clitellata > Crassiclitellata > Megascolecidae > Metaphire > Metaphire vulgaris. The sequence goes on along the minus strand of CM030860.1, from coordinate 7,722,945 downwards.
GCTTTGGAGGTAAACCATAGGTCTAGACTTTTATTGGCAAACTACTCTAGATTAATGGCATAAGCGCCACCTGCATAGCTGTATGCCAAAGAAACCGGATGTCAGGACCAACCCCAATGCTTGAAATCAAGTTTGGTTACCCTTTACCTTTGCCTTTATTGAACCTATTGAAGAAGGCAGCTGGAAACCACATCACACAGCCTCATCCCTGAGTGGCAAAATGCTAAATGGAATTTCCTTAGAGCAGAGAACTTGTCATTATCGTGATCATCGTCATTGTCATCGCTGTCGTTGCTGTCTTCATCATTGTCATCATCAATTACCAGTCACCTATTTGCATGTTATTTGTATTATAGATATAATTATTTTAACTGCAGTTAGATAAGTTATACGTGTACAATGCATATAATTGTGGATACTGGTATATGATGATGATTTTGATTGTGTGATTTAATACAATATTTAAAGTTTTAAAACAAAAATGAAACACTGGTGCTAAATGTGATTTAACAGTTTCACCTAATAATGTAAGATTTTATAAATGATTTTCACATAACTTTTTTATACAGTAAACTTTGTGCTCCAAGAGTATAATAGGTATTTTTCCTGAATAAATATGATTATAATAAAGAGATAAACTATTAAAATAAGTCTTTTTCTTGTCTGATGAACTAGTGGCCTGTCTTGCTCTGCTGAAGGCATCTCGTGGAATCTGCTAGCAGCTGCTCGTATACTTGCTTCACAGAGTTCTGAGAAGGAGTAAGTTTGTAAAAATATCAACAGAAGTGTGGTACTAGAGATTAAATTTAAATTAATGCATGGATAGAGAAATATTCCCATGTCCCATCAAATGCTCGCCTGACATTAGCGCGCCAACATTTGCGTGACAACATTTGCGCAATGTTTGTTGATATAATTAGGGGTTAACTAAAGCATGGATAACTATTAATTTATGGTGCAATTATTTTATTGGAACACAGTCATGTTTCACTCAAAATACATGCTTTTGTTGGTTGCCCATTTGTCGGTGTGCATTTGTCGTCGTGCAAATGACGGGGGACAAATGCCATGTGTGCAAATGTTGGTGTACCAAATATTTGATGGTAATACAGTGTATATTTGTTTCTTTTATTTCATATTTGAGCAGTGACTTGAATGGTCAATGTTAACCCCTTAACTGGGGAATAAATCTGTAACTCAATGTAAACTGGACGGCTCTGAGCCGTTGTGCCCGGTTAAGGGGTTAAAGTGTAATTTTTTTACATTGTGTTTTGTTTTGTCATACACATTTGTTTTGATGGGACTGAGACTTGCCATGAATAGTTTGTTTATGGGCTCTGTTTGTGTTTATGCCCAAGTTACATTCAAACTGTTAAATGTAAACGATAATTTTTGGAAGTTTGTTGATTTTAGTCACTTATTGAAAGTTTATCTGGATGACACAATCAACCCAAACACTGAGAACGGGATCCATGTTGATCTTTTGAACACTCTGTTTAATTCAACTCTTTCAGCCATTCATGATGTACCACTATATCTGGTAAGAACATGAGAACATGGCTTCACTGTTTGCTGGTAGATGGTTAATGGTGGGCTAATGTGTTATTCTTTAAATATGAATTGTAACATTTTTAGACTTTCTTGCTGACCCCATGGCACTCTTTAACCCTTTGACTGGCAACCGCAGGTTAGCAGTTATAGGGAAATCGTGGGTTATCCCATTATAAATCGTAATGACCGGGTGGGTATTTTCCACCGGATACCAGATATTTTGGGTCAGAATTTGCTGGATCTCGACCCAAAGCGAATATTGCCACACAGGATTAGAATGACCCTGATGCCTGTAGCTTACTGTTTAATAAAGTTACAAGTTATCAGTTGTCACTTAATACTCACTACTCAGTTATTGTATAAAGCCTCAACTAATTCTTTGTGTGACAAAATTCTGGTTTAATTTCAGTTTTACGGGTTCATTAGTTAACATCAATTAAGTTGCTCTTCATAAAAACCTGAAATGTGACAATAATGTTTGTATTCAGTAGTTTCATGACATAAGTGTTAGGCAAATCTGGATATTGCCATACATTATGAATATGCAGATTTGCACAGGCATAGAGTATTATTGGCTTTTGAAACATATCTCTCCAATCGTTCCGGTTTCCCACCAGAATAAAGTGTATTGTTTGTTAACCCAGTTAATAGCTAAAAAGACTATATGCTGCCAGTCAAAGGGTCAAAACATATCTGATCTCCATTCATAGTAACCATATAAGAAGCTCTTACAAGGGGCAATCATTCAGATGAAGTGTTGTATACTGTGTACATGTTCTGTTACATTGCTACATTACATTGGTCTTATGTTCAAGGTCTCACAAGGATTAAGACCGTAACATTCTTTGACTTTGATGATTTATTACAAACTTTACTTGCTTGCTTCAGGTGCATTATTAGGGGTTGATTATTATTTTATCATATGGATTTTATTTTTAGACTGGTGAAATTACTTACCATCGGAAGCTGGCTTTTGACCTGTGTTCGATTTATAGGAAACTGTTACAGCAGTGCCTTGCATGTCTCAATATTCATAAATAAAGTTTTTTCTGCTCAATTTTTTTTAAGAAGCTGATTTTTATTATTTATCTTGGTAGCCACATTCTCATCCATCTGAATGGAGTTTAGTGCCTGGCTATTCAGCTGATTTTTAGCAGCCATCAGAGATATTTGAATAAATGGCTGAATTGAATTGGCTCATTTGATTATTTTTTCTGTCCATCATCAAATATGACAATCCAAACATAACATCACTGCTCAATAAAAAGGATTTGAATGCTGCACAAAAACATTGTTTGAAGTCTGTATTTGCATGCAGTGCTGTGAAGTGGTCACATTTCTGACTGCCTATGTACATGTGACAAGTACTTGAAAGAGCATCACACTCAAAGACACAGATGTGTGTAAACAACCATGTTTTTAAGTTGTTGGGCTTTACTGAAAGTTCAGTAATTGTGACATTGAGCTTTTTGGAGCTGTATCTGATTGACTGGTTATGGAAGATACTGGAGGAAAAATTGCTTGTAATAGACTAACATTCTTGAGCCTGTTAATAGGGTCTTTGTTACTCAAGAAACAAAAAACACCTATTGATAGTTTTGTTGTTGACCAGTGTCAAAATCCATTTTAAAAGTCACATTTGTCTGTTAGAGGAGACAACTGTGACATTTAGAAAACAGATTTGGAGCTGATGATTTAAGAAAAGAAGTATAGAAAGCCAACACCATCAGTTTGTTTGAACGTTAATTTATTTTCATTTTTATTTTGCCTAACAGAAAATATCTTATCTGTATCAGTGTTAGGATGATAATATTATTAATTTTAATTTAGCATGCCATTAAGACAAAAATTTTATGGCAGCAAGAGACACTACAGTAGAACCTCGTTATATCGAAGTTAATGGGACCATGATAAATACTTCTATATATCCGAGGTTCGATATATCCGATTCCTGTATCATTAACACTGTTTTGGCGGGACCGGCGCTCAAACTTCGATATAAACGGGATTTCGATATAAGCGAGTTCGATATAATGAAGTTCTACTGTATTTACAAAAACACCTATGACCATGAATGAGACATGCCAGTGATGATGGTGATATTGGGTACAATGGCTAATACCCAATAGCTCAAATAATAAATAGAATACTTATTAATAACTAAATCTACTAAAATATTCAATAAAACAATTCTGACTTTACGGTCAAAGCGATTGTCCGAGGTTGATCAAGGATATCACTGTTCATATCATAGCAACTTGTATTTGTTTCACTTTCAATAGAAACTGAATCTCGTTAATTTATTCTGTCTCAACAAATATGACAATCTGAATATAACGTGGCCAGGGATATTTTTACACCCCCTAACATCCCCCCCAATTTGAGGTCAACACCCCCCAAAATTTGGTAATGTGACAATGGTATGCATACAAAATGCATACTAATTAGCTCTGGACACCCCGAATTTGAGGTCGACACCCCCCCAATTCACAATCCTAAAAATATCCCTGAACGTGGCTGTTCAATAAACAGGAATTAATGCTGTACAAAACATTCATCCTACTTGTGTAAGATTGAAACTATAATTAATTGAACACCTAAAATAGTACAGGACGTGAACAGGGCTTTGGACGATGCAACTGATGGAGTTGATTCTTCTGCCATTGGGCATACAGTGCAAGTCGTACTCTTCCACTCGCATCTTTTAAGTTTATCGTCCCAGTAAAGATTTGCAGGACAAGGTCGACCGTCGTAAATAAATCCATTTGAGCATGTAGCATATACGTGACATCCTTTGCATGATTGGTAGTTCCCGTCAGAGAATCTGTGGCATGACTTAATGCATGCCGGACCAGTTCCCCTGCACGGAGGTGAATGTGATGGTTGGAATGACGTTGTTTTGGTAACTTTTGATAAAGACTTGGTAGACTTGACTGGTTGCTTGGTTTGCTCAGTTGTTGCATTGATATATTTAGGCAGGCCAGTAGTTGGTGCTGTTGATACTTCTGTCATTGTGGACATTGTCCCATTTGGCGTGAATGTGTTAGAAGATGCTGGTGTCTCGGTTGGCTTAATTGTTGTTTCGGAACTAAGAGATGATATTGTGAATATAGCCTGGGTAAAAGTGTTTGATACAGACGGTGCAACAGAAGATATTTTGATTGATTCGACTGACAGTTCAAATTGTGCATCTGTTTGCTTGTGGTCCATCTCTGTTTGACTGAGCGATGCTTTCGTTATTTCAGTTTCATTTGATGCATACAATGAATGCGTTGGAAGGACCGTGTATGTCTCTGTCGAATGAATTGATTCAATTGATGGCGTCTCAAAGACTTCTTCCATTACTTCGTTTGATGTGGAACTAGAGTCCGACCATTCAGCTGTTTCAAATGATACTGGTTCGGTTGAACTGACAGTCTTATCGGTTTCAATGTTGACTGCTTTAGTATATCCAAGTGACCATGAATCCGCTGAGTCACTGGTCTGGGTGGATTCTATAGCAGCCGGCTCAGTCCATTCTCGTGGCCCAGATATCATTGGGTCAGTAGTCTCAATGGATTGTAAATCGATTTCATCAGTAATTTCCCATGACCCAGATTTGGTTGATTCAGTAGTCTCACTGAATCTTGGGTTCGTCGCACTAGTTGTTTCACCTAATATAGATTCGGCTGATTCACTATTCACAGTGAATTCTACATCATTCGCATTTGTTGATTCACTTGAACCTGATTTGATTGGCCTATAAGCTTCAGTTGATTCTAAGTTGACGACATCAGTTCCTAAGTTGACGACATCAGTTCTTTTGTCCGGCTGTAGTGTAGGTGGTCCAGTTCTTTCAGTGGCTTTTGTATCGATGGAATCAGTCGTCTGAACTGACCAAGAGTCTCTTTGTTCATTAGTCTTATATCCTACAGTGATTGATTCAGTCGATGCAGGCTTGGTTGGTTTGGTAGCTTCAGCGGATACTCTGTCAAATTCACCAGTTGTTTCATTTAACATTGAATCAGTTGCCTCAGTAGTTTTAACAAATTCTGTGTTGATTGCATCAGTCAGTTCAGCTGATCCATATTCGCTGTGCTCATTGGTTTCAGTAGATCCTATGTTGACCACATCGGTCTGTTGAATTGAGCTTGATTCATTTGGTTCAGTAGTCTCACTTGTTTTTGTATCGACTGAATCAATTGTTTCGCCTGACTGAGATTCACTTTGCTCTGTTGTTACAGTTGATTTTATCATGTCCATTGCAGCAGTTGAGTCATCTGAGCCAGGTGTGGATGCTTCAGTGGTCTCAGTTGAATCTGTATCTTCCGGACCACTTGACTGAATTTTGGTTATCTCAGTAGTTTCAGTTGATCTCGGGTGGATTCCATCTGTTGTTTCACCTGACCTAGATTCGGTTGGTTCAGTTGTTTCAAAGGATACTATATCAATTGGTTCCATGGATTTACCTGACCAAGATTCAGTTGATTCAGTTGTTTCAATGGATACTATATCAATTGGTTCAGTGGATTCACTTGACCCAAATTCAGTTGGTTCAGTTGTTTCAATGGATCCTGTATCAAATGGTTCAGCGGATTCACCTGACCCAGATTCGGTTGATTCCGTTGTTTCAATGGTTACCATATCAATTGGTTCAGTTGATTCACCTGACCCAGATTTGGTTGGTTCAGTTGTTTCAAAGGATACTACCGGTATATCAATTGGTTCAATGGATTTACCTGACCAAGATTCGGTTGATTCAGTTGTTTCAATGGATCCCATATCAATTGGTTCAGCAGATTCACCTGACCCAGATTCGGTTGGTTCCATTGTTTCAATGGATACCATATCAATTGGCTCAGTGGATTCACCTGACCAGATTCAGTTGGTTCAGTTGTTTCAATGGATCCCATATCAATTGGTTCAGTTGATTCACCTGACCCAGATTCCGTTGGTTCGGTTGTTTCAATGGATCCCATATCAATTGGCTCAGTGGATTCACCTGACCCAGGTTCGGTTGGTTCAGTTGTTTCAATGGATCCCATATCAATTGGTTCAGTAGGTTCAACTGACCCAGATTCAGTTGGTTTGGTTGTTTCAATGGATCCTGTATCAAATGGTTCAGTGGATTCACCTGACCAAGATTCAGTTGCTTCAGTTGTTTCAATGAATTCTATAGTTTCTTCATTTGAGTATGATGATTTAGTTGATTCAGTTTCGCTTGCGTTAGTAGTAGTTTGTTCAGTTTTCTCACCTAAGTGAGAAATGGTTGGCTCAGATGTTTCACCTGATTGAGAATTAGTGGGTTCAATAGTTTCACCTTCTTGAGAAGTGGTTGGTTCAGTTGTTTCACCTGAGTGAGTATAGGTAGGTTTGGTTGTTTCACCTGACAGAGAAGTGCTTTCTTCATTTTCTTCATTTGAGTATGAATTGGTTGATTCAGTGGTTTTGCTTGCATGAGAAGTGACTGGTTCAGTTATTTCGCCTGGGTGAGTAACGGTTTGTTCAGTTGTTTCACCTACCGGTAAATGAGAATTGGTAGGTTCAGTTGTTTCGTCAGTGTGAGAATTGTTTGGTTCAGTTGTTTCACCTGGGTGTGAAGTGACTGTTTAGTTATTTCACCTGGGTGAGCAGTGACTGGTTCAGTTATTTCACCTGGGTGAGCAGTGACTGGTTCAGTTATTTCACCTGGGTGAGTAATGGTTTGTTCAGTTGTTTCACCTACCGGTAAGTGAAAATTGGTAGGTTCAGTTGTTTCGTCAGTGTGGGAATTGTTTGGTTCAGTTGTTTCACCTGGGTGAGCAGTGACTGGTTCAGTTATTTCACCTGGGTGAGTAATGGTTTGTTCAGTTGACCACCTACCGTTCAGAATTGGTTATTTTCAGTTGTTTCCAGGGTTGTTTGGTTCAGTGACTGGTGAGCAGTGACTGGTTCAGTTATTTCACCAGGGTGAGCAGTGACCGGTTCAGTTATTTCACCAGGGTGGGCAGTGACTGGTTCAGTTATTTCACCTGGGTGGGCAGTGACTGGTTCAGTTATTTCACCTGGGTGAGTAATGGTTTGTTCAGTTGTTTCACCTAAGTGAGAATTGGTAGGTTCAGTTGTTTCATAAGTGTGGGAATTGTTTGGTTCAGTTATTTCACCTGGGTGAGCAGTGACTGGTTCAGTTGTTTCACTTGAGTGAGCAGTGACTGGTTCAGTTATTTCACCTGGGTGAGTAATGGTTTGTTCAGTTGTTTCACCTAAGTGAGAATTGGTAGGTTCAGTTGTTTCATCAGTGTGGGAATTGTCAGTTATTTCAGCTGTGTGAGAAGTGGTTGGTACAGTTGTTTCACCTGGGTGAGACATGGTTGTTGCAGTTGTTTCATGTGAGTGAAAAGTGGTTGGTTCGGTGGTTTCACCTGAGTGAGAATTGGTGTGTTCAGTTGTTTTGTCTGCGTGAGCATTGGTTTGCTCAGCTGTTTCATCTGGGTATGAAGTGGTTGGTTCGGTTGTTTTAATGGGTCCAATTCCAGTTGGTTTTGTTGATTCACTTGAATCGGTTTTGGTTTGGTCCGTTGTTTCAGCTGATGCAGATCCGGTTGGTCCAATAGTCTCTGAGGATGTTGCCTCGATTTCACCCGTCACTTCTTCCGATGTTAAATCAGTCTGTTCAGCAGTGAACCTTGTTCTCACTTCGACAGAAGCAGAGGCTGGTACTGATTCTGTTGATTCAGTGGTGCCACCATTTTCAGATACTTCATTAGCTGTTTGAACCGTTTCGTATCGAGTTGTTTCGGCTGACAACGTCGATTTCTTGTCAATTCTCGATTTCGTTTCACGCGATTCTGTTATATCTGTGGTACATTCTGATTCCACTCCGCTGGTTGCATCCTTTGAAACAGTTGTAGATTGAGTTGCTGTTTCTCCGGTTTCTCTGTCTGTGTTTGTTGTGTATTGAAGTGGCTTGCTGATGGGCATACTAGTTGTTTTATCTGGCACTGTCAGTGGCTTGCCCGTCACTTCGGTTGTTTTAATAGACGTCATCGCTTGTGATGCAGATGCAGTTACAGTGTAGGTTACCTGTGTTGCCGATTCACTGGTTGATTCTGTTTGCTCGGGAGTTGTGAACTTACGCGTAGTTGCGGACTCGTCTAGTTCAGTCCCTAGTTCAGTTGTTGATTCGTCTGTATCGTTTTCTGGCCGCGTTATCGCGACCGTTGTTGTGGTAATTATGGGATTAATCGATTCGGATGTTGACTGTATCGTTGGGTCTGCGGATGAAGTTGCTGCCTTCTGAGTGTCTGCTGCCCAATGTGGACAGTGATGATGCTTCTGTTTGTTGCGGATTTGACTCTGAGGTTATTTTACTGAAATTATCGGCGGTCGTTTGGCGCACAATGTCGCCATTCGACTGTGCCGTTGATGGTTCAGCGGTTGTCTCTAATGCTGTGGTGGTAATTGGCGAGTGTTCTGGACAGAGGGTGCATGTGGTACTCCGCCATTCGCATCGTTTCACTCGATCGTCCCAGTAAAGGCCGTCCGGACAGGGTCGTCCATCGTAGAGGACGCCACCGGAGCAAGAGGCATATACATGGCATCCCGAACATGACTGATAATCACCATCGTCTCTTTCATCGCACGAATTTATACACGCAGACCCTGTCGCGCTACACGGGGTTGTAGGCGGCGTGCTTTCGGCACAAACTCTACAAGTCTTAGATGACCAGTCGCAGATCTTGTTGACATCATTCCATATGAGATTACCTGGGCAGGGTCTTTTGTCGAAGATAGAGCCTGAGACACAAGATGCATAGATGTTGCATCCTTTGCAGGACTGATAATCTCCATCGCCTCGGCCCTTGCAGGTTGTGATACACGTGGGTCCAGTTCCTTTGCAGCCAGACGGCTGAGTTACCCTATCAGTGGTCCTGATTGGCGTAGTCGATGGTAAGCCACAGAAACCTGTACAGTGTACATATTAATTGTGATGGGATCATACAGTATGTAGGCAGCCAAGTCAACAAGTTAAATTAGTTAGTGCCCAGTATGATTATTAAATGAATAATTATTAATCAAGCAGGCACTTTGCAGTCTTACAAAGTGCAGCTTAGGCAGTGGCGGCTCCAGGATTTGGAACCGCCACTGAGCTTAGGCCTACAGCCAAACCACGCAACTCATCGTAGACGCTAAAATTGTAATGTTGACGTGAGAGTGTCCAGCAGGCAGCACAGCTGAGTTGTTGGATATTCATTCAGTGTTTATTCTAGCCACCTTGACATTGGGGGGGAGGGGAGTTGAAATGTTTGGGGGAGAGCTCTCCACTGCAGGGGAGGGGGATTTCCATCCCCAAGCCAACATGTATATACAAATTGAGGGGGTTTAAAACTTGGGGTGGGGATTCCCCCCACAAAAAACAGGCCTAGAATAAACACTGTATGCATTGGCTCAAACTTTGGGTTGTACTGACACCCCCATGATCGCCGCCCGTGCACAAAGGCCTGCAAATCTTTATTTCTCGTCATTTTTTATGGACCATCCTTTTATTATCTAGGCCTACTGCAGTCGACTAGCCAATAGCCTAAGCAGTTACGTCATTTGCCATTTGTTACGTCATGGCCCCTATAAGAGTGTAAGACGGAGAGTGTCTGAGACACAAGACCCCGCAACTGAGACATCGTAACATTGAACAGGGCCGTGATGAGAATAGGGCAATGGCCAACAGTTTATGTTTCTAGGTAGTTGCAGTGTTTATTCTATCCATTGGGGGTCAAATGTTTGGGGGGTCAAGATCTGAGTCTCCACACTTTTGGAGGAAAGGCCCCAGCCAACATATAACAATTTTTGGGGATTTCCAGAGATGTTTTATGGACCATGCTTTTACAAGTACAATTATCTGGCCTCCGAGTAGCAGTCAAGTCAAGTACTTGCATTTCAAAAATTCTTGGTTTTTATATTTCGGCCTCAAGTACAAATCAAGAAAATCAAAGTACAGTACAAGATATGGCCTTGCAAGACATGCGGATCTTCAAGTATTAATTTTTGACATTGTTTTTTTTCCGCTGACATTTTGTCCCCAAGATATTTTCTAGATTTTTGTCCGTCACATTTTGTCCTCGGACAGTTTGTCCGTCCAGGAATAAAATTGACACTATTAGCATCTAAATTTCAGCTCCTTTGCACTAAAAAAGATGATAGTCTTGCATCGGTCAAATTAACCCTATGCGGTCTCAACGGGCCAGCTTTTAAATACGCGTTTAATTGGTGCGCCAGAAAAAAATTAAGGTCTCTAATTAATGGCTATTTTACAGCCTGCTGAACTTTCAAATAACTTCACAAGCAAAATACGATGGTGTTAAAAAGCTTCATCATAAAAATTGTTGAGTTCCAGTTACGTGGACATCTGTGAACCCTGTTCCCCTCATTAGCCTAAAGGAACAAATTACTGGTACCATTGAAGTACATGTAGCCAGAGATGTACGTCATTTGTCATTTGTTACAAGTCATGGGCCTCCGAACCAAGTACAAGTAACTGGGGACCCCAAGTATATCCTTCCATTTTAAACTGAGTTACAAGTTAAAGTACAAGTTAAGGGCCTAAGAGTACAAGTAAGACTGAGAAGTGTCTAAAAATTTGTACTGAGACCAACTGAGAACATTGAACAGGGCCAAGTACTACATCTCTGGGGTTTCTCCCAAAGAAGGCCTAGAATAAACACTGGGCCTAATGCATGTAAATTAGACGTAATAGCAAGCATAGCCTAAATGTACTACAGAAAGAAAATCTTTTTCGATTCGTCTATAATTATATGAACGTTTCCCTGTCTTACCAAGTCGCTTTCTGCAGAAGACTTCCTTGCTCGATTTGAGATTCACTTTTTCCGCACTCCAGATCCAGTAAGCATCCGTACCGATGCCGCCGATCGTATCCCACGGTCCTTCCGGTCCGTGAGCTCCGGTGACGCGTGCCGGCGGCCAGCCGGAATCGTCATAAGACATTTCCTCCCAACTGTCGACGAACGCATCCGTACACCGCCACGAGTCGTCGGTTACGAACGTGCGCGCCGAACCCACAAACCCCGCCCCGTCTACGCCGCCGCCGCCGTTCTTGGCGTGAACGGCCACGACCTGCGCCGATGCTGGGAGTTCGACGACGTCGACGTGCGGCCAAGCGATCGCCCAGTTCAGAGCGGCTATTCGTCGACCGTCGACGTAAAGAACTAGGTCTCCGGTCGCTCTCAGGCCTATCGCTAGATTCTGAGCGGAACAGGGGGCGGACGTGATCGGCGCCGCGTCGACGGTCGACGAAGAGAACGGCTGCAGGACGAAGACGATCACTGCGTGTAGAACGGTCGACCTTTTCCCTAAACCTGTCATACAGTATCAAAATGTATGGTAAATTAAATAATACAGTAGTACCAAGGTTTATATAGTGGTTCGTGGGAACTTCATGCAGTGTTTTATCCAGACCTGTTAGGGGAGACCCCCAAAACGCAAAATTCCCCCTAAAAATTCAGCAGTGACACAAATTTTTGCATTGAACTGTGTCTCTTCCCCTCCAGCCTAGTCAATTTGCCCTCCCCCAAAAGTCTGGTGTCTGGATAAAACACTGGGTTCATATGTCACTTCAATAGCGTCTGCTTTGTGCGAGCAGGGCCGTCATTTCATTGGTTTCCAAGGGGAGGGGAAGCAAGACTTTCGACTGCAAGGCAGGCAGTATTTTAAAAAATACCTATGCAGTATGCAAATTGGTTTTGACCATATAGTAGGCCTACATGCTACATACGATACTACATAGTACATGCCAGTGATTGTAATAAAATTATAAAAACAATTGAGAACATAATGATTTTAAAAACACAAAATTTCGCGAAATTTTTTCTCTTAAAAATCAGGGGACAACGGCCCCCATGCACTCCCCAAATGATGTCCCTGTGTGCGAGATCCACGATGTCTCGCCCATCCATTCGTTCACATTATGGTCTTGCGGTGTGATCTCATTCTTTGGCTTCTATAGTCCTCTAGTTCTAGTTCCTGTGTTCTCCTTTGTTTTCTTGTCTTAGCATCAAACAACGTATTACTAATCTTGATTATGAGTAGGCCTAAGCGATTTCAATGGCGTGCCTAGGTATGGAAGACACATTTAGGTTTGCCTTTAATATAGTCCGGTTTTGCGCCCCCTGTACATATATGTATATGTAACATATATAATATATAATAGACCTATATTACAAATATTTAAATATAATATATATAATATATGCCAATATATAGCCCCCAATTTATACTACGAATCAAATCCCCAGAGATGTAGTACTTGGTACTTGTACTTGTACTCGAGTTGTACTCGAGTACAAATTTTTAGTACTTGTAGGCCTACTTGTACTTGTACTCGGAGGCCAGGTACTTGTACTTGTACTTGTACTCGGAGTTTTTGGAATGCAAGTACTTGTACTTGAACTTGTACTCGGAGGCCAGGTACTTGTACTTGTACTTGAGCCTAGCATTGTGTACTTGCTACATCTCTGCAAATCCCTGGTTACGCCCCTGATGATGACAACCACAGATTAAATTCTCTAAACTGGCAAATGAATAGAACAATCAGAGCTTGGATTATCTGCGCTCATGGACAAGACAAATAATTTGTCCCTTCCCATCCAACCACCCCCTCCCAAAAAAGCATTGACAAGCAAAAAACCTCATCGCATTCTTATTTATTTATAATTTTAATTATTTTTAAAGAGTTTCCGCCTCCTTTCTGTGTTCCGCCCCTGGTAAAATCCATATAAAACATTGGCACGGTAATAAAATAAAATAAATAAAAAAACCGATTGCCAACGGCAGAACTCTCTCTGTTTACCTGTTACCGGCATTTCTTTTTTCTTTGTGTAATGTCTGTTCGGTGCGTTCTGTCTATCGTATACATCTAGGCTAATACAGTAGAGGATATGTCTTTTTCTCAGCTAGTTCTTATTTCCTAACTGATTTTCACTTCGATAGTTATAGCTATTATAGGGAGAGTGGCATCTTCATATTTCAATGGGCCGTAGCTACTGAGAAAAGACAACAGTGGAGACTAAAGAGGCGACTTAACTACTGATTGCCTTTGTTTCGGGCAAATATTTTGCATTTCGTTTAAGCTGACCATCTTGAACGTCTAGGTCCCTAGTGGGCGACTACTGTCAAAAGTAGTAGAACGAGTGCTTATTATATTGTTGTTTGCTGGTTGGTATACGTTGGTCTGTTATTCACTGATTTCTAGTACTGTATTTTAATGACGTCAGGTACTGAGAAACATCATATATTTGAGGACCAATGGTACACTTCCTGGGAATTATATTAATTCACAATGCGCCTCCAGTTTAGAACAGTTCCTGGAAACTTTGCATTCGCTCTGCAAAGCTCGAATTGCACATTTCAGCCACAAATTTCAAATAGGCCCATCAACTTCAGACACCGGTACACAGTCTTCAGTTTCGTAAGAGCAGTGTTTAATCTAGACTCTGGACTCCGGGGGAACTGACATGGCCGGGGGAAATCAGCTAGGTGGCTGAAATTGTTAGGTGGCTGACTGGCTGCTAGCTGTTATATTAATTATTGTATATTATATCCCTACTCTACCACTTATATTATGTTGTATGCCTATCCCTACCCCTTATATTATATTATTTTATACTACTCTACCCCTACCCGACCTCTACCCCTTATATTATTATATTATATTATTATATTATACTACCCTACCCTTACCCCTACCCACATCAACTAAATGAAAGTAATGCAGAATATCTTGTGGAATGGGCCGATTGGCTTAGGGCAATCGAGGGAAGAGCCGCGTATTAAGATATCTGATTCATTATACAACAGGTTTTATAGATATCAAAACACGTTTTATAATAAATTAATTCGTTCTGTGAGAGAAGCCAATTGAATACCTGTTAATTAGATGGTGTATAGGACTTAGATAATCAAAAATCAAATCGATTTGAAGAAATTCTCCGACAAAATCTACATTTTTAAAACACGGGGGGACGGCGGGGGACGGTTCCCCAATAGTTAGTAAGAGGGGGATAGAGTATCAATTATCCCCCCAATGTTTTGTGCCTTATGATAAAAATCACTCATAACGGATGACCTCTTTTTTTGCTCATCAGGGTATTTGGTCGGGGAAAAATATAAGGATGACGTTTTTTTGCTCGTCAAGACTTTTTGGGAGACGAAAAGGGGTCTGACATTTCTGACTTTTTTCAGGGGCAAAACACTGGACCTGGCATTCTATCCCCGACCCCGACCTTTTTTTTGTTGACAGCCAATTTTCACGGTTTACGCCACCCGCATCATCAAGCACATTATGCGTGTCCGGTTGTTTTTTCCTCAAAATCAGGACTTTGGGACGTCCCTGCGACAGGGGGTCTGACGACTTTATGGGTTCGGCGGGCGCCACTGAAAGAGTGGACGCATTTTCCTGAATGGGGTCTGAACAACGTGGGTCCGATTATCGATCGATCGGTCAATGACGTCAATCTGTACGGACCGATTGACGTCACAGTCACCTTCCTTCCGCTGATCAAGAGGGAAAAGGGTCGAATCGTCAACGTCACCAACATGGGCGGCAGGATCTCCACTCCGGAAATGGCTCCATACTGCATCTCCAAGTACGCAGTGGAAGCGTTCAGGGGCGTAGCCAGGAATTTGATTTGGGAGGGTATAAATATCTTGGGTGGGTATAAATCTTAACTATAAACCGCATAAACCATATAAACCATATGCAAGTCACATAAAAAACTTTAAGGTAGACTGATTTTGGGGATATATACCGATATACCCCCTAGTCGCTACGCCCCTAGACAAAAGGGAATTTTCCCATAATTTTGCTACACTTTACCGAGAAAAATAGGTTGAAAAGCAAAATAGGTCATCCGCAGTTTTTCTTCGTAGTTTTAATAGACTTTTACCCAAAAATAAGTTTCACATGCAAAAAAGTCCGGTGGGGGATGCATCCCCATTCATCCCCACGTGCAGTGTTTATTCGAGACCTTCTCTGGGGGGGAATTTCCCCCAAAGTTTGAAATCCCCCAAATTTTGACATTTTGGCAAGTATAGTATGACCTCCCCAGACCCCAGTGTCTGTCCCCCGCAAAATTTAAATTCCCCAATGTCTAGATGGCTAGAATAAACACTGCCCCACGTGGAACCGCCCCTTATTCGAATATTCGTAGAATGTTTTACTATCGATGGACCCTCCAGATTTTCATTTATGAGCAAAAAGAACGCGCCCGAGAGCAAAGGTCTGTATCTGTTCTTTAGATCGCTCTCTACAGAATTTCTCTGAATCCAATAGGTCTTAATTTAGTTAAGTTCGATTCAAGGTCTGCGCTTAATCGGCCAACAGGACAATTAAATAATAGATTCCGCTAAACGACATCGACAACACTTGGACAGATACTCGAAGTCTTGGCCTGACGCTTGAAACAGGTCCATAGAAACAGAGATCAGCCGATCAACATCAATTGAAATTCAATCCAAAGCGTCAACGTAGAGGCCTTCTGTAGATTTAAATGTTATCTGGACATTACAACCAACAACTTACACTGTCAGTGGCGTAAACCACTAAACCTGGCGTCAACATTGTGGGGGGAGGGGGATAGAATAACTTTTTAAAAGTTGACCCCCAGAAATATAAAAATCTTCCTCCTTTATGGGGGATATTACATATTATCATGGGGACTTAAAATCGCCCATGAAATACGTCTTGACAAGCAAAAAAGGTCATAATGGTATTTTTATATCTTTCCCTCTCCAAATACCCTGACAAGCAAAAAAAAGGTCATCCAATATGAGAGAATGCGGATTTGGCGTAATTCTGGCATCAGTGTCATAACTTCATGGGGTAGGATAGAATTTTTTACCATGTAGCCCAAAACATGGCGGGATAATTGATACTCTGTCCCCTGCCAACTAGTTATTCGGGGGACCGTTCCCCGCCGTCCTCCGTGTTTTACACCCATGTACACTGTACGAGAAGCTATCTGAGCCTGAGAGGTGGCAATCAGTGTAAGCTTTTAAAAAAGCATCATGGGTAGGATTAGGCCTACTCCAGCCCCAAAATTTTAGAATACCGGTGGGAGTGAAGAATCGAAGGGCTAAGCACCAAAACCTTTTACCACGCTGAGCTAATGGAGTGGCGTAGAGTTTGTGTGAGAATAAACCACCAGCAGAACCTTCCACTCATAGGTAAATACATTTTTATGGGACAACCACAGCTCCATATAAAGGTGATCTCAGCGCTGCGCAGACCAAGTTTACAGTAATACGGAGGCAAATACTTTACGTTGAATACAACAACAGCAGCAACAACAACAACAGCAACAATAGATCAAAAATTTTTATTAGGGCTGTTGGACAATATTTGGTCGAGATATATTTTCTTCCTCTTGTCAACAACTGTCAAACTTCCGATAAATTGTCATTTCGATCAGTTTTATAACAATAACTTGTCATTTTCTTTTCATAATTTGCTATATCTATACCAAATATTAACAAAACGGCTACTAAAGTTTTGATTTGGGTAATTAAAAATTTGGCAGTTTGATTGACTAATCGAGAGATGTCAAGAAATTCTGATTGTCAACAATTTCATTTTTTACAAAATAATCAAAAATAGGACGTTTCGTGGAATGCAATTGTTTTTAATTACAACGACAATTAGCCTGATGTTAGAATGATGTTGTAACGCATGCTCAAAATATAACGCTGAGATGATCATGGTAATTTCAAGGAAAAACTTACAGCTGATAGATTCCCCGTTTTGTGCCTTGCTGTTAAACCTGGAAATGTAAGCCATTTCGCCATTTCCAATAGACGTCAGAGAAAGATATTAAATTAGTATTTTAAAACTGTTTTGCGATGGTGCCATTTACTTCTTTAATTATGACAATCAAACTAATTGGGTTTGAAAAAGTTTGACAGTTGTAACAGGGGAGGGAGGTCAAAGAACTAATTCTAATGTCAATCAATTTCACTTTTTTTACAAATAATCAAAAATAGGAATTTCCTGGAATTTTATTTAGCCTATCTAAAACAGGGGAAAAAACTAACAGCAAAAAGTCAAACCGCCGCATTTTGAAACTAATGAGCAAAAGAAACTAACAGCAAAAGGTCATCATTGCAAAAAACTAATAACAAAAGAAACTAACAGCAAAAGGACCCGTCACTGATCTTAGGGATGGGACAGCAAAAGAAACTAACGATGGGGAGGAAACTATCAGCAAAAGTGTAAACGGGGCACTGGGGCGACTGGGTCCATGATGCGTGGACCGGGAATGGCGTAAAAATTGACCTGATGACCTTTTTTGCCTGGCGCACCAAATTTGGGGACTGGTATCCCTCCCAGTGGCCATGGCAGGGGCGTAAAAATTGACCCGATGACCTTTTTTGTCAAAGTCCAAAGGGCAAAAAGGTTGGACAATTTTTACGCCCCGTCGCCACTCTCTGGTCGCCACTGGGAGGGATATATCAAATTTATACCCCAGGCAAAAATCAGTCTACCTTGAAGTTTTTATGTGGTTGTCCCATCATGGACCCAGGACAAATTTGATACCGTGTCAGTGTTGCATTTCTTTTGCTGTTAGTTTCTTTTACTGTTAGTAGCCGCTTTGTTCACATGTGGTACATTAACATAGGTTTTGATTTGTGAAATAGAATTGACTAGTTAAGAGTTATAAACCCCCAAAATTTTTCCTGGCTGCAATAGATGGTAGCATTCACTGAAATTTGACAGTTGTTGACAATTTGTAAAAATTGCCCAAATATTGTTGAATGACAGCTTTCTTTGACCTCCCTCCCCTGTCAACAACTGTCAAACTTTTTCAAACCCTAAATCAAAACTTTTGAAAATTGGATAATATTTGGTCGAGATATAGCAAATTATAAAAGAAATACAAGCATTGTTCTAAACTGATCGAAATGACAATTTATCGGAGAGTGCTCGGGATAGGAAGAATATATCTCTACCAAATATTGTCAAATTTTCAAAATTTTTGATTTATTTTGTTCCAATTACATTCCCCTACAACTTTGCTGTTCACGAAAGTTAGTTTGCCACTCAAAAATTTTAGCAGCACAGCTTGGAACAGAAAAAATATTTTTTGGATGGGGGTTCTGTTTCAAGCCAGATTGTGGACCCTTATCCCAATTGTTATTAAATTTTTCACGGATGGTTTGAAAGAGGGATAAAAATGCAAAACATTAGTGTATACCTCATCATTTTAGCTTTCACAGAATCCGAGTAATTGCAAGTTGAAAAAGTCCAAAATTACATGCAAATACATAGAACGCTGCATTTTTTCAGCCCCCTGATATAAGGCACCTTTTTCAGTCAGCCAGATCATCTAGTAGTCCTACCCCAGGAACTGAAGTTATGACGCCCCGCGCCCATGCAGAATTGCATCGTGCCAAATCCGCATTCTCTCATATTGGATGAAGAACCGATTTTTTTGCTTGTCAGGAGAATTTGGAGAGGGAAAAGATATAAAAATACCATTATGACCTTTTTTTATTGTCAAGACGTATTTCATATGGTTTATTTTAAGTCCCCACTCAAAATGATAAATATTCCTGGCTAATATCCCCATAAAGGAGGGAAGATTTTTTATATTTCTGGGGGACAACTTTGAAAGACGACTTATTCTATTAGACCCCCTCCCCTCTGCTACAATGTTGACGCCAGGTTGAGTGGTTTACATGCCACATTAGTTTCACCTGGTGAAGATATTCATAGTTTCACAAGGAAGATACAGTAGTAATGGCTACGTCGAGTATGAATGATTTCAAAATAAACCTCAGTACTATAGGTTACTAGATTGAAGGGGTAGGCCTACATCAGTGGTCCTCACACAGGGCAAACCCCCAGGGGCGGCGCTGGGGGTGGGTTCGAGGATCCGGACCCACCCAGCCTCGGGCAGGGGCACCCGAGCAAATCCGTAGAGAAATTTTGTTTGGGAGGGGATGGGTAGGGGTAGTCTGAGTCGGGTCCTGGTTGTGTTCAGTTGGATCATATTACGAGATTGCATCAGACCCACCCCGCCAAAAAAAAAACCCATCGCCGCCTCTGAACCACTTTAAACCTTATTATTATTATTATTATTATTATTATTATTATTATTATTATTATTATTATTATTATTATTATTATTATTATTATTATTATTATTATTATTAAGGCCTGATTTTTCCGAAGTGAATGTGACGCGAAAGACGCAAATATCCTTAATTAAGAATTTAAGAGTAACTTTATTAAAAGTGTTGTTTGATGCGTTCGTTCTGAGACCATTAACACAGCGTCATCTGGCGAATGTAGTCATGAGTTTTGCATAACTTCGCCAGATGCCTTCTCTTCCTACAGCTGTTCATCCCATTAGAAAATTAGCGGAGGACGGACGCAAGGGTTGACTACTAGACTAGTGCGCGCAGCGAAGACGCGGTAAGCCTACGGGAGGGGAAGGGCAGCAGGGGTCGACCAGCTGAAGAGCAATTGTCTCAACCTAATTGCTTTCAATACTAATCTGAAACTTCGAGAGGTCATGTAATGTACACATGTATGCAGGCTACACATGACCTATTCACGCACATATATCATATATGTATAATATACGTATAGACTTTAGACGTATCCCTGTAAGAAGAGGCTAAATGAGTGACAGAGTTTTGATCACTTGCAATATATCTGCTCGTATTAAAGTTTACTTTTCGTGTGTGCGATCAACATAACAACCTACGTTTGGTTAGTGCATTCTACTTAAAAAATAATCGCCTGTCAATCTGCTGTATAAAATGTGCGTGCGTGTGTGCGTGTGCGCGCGTGCGAGTGAATAGACGCAGCTGTTGCCGATTGTACGTAAGCTAGCGATTTAGCAATCACGATTAATTGTTGTTGCTGTGCCTGTCTGGGGCCCAGTGGCGTAGCGTGACTTTTGGGGGTCCGGGGGGCATCTTTGCCATGGGGGCCCCAAAGTTTCGTGCTGACGAGCAAAAAAAACGTCATCACCTCCTTTTTTATCCTGACGAGCAAAAAAAAGGGTCGTCAGCACGTTCATTTCTAGGGTTAGGGTTGTTAGGGTTAAGAAGTTAGGGTTAACCCTAACCTAACCCTAGCTTAGACGCCTCTTTGGGCCCCCCCGCCCGGGGCCCCGGGGGGCAGTCAACAAAGTGCCCCCCGCCCCCCCACGTTACGCCACTGCTGGGGCCTAGATAAAAATCTTAACATATTGATGCTATAGTCGAAGCGATGCTTTGGTTTTAGCCATTGGAGTAGCCACGGGGGGTCCAGCCCCCTATTCTAATCCGGTCGTCATGACTCATGAGATTCGTCCAAAACCGGTGAGTAGTTGGGAGTACTTTTGAAAATTGAATTGAATTGAGTAGGGGTAGTATATAGATGGAGGGAAACGCAACAGATAGTAGACTTTAAAAGCGGTTGAGACGACGACCTTTTTTGCTCGTCGAGACTTTTGAGCCGAGAAATGTCAAAGCCCCCTCCATATTCCGGAATCCTGGCTACGCCACTGGTATTAGCACAGAGTATTTTGTCGGGTTCGTTAGAAAAACGCCATCGACTGAGATGATCTTCAGATGAGGTTTTTCGTCGGAATCTCTTTCCTGCTGTTATTGTAATTAAGCAGAATGGGGTTTCGGTGTTCGCCGCCTGGTTTCTTAGATCCTCTAAGTGATCGATTTGTTGGCCGAGAAGTACGCGAGGCATCGATTGCCATCTGTTAGAGACGAGCGTCTGTTGTGACAATGTGGACACGTTGTGTGTCGATTGGACGAATTTAATGCCTATAGTCTTTCGAAAGGCCGACTAACACTTTGGAGCGTGTTTTTTGCGTTTCTCGTCTTATTCGCCCAAGAAATTCTTATGCTTTTGCTTCGCAGAATGAGACTGTATATTTTTATTCAAGGCAGACAAAAGAGCTACGATGACAGTTGAGCGCCTGTTGAAGAAGTTCATCTGACGACCGAATGTTCTCAGCTAAGCTGTCCGCGTTGGCTGATGCGCTGTCGACGGCCATCGGTTATCTGGCGAAGGCGTTCACTCGACGAAAATCCATAAAATCTTCACTCGACGCCGAAACTAAACTGAACAAATGTCTCTCGACCATCGATTTGACATTCCTCGGTTAGTGTTGACAGTTGCTGATTACTCATGAGCTCTGGCGTAGCCAAGCCACGATTCCGGAATAGAGTGTGGGGGAGGGAAGGTGTAAGGGAGGGAGCACCAATGCTTTTAGCCTTCTACAGACCGCATTTCTGACTAGGGGTATGTGCAGTGTTTAATCTAGACTCCTGGACTCCGGGGGGCAACTGAAAAAGCCGGGGGGAACTAACAAAGCCGGGGGAATTCTGCTAGGAGCCGCTGTTAGTCCATGTAGTATTCCAAAATTTCCGGGGGGGGGGAAATTTGAAATTTCCGGGGGGAAAGGGCAATTTCCCCCCGGAAACGGCCTAGATTAAACACTGGGTATGTGCAAGCTCCGTAAGTTTCTGGCCGCCTCAGCCGCACAGGGTCTTGAGCGATTTATATCGCGTGACCAAAAGCTGTAATACAACTAACTTAAAACGAAGTAGGGAAATATTGGTGGTTCTGTCCAGTGGTTAAAGTGGGCCAGGGCCCGCCGGGGCCCGGCCCCGGCCCCGACCCCGGCACCTCTGTTATGGGCCCCGGCACCTCATTGATGCGGCCCCAACAAATATATCCCGGGTCCGGGGTTTTCACAGCGTAGGACCCCGGCAACCACTGGTTCTGTTGACAATCACTCTGTCACCCCGAAAATTTTCTCATCGGTTTTGCGTAAATCCCACTATGGTACTGGTATCAGCCCGAATGTGGGGCGACCCCCTCCTGGCTACACTCATACTTATTAATACAGAGTACGGTTTTTCCACGTGCCTTTCATAAAAGCACATAATGTAGGCCTATAATGCTGTGGTATTCACTACCATTTCTGAGGAAAGGTTCAAGTTTTTATGAATGCAATAGGGGTCAAACTTCTCCCTGAACTTGATTTACAGCACCAGTGGGGTCGATTCGGTAGAGGACAATTGTGAATGAAAATTGTTGACCCATAGAATGTCTAGCTAAACAGTGCAGCAAATCAAACACAATGTTGATCCAACTACACTTCAATCTGGGTGTTGACGTTCTTAGATTTTTTAAAATTTTCATCATCATTATGTTGTGTACTTAATTTCAGAAATATTGTTTGTTCTCCATGTTGACTTCTTCTGCACATGACTTGTGTATCTTTTTTAGAGGAAAGAGCGAAGGTTTTATGATCATAGAAAATGGGAAAAGACAGCAATAAAATAAAATTGGGATGTGCATTTCCTTTCACTGTCTCCTCAATGAATATTTTAAGAAAAAAAATTTGATGATATTTTCCTGTTAAGTTTCAAGCTTGTAGGAATGGATTATTCTTACTCTGTCAGAATTTATTTGGTTGTCAGAATTAGTCTGCTTCAAAATCGCACCG